>CM065926.1:29252651-29625151 GCA_033439105.1 Magallana nippona
ATTTTAAGGACCTGAATGGGGCCCTCTATGAGAATATAAATATTCGATATAAATTATAATGAAATGGAATAAATAATCTGAATTAAAATTAAACATTACTCGTATAAATTGGGTAGCTATTGAATTCATTTCTTATAATTTTTCTGCTAAATACTGTAGAAAAAACGGGCATTTATCCTTTAAAACGATTTTTTAAGTTGTACCAAATTCCAATAACCTTGATAGGTTATTGACGTAGGCATCTTTCCTTAATTTTTACGATATAACCTAATTTTTTTTAGCCAATTAGAAAGCACGTTACAAGCAAAATTGAACTAATCGCCGTAATTTTACATAAAAATATGTGTAATAAAACATTCTATTTTACAGTGTCTTAGTACATACATACATGTAATTACCCAGCGAAATTTTCCTTAAAAAAAAAAATAGGAAGAGTTTTGGCACTGAAATCCTAACATTGTACGTACAGTTAATTGTTATTTATTAAGTTTGTTACTGACTGACTACGGAATAATATCGGGTTGATCATAGACGGCGAGGCGAAGCCGAAAAGAAAAGAACATAAACAACTACATGTACATGTAGAACAATATACCATGACGTCATAACGAACCGCAATATAGATGACGTCACAGAACTTTTCGTCACAAGTATCAGTCGTCACAGTAAGTCGAAAATTAATGTTGATAGTAGCCATGGCTGATAATACTGATTTTTATTTAGTGGAAGAAGGAATCAAGCGAAACAGAGATTCCATACGGTAAGCATTGTCATAGAGCTGAGGGAAGGTAATCCAATGCTTAATGCAGTCCAAGACTTGGCGCGGTAAAAAGAAACAAAGCCCTGATACGGAAACTTGAAAAATAAGACTTCATACAGCAAGTATAGTCTAAACAATACTTAAAATGATGATTTGAAACAAAGACTTGCAACATACTCGATACGAAAAATAAAAACAATGACCAGGGTGTAAGTACGGTCTTTAATAGATGCGTTATCTTGATATTTAGGAAAATCTGTAGGTTTTTTTTTTTTAAATCCTATAGGAAGTTTATATTCTAAAGGTGTGAGTAGTTTCTAACAGAAGTTTTTTTGGACGGGTGATTCCTATAGAAGAATTTATAAGTTTCCTCTAAGATTGTATGTTGTTCAAAAAATATGTCTAAATCTACATTGTAGTTAAAAATTAGAAATATAGTATATCCGTTATAAAGAAAATATCCGTTAGGAATTATCCTTTTTATATGGGATAAACTTTTTGAAGGTAAATATCCCGACTTTCTTGTGAAACACGTTGAAAACAAAGTATGCATGCATATATAGCCCCACCCCCCGGAAAATGCATCATAAATTGGTGCAAACACGCCGCTATCTTCACACTATCATCAGTTATGTTCTATTATGGAACGCCATAGCTGCCTTATGTGGTTATTTCATGTGAAGATGGTGCTTTATTATATGAAGATGGTGCTTTATTATATGAAGGTGGTGCTTCATTATATGAAGGTGTGCTTGATTATGTGAAGGTGGTGCTTTATTATATGAAGGTGGTGCTTTATTATATGAAGGTGGTGCTTTATTATGTAATGGTGCTTTTTTATGTGAAGGTGCTTTTTTATGTGAAGGTGGTCTCTCGGAACTCCTCCTATTATTGAAGACAGGGATTAACAGCTATTATCTCGAAATTTTGAAAGTAAAAGAAAAAATGATGTTATTAAAATTCATTCAATACACCATTGCTAGTTCTCTTTTTTTTCTAATATATAATATGTATATAAGCCATGAGAAATGAACTGCAGTGTGTACAGTACGACATGACCTCACCCGAACTTATTGACAACTATAAAATGGCGGAAAACACGATGAATAGAATATTACAATATTTTTGTCAGAATTTATTCGCATTTTACCTTTGCCTTTACCACCTATAAAAGAGTCTCTTTTGAGCTAAATTATAGTTTAGTAGATTTTTCCCTCTGACTTTCCCTCACTTTCTCGTCAAGTCAAATTCACCTAGGGCACCATTCTGATTAAAATCAGATCCACTTCTTTATTTATTTTTTTTTAATTTTCTGTTTTGAAACCACTCAGAATGGGATCTCTTCCTCCAACTCGCCACTTAGTGAAGAGAGGAAACGGTCATCAATGTCGAGGGTCGGCGATAATAAAAAAAAATTAGGAGCGGATCATTTTTTTGATTTTAATCAATTGCTAGAACATTTACGCCTAATCGAATAACCGTTCTTCGCTTAAATTAATTAGTTATTTCAGCACTTCAAAATTCAGGATAATGTTACTAAGCTTTAATTCTTGTAATATTCCGTCATTTTATAGTTGTCAATTAATACTTTCGGTTGAGGTGAAGATTTTGATGGATTTTAATTATATCATTATATCAATTTTTTGTTTTACTTTTCAAAATTTCGAGATAAGAGCTGTTAAACTCAGTCTTCAAATACTAGGGAGGAGTCCCGAGTGACCACCTTCATATAAAAAAAGCACCTTCACATAAAAAAGCACCATCATATGAAAAAGCACCTTCACATAAAAAAGCACCATCACATAATAAAGCACCATCTTCACATAATAAAGCACCATCTTCATATAATAAAGCACCACCTTCATATGATAAAGCACCATCTTCATATAATAAAGCACCACTATCATATGATAAAGCACCATCTTCATATAATGAAGCACCACCTTCATATGATAAAGCATCATCTTCATATAATAAAGCACCACCTTCATATAATAAAGCACCATCTTCATATAATAAAGCACCACCTTCATATGATAAAGCACCATCTTCATATAATAAAGCACCATCTTCACATGAAATGACCACAGCATAATATAATAATGCACCATATCTTCATGAAATAACTACATAAGGCAGCTATAGCGTTCCATATTCTGTGTATATCCTATATTCCTATACGACTAAATACCTGAAATTAACCTAGATCTATTATTGTTCAGCCTACAGGAGGAGATAGGATTGATGATATGGAATCGTGCACACGCAGAGCTGAGCTATTTACAAGAAATAGAAAGCTGGAAGGATAAAGTGGCGAGTGCAGGCACAGGTACCATAGATGTTTGGAACTGTCAAAGACCATATATCATGCAGAATATCTAAAATAAAATAAGCTAGACTTCAATTTTTCTTATAAAAAGCATGGTCAATTAATTACATGCATTTTAAATTAACTTTTGAACCTGTACACGACTGGGATCAACCACATTTTCCATTATATTTTTGAATGCTCTAATTTTGTACCATGTACATGTTCACTCAGGAGGTTGAACCTGTCTTAAATGGACGCTATTTAAACATACAGTTTTCTCGTTGTCAAACCAATCAATGGAAACAATAATAGCTAAGGAAAAAATGATGTGAGTTTTTATTCATGCATAAGGAAAATACAGTCTTGAAATTTAAGATTGCTAAAATAAAAAAAATACATGTTCGGATCCAGAACATTTATCCGGGGGGGGGGGGGGGGGGGGGGGTGGGGGGGGGATAATTCTATTTGCCGAAGGGGGGGGGGGGGCGAGGCCAATTTTCGGTGGCATACTATATTATGAATATTTCCGCTTTTTTCCCCCCGTACCCTCTAGGTTTGCGCAAGGTTGTACTTTTATCTCGAAGTCTATATTTTAAAAAAAGCCTATACTTGTTACGTAATGTTTATTGTATTCACTGCAGTAACAGTGATAGTTTTTATTATAGCGAACTACGTAGAAGCGTTTAATAGGCGGTATCTCCAAAAAAGTTTCAACGTAATGTTTTGACTGATCTTGGTCCAATCAGACCGTAGTAGGGCGGAGTTAAGACATTGCCGCTCGTGACTTTAATGAGAGAGAGAGAGAGAGAGAGAGAGAGAGAGAGAGTTAACGGAGGTGATGCAGATGAAGAAAATCATCATTATTTATAAAATGGCAAATGAATTAATTAAGGTCCATAAATTTACATGTATATCCTATATTGGTGTAACTTTAAAGCGTTTTAAGTTAAGATCGTAAATTTTCTTTGGCCACCGACAGCATGCGCGCAGTGTCTACAAATAGGGATGACGTAACAAACCAAAACTTTCATAGAGTCTGAGAATTGTATACACTCTACAGGCAATGAATATTTTGAAATGCGAATGAATGATCATTTATGAATTGAGATATGGTGAAACGGAAGGGCAACCCAGGCGGAAGCTTAGTGGAAAAATAAAGTAGTGGCGGATAAAGGTAAAGATCGAATGTTTCACACTGAGTAATCATGAAGAAAGTTTTATAGATCGAATTCACGTATTTTTCAACGTGTCTTCCAGCAAAATTACGACATATGTTTAATTCGGGGAAGATTCGGCATACTTTGATTAGAATACTACCGCTAATACTTGTAATAAAAAGCAGTTTCTTAAATATTCGTACATCCTTCGATGTTTTACATTCTACTACAGTTATTGATGAGATCAAAGAGATGCCGCGGACATTATTCTCCAATATACCACGAACGTCATCAGTAAATTATCAGATCAGAAATACCTATTTGTCTCGCACTGATCATGAAAGTACAACTTTAAACCGTAAAAAGTATTAAAACCATGTCAATTTCACGTGATAGTTCCAGTCAAAACGATGTGTATTGCCTCAAATGTTTATTTTTAAGAGATCAATGCAGCTGTTCCCAGGACCTCCCTCGCACATTTTCACTGCGTGTTTTTACATAAAATATAATATGTAGTAGTAATAATCGTGTTAAATTGCCCTTAAAATATTAGGAATATGATTCAAAGATATTTTATACATAAGTGAAGAGTATTAAAAATCCAAAGAAAAATTCTGTCGTCTGCATGTGATTCCTTTGATCATACACATGTAAACATTACTAACAAAACCGTTGGGGGTTACACGGAACAGCCGTCAAAATGACCTAGATCGTCTCTCTATAGGAGAATTGATCATAGAAATAAAGTTCTTGTTATCTTGAATGTTGCAGGATAACTTCTTCGGTCTCAAAACAACATTTCTCGACGTCGGAGGTTATTCTGCAACATTCACGAAAACTCGTTCTTTATTTCTTAATTACTTCATCCCATTATCTATATATTGACATTGTTGTTCCCCGGTGAAAGAATTTCAAAACATAAAACATAAATTTATAGGATATACTAGACCTTGATTTTTCACTTTATAACTATTGATAGATATTTTGCTCGATCATCTTTGTCATTTCTAATTTACTCTCTCTCTTTCTCTCTCCCTCTTTCTCATTCAAGTCACGAGCGGTTATGTCTCAACTCCGCCTTCTAAGGTCTTATTGGACAAGGGTCAGTCAAAACATTACGTTGAAACTTTTCTGGAGTTAACGCCTATTAAACGCTTCTACGTAGTTCGCTGTATTTTATACAGTTTCAGTAAGGACATACCTCTTTTTTTTTCTTTCAGATGGATATGGAAAGAGCGTGTTTGAATTTGTAAAACCTGCACTGATTGGCGAGGCCGATCGTGCCGCTGAAATCCACAAGAACATTTACGACAAGTTGATGTCAAACATAGGCCCCTACCAAAACATCCTCAAGTCAGTATCGATATCATCATCAAATCTTTATGATAAATATTATATATATACATAAAGTTTTTAGCAGACGATAACACAATACTCCATTTCTCTTTAGTCCAAAGTGCTTTCGCCTTATCGGCTCATCAGTGGATTTTAATTTATATATAAAATATATATATATCACACCAGAAGAGAGAAATCTATTTCACTGCATAATTAATAATTTGAGATTTAAGCAACTGAAATCTGTCATTGTAAACCCATTATAAACCCATGCATGGTAAATCAATCTAAAACTAAAAAAAAAAAAAAAAGAAGCAATTCCCCACAATAAAAAATACACAATACAAATATAAAAATAGTCCATAAATGGTTTGGACGATTGTTTTTGTATCACCATTGAAGAGTAAAGAAGTATCAAAACCAAATTGACAGCTGTAAAAATTGTACCTTGTTTGCATCCAAAACGTTTTTACCACTTTCTTTGAAGAACCATCCCCCCCCCCCCCCAAAAAAAAACCAAACAAACAAACAAACAAAACAAAACAAAACAAAAACAAAATAAGCTGATAAAGCAACTATTAAGGGATAGTCTCAGTCTCTTACTTGTGAAACCATATATCAAAATAAATATATTTTAGGTTAATCAAATGTCAAGCAAAATTTTTCAAATGTTTGAGATTATCGCGCTTGCACTGAATGTCCGATGTAATTGTAAGTGTAATGTATAACACTTTATAGGCATACCAGGCAGGAACAAGAAAAGAACAGAAGGTCTAAATTAAAAGACATCGACGAAGAGTTTCGGATCTGCAATGAACGGCGCAAAGAGTTGGAGCACCTGGTTCAGAAACAAAAGCAGGCAAGTTGAACAGAGGCCTTCATTATTGCACAATTGAGAGAGAGAGAGAGAGAGAGAGAGAGAGAGAGAGAGAGAGAGAGAGAGAGAGAGAGAGAGAGAGAGAGAATAAGGCGGGTTAAAATGCCTAAATGAGGATGGATAAAATGCTGAAAAATAAAAATATCAACATATCTGATAATTCTAACAATATTTGAACTAGTGTATGCGTATATCAAAATCTTAAAATAGCATCACTTTGTAGAACTCACCGAGTGAGTCTGTGCTCCATATTTTCTAGTCCAAGGTTTAATGGAAAACGAACCAATTTCATGCAGTCAAGAAATATATGGAGTGATGACCCACTATATATTTAATTTAGTAATATCATTTTGTATCCCAACAATTGAATGTTTTTATAGCATTGGATGATTTATTTTTGACGTCGTCGTGACAATAACTACCGTCAGGTGAGCAGGCAAATTGAATAACACGCGTTAGCATGTTATGTCAATTTGTCTGCTCACCTGACGGCAGTTATTGTCATGAAGACGTCAAAAATAAATCATTTAATGCTTATATTTACATTCCCTTATTAATAAAATGTATTACTTTATTAAATAAATCGGTATAAATTGGAGATCAGGGAGGGAGTAAATTAGTAACAGCAAGAACAGCTGTTTCTGAAACCGGTTTACACTGGTTTTCACATAGACCTTGAGATGAGCCTTGAAAATAGAACCATTTTAACAAGGCCTTGGACTTTCAGTAGGACGTAACTATCTATATCTTGCGTCAAAACAAGTTAAATATGGCGCTGGTTTCAAGAGAGCCATGGCTGAATGGCCAGCAATGAAATAGACATGCAGGCCTACGTCACAATGCTGTTTGAAACAACTACCCAAAGTCCAAGCTCTTGTTAAAATGGTTCTATAATCCATGAAAAATAAGTCTTGAAATTTTGCTTTTAACAATAGAATCAAGTTTATTGTTGAATTATTGTAAAACATGGTGTTAAACAACATGTATGAATCATATATTTTTAAACCGATAACATAGAAATCAATGCTAGAAACTACTTATGTGAATTATATTAAATTAATTCATATGCAGTGATTGGGTTGTTGCATTTAGAGGCATTTAAAGATCACCGAATATATTGGAAAAAACACAGTAGAATGTAAATATAGAAAAATAAAAGAAGTCCGTAAACTCGTGGCCAAAATCTGCGATAGCTGTTTAATTTATCGCTTTGTTGTGACTGAAGTGGCTCATTAGTTAGTGCACCAGAGCTCAGATAACCTTATAGAACTTGGCTTTTTGGCTGAGGGTTCGATATATATTTCCCCCAAAATCATGCAATTTTTTTTGTTTTTTTAATTTCCTTCATGTTTGTTAAATTTTTCAATGTACTTTAGTTAGAAATTGTGCTTTTGCAAAATTGTTTCATAAAATTAAAAAAGATTTTAATGACAATTTTAATTTTACAATTGAACCAATAGGCATTTGCACCATCTTATTCACCCATCTTCTTTGTTTACTTTCTGTAATAAAGAGTGATGTGATATTTATAGAGAATTCCTTGTCTTCACACAGAGAGATTTTCTACTAAAAAAAAAACCCCTGTTGATATTCTTCCTTTTTTTCAGTCATTGGAAAGTCTAACGTTCCGTTTAAGTGACTTGGAGACAAAACTTTCCAAAAGAAGCAGAATTGCAGATGGCAGACGATCTGCAAGGGGGATGCGCAAACTTGACTCCATGAATGCACAAGTTTCTCATTTGCGGAATCGTATTGAAACAACCTCTTCAAGTTATATGAATGATGAAGCGGAACTGCAGTCTTTAATTGGCCATAAAAAGAAGGTTATTATTATTACATGCATTATTATCATGATCATTATTATTATTATTATTATTATTATTATTATTATATCATCGTAGCTTATACTTTGATTTTTTTTAATATGCGCGCATTACTTCCCAATGTAGCATATCTACAATTTAAGATTTCGATGATTATACAATTTCATTTTGTGATGTACATATGTTGTATCAGATGATGAAGAAGATGTTTCAAGACTTGAAGGAATTGGACCAAGAGAGACTGTCTGTGACGAAGGAAGTGATTCAGCAATACGTCAAGCAAATCAGCTCGCCCTATGATCTAATTCGTGAAAGGTAAAACATAAGTGAATTTTTTTAAAATATTTTTATAAGTTATAAAATTGTAGCATAAACTCTCAGTAACGTTTTATCTACAATGTATAATGATTCCATATCGTTAACATTTAAAAATAATAAAGACGGGAACATTTCTTTTTTATCACGTTGAAAAATAATTACGTAATTTACCAATTGAATTCTTGTACCGGTAGGTTTTTTTTTCATAAAATGGTACATATGAATTCGGAAATATTTTTCAGATCCCGCGAGGTTGCACAGTCCATAAACGCCTTACAAACCGTTGATCTACAGGAAGTGCACGAACAAAACTGGAAAATTGCAGAAGATCAAGCCAGACTGAAGAAAGCAGGGCTCACCATGGGGTTTGATGTAAGATAATTTTCAAAAATCATTTATCAAGTAGTGATATTTCTTTTCTTTAGCAAGTTTTCATTGATATTCTTGGAGATAATTCTGTAAAATTTTGAAAAATGCTTTAGCGATAGTTTTTGCTTTTAAAACATGTAACCATGAAACGTGATTGATTGATTGATTGATTGATTTATCTGAATATTTTCATTGGTATTGTAGATGTTCTTGGTCACCAATCCTTCCCTGCAAACTGAAAACATAAAACTTGCGGACCTAGAAAATGGGGCCGCAAACAAGTAATATTCTTAGGGTCTCTGTTTCATCGTTATTCACAGAGAAGGAATAATATAAAATACACCCAACCAGAAAATTGAGAGAAAAAATAAATTTAAGAACTTCTGTTTAATTTTCCATGTAAAAAATATTTCTCATTTGTACTCTCATAAGATTCTCTGACAGAAAAATATTCAAAGATATTCCGTGATGCTCTAGTTAATTGTTAATATGATATCACAAGTCGATCATTCCCTAAAAGGAATACTTAACAATGTACACATTTAATTATAGGAATTCAAATAAACGTCTCTTCTAAATAATTTTAATTCAATTAGGTAATGCATGAAATCTTCATTGATTGAAATTGGCTAGATCCTGATTGGGCTTGTCAATATAGCTGTATGATCAATGTTTGATTTGTTAAGAAATAGGAGATACATGTAAAATTATCAGTAGATATGAATATTGGCATACCACGAACAATTTGATGTACAGCAAATATATACAATGCACCATGAATTAATTATTAATTGGATTCCAACTTTTATTTTTATGTAGTACAGTAGTTCACGATAGAACATTCTTCTGGTTACACTATGTAAGTGGTCTCTTTTTTGTGAATCATTAGTAAAAGAAAAGCTTGCAATGAGAAAAGTTCATGCCACGAGCAGAAGGAACCGCCCACCAAAAGTGAGAATGTCCGAATCGTGGCAACATGTCCATCTACCTCAAACACTAAAGGAAAACGCGCCATGAAGGGTCCGTCGATGCTTGTCACGGGTGAGGTCCTTTTCCGTGTCTAAATTTGCATTTACCCTATAGGTCCAGGGGCTCGTAAAATAAAGCATGCTAAGATTTTGACTTAAAAAGGGTCATAGGAATCTTACGACTCACCTAAGTCCTTCTTAAGTATGTTTTATACCGTACTACTTAAACACTTTCTTAGACTTAATTAATTATCCTATATGTTACGAGCCCCAGGACAAAGAAGTTTTTCCGTTTGATATGAGAAGATTGGCAGCTATTCTACACTGTGTTTGACTCTTTAAATGTGTGTTTGTTTTAGAGTTACCTGCTGATGATGATGACATTGAGACGATTGAGCTGCCCCCGGACACCCGGCGGCGACTCCCCGCACCTTTCGCTGTCAAGGAGTTCCTCGTCCACGAAGAACCGCCAGGATCAAGCCAAACGAAAGACAAGCGACTCACCGGCAAGCTGGAGCAGGAAGACTCCTTGGATGAAGACAGCGATGAAAGTAGCACCGGCGATGAAACCACGGCGATGTTGAATGATGAGAGTGGCAATGAAGACGAGGGTTTTAATGACTGTGCGTCCTCCGGAAATCATGTCATAGAGTTTGGTAAGTGTAGCTTCAGGACTCTAGCTCACCGAGAAATTGCCATTCAATAGATAGGTACATGCCAATTTTATCAAAGAAAGTAATACAAAGCAAAAATCCAGTAGAGATCCAATCTATTTACATAATATATTTCCATCCTTGCTCATTTGCATACATTACGCCCACCAAAATAAGTGTTCTATTTAGTACTTTGACGTAGAAAACTTTAGGAGCATTGTCACGATTTAAAAAGGATCTGTAGATTTATGGTCTACAGATAAATTAAATACTTGGTTGCACTCTCATTTTTGAATTTGACAAATAACTGGAAGAACGTTTTGAATTGTGTTTCTAGATCCACAAACTGTCCGCCTCAAGTACTCTCACATGAATACTCTCCCCGAGCAACATCCCACCCTACCCAACATGGTAGATGGCGACATAGGGACCGTGAGGGACATCCGGGTGATTGCCAACAAAGACTACAAGGCTCTGAACTGTAACGAACTCACCCTCAAGAAGGGTAGATAATCCACTGTTTGGACTCTGCATATTTATTTTACATACAGAGGCCGTTGACATACGATAAAATAATATTTCGACATCCCTATATTCCTATACAGTTTGATGTAATGCATCATCCTTATATTCCAATCCGGTTTGATGTAATATCAACACATGATATGTTACCGGCCTCTGTGATTTGTTACAATGATTTTTATAATATTACTGATCGTCAGAGCTTCAGATTTAAAAAAATAATTGTTGATCTACATATTTTGTATAAATTAATGATGAACTCCAAAAACAGATGCATATACCATAATTTATGCAATAATTTTAATTGTTAATTACTTGGAAACAATGCGTGGTGGCTATTTTTACACCAATATATATATATATATATATATATATATATATATATATATATATATGTGTGTGTGTGTGTAGTTGTATCGATTATTTTAGACGTGACGAACATTTTGAACTTTTAAAAATGTTCTTTTGCATGTTTTTATTGATCAGGGCAAGTTATCAAGCAGAAGATTGGAGAGAATGAGGAGGGATTTGCCTATGGATGGACACGAGACAGCAAGCTGTCCTCTAAGCAATATGGCTGGTACCCCATCAACATAGTGTCATACAAGTGACATCCCTCATTCCACAAATATCGTCTTAAATGCAGCACTATCAACCAAAAATGTTTATGAACATAAGAAATATTTTTATGATATTACGAATTTACAAATTAAAATATATATAATTTTTCTGTAATTAGAAGATACTTTTTGTAAAAAATTAAACATGCTGATGAGATCAGTTTTATTGATATTAAACAATTTATGTTTTATACTTTTCTTTTGATTTCTGTGGTTTATGCATCCGAGTGTATACAAAATTTATTTCACATAAATATATAAAATTTAAAGAGAAATGAAAGAAGAAGCCCATGGGCCATATTGCTTACCTGAGCAGCGACAGCCATGATAAAATCAGCTTTATGGAGTCATATACAAAATGTCTTAACAATGTAGTAAAATAGATACTATATATATAAAAAGATTTTCAACATTTTCTTCAGATATTCATATGCTTAACATTGAGCTCCTTTTGTAACTGGATGTTTTCATATATTATATTTATATTCATACTGATATCTAGTTGTATGAAATATATGTGTATTGTCGCTGTAAAGCCATTATATACGCTCTCAGTCAGGGATATGAAACATACATGGATCAGCCATATTAACTTGTTATTTAGTTCACTTCCGCGACTAAGCATATAGTGCCAGAAACTTTGTACAGAAAAATCTTTTTTATTAAGGAGTAGAAATAATTTAATGATTATTTTTCAAAAAGACATATCAAATTGGTTATGTAAGATTGAACGTTTCATTTAATCTCACAAACATAAATACATGTATACTCAAAACACGTGAAGACGTTAATTTCTGTGCTCATGGCGCATGAATTAGCAAAGTGTATTCATAGAAAATTGAACGTCATAGATTTCCAATGCAAACATAAAGGAAAATATACACTGAATGTAAATATAGTCGTAATACATACTGAACATTGCAGTTCTCGTGAAGATCAAGAAGATCAACTATAAACCTACATCAAACTTTGAACCCCTTGTGCGGCCACTGAATTGTCCAGGGTCCACAGTCAAACAATTGAGTACCAACAAATGTCAAGATGCTTGCATGTACGGAATACCATATATATCATGATGTTTGAGGTTTTGAGAATATCAAATTTATTTTAAATGTAAAAATTCAACCCCCGCGCCCCGTTGTGGCCTCATTCTACCCCTAGGTTCATGATTTGAACAAACTTGAATCTTCACTACCCAAGGATGCTTCCACAGAAGAAAAGCTTGCCTAGCCAATTGGTTTTTGAGAAGAAGATTTTTAACAGTTTTTCTCTATGTGTTCTTATGTAAAATTCGACCCTCCCCCATTGTTGCTCCACCCTACCCCCGAGGGTCATAATTTAAACAAACTCTAATCTATACTACCCGAGGATGCTTTAACACAAGCTACAGCTTGTCTGGTCAATTGGTTTTAAGAAGAAGATTTTTGAAGATTTTTCTTTATATATCTATGTAAAAATTCGACCCCGCACCCCATTGTGGCACTACCCTACCCGCGGGGATCATGATTTAAACAAACTTGAATCTACACTACCTGAAGTAGTTTTTCTGGCTAATTGGTGTTTGAGAAGATTTTTGAAAAATACCAATAAATTTTCAATAATTCTTAATTATCTCCCCTTTAAAGCGGACCTAGCCCTTCATTTGAACGAACTTCCTCCAATGATGCTTTATGCCAAGTTTGTTTGAAATTGGCCCAGTAGTTCTGGAGAAGAAGATAAAAATATGAAACGTTTACGACAACGACAAAAACATCGCTAACAACGACGACAAACAACGGACAAATTTTGATAGAGAGTCGTTGAATAACATTTTTTGATGATTTTGTTGTTGAGTTAATCCAAGAAATCAAATGGTTGATATATAACTTCTATTAACGTTATTGACAGGACCACTGCTTAAGAATTTTATGATTCTTTGAAACTGATCTTTTACTCATCTAATATTGTTTTCATAAAAGTATCCTGTTTGATAAAAAGATTCCTAAATACGGTATGTCTGACGAGAAAAGAAATCCCGATAATTAAAATAAATCAATTTGTTTTTATGAGTGTATTAAGAGACTCTTTTTCCGAATTGGTAGTGGCTAAAACTCTCTGTGGATTGTAAAGATATTATTTTATTACTTTACTAGAATTATTGAGTTTTTTTTTTCTTTTCAGTCATCTATAAGTCATAATGCATTTTATATATAACGTTTCTAGCTATAGTGTCCTTCCTGACTTTGTATTTTTTACAGTGTCAAATATTTTGCAAAGTCCTATATGTGAGGATATCCATTTTTATTTTTGTCTTCACAATAATTGAAATTCATCATATTCAGAGTGAACACCCAAATGTCGAACGAGTACACGTGCATTTAGTCTGATTAAGCCTTGTTATTTTAACAGGTCTGGGAAACTATTTTCTGTGACGTCGGAATAAATATATATACTCAATGAGGCACCGACGTAATCGACAAACTGACCAATCAGCTGAATGACATTCCTGAATTGAAATGCATTATGGGTTACTACAAAAATACTACGTTTAGAAAATGCTAGTTTTTCCAATTGCTTTTGGAAAGGCATAATTAATTTTTTCAAGCATTTTGCACACTTAAAACAATATTTACATCATCATCTACTAATTCCATGCTAACATTTACAAACGCTCATTTTACAATGCTAAAAATTTGGCTTCATAAACTGCATTGTATTAGTCCATTTGTTGACAAAAGCCTTACTGCCAGCTCTGATTTCTCAGTGAATACAGATTTCACGTGAATTTCATGGTCCAAAGCATTCGACTTGGAGGTGTTCGTACATTGTCAGGCATTCAAAAGACCCCGTGTGGCCCATTTAAAGCCTAAGTGTAAATGGTTACGAGATGCGTGTTTGCCCTCTTTGGGATATATGCGAACAATTTTTACAGATTTTCCGTTGCATTGTAAGTATCAAAGTCCTTTCAAATTTCAAAAATTCCCCATTTCAAAAACAGAGCAAATAGAAATTTCAAAAGATGGGAACAAGACTAAAGCACAGCTTTTGGTTTTAATAGATGAAAACATTTCTATGCTACCTTCAAACAAAATAAAAAAATTCGAATCCGAAAAAAGTTACTTAAAATTGCCAAAAAATCAAGTTTATTAGACTTCCTAAAAATATTAGAAGTGAAGTTTTAGATTGTTCTGTTCTTTTGAAGAAATTTGTTGAAATGCGTATCTATTTTGACAATACTTAAAGTTAGAGTATGCATCTACTTGGAATTATAGCATTCCATTACAGCGAGTATGTACAAAGATGAAACTATGCAAATACAACACTGTGTATGTAAATATTGATTACTGTGTACGATATGTTATTTTATGCTACCATAATACTACTTATATATGCATGTACATATGTACAATGATCAATGTACATGCGTATTCATTATTATTATTGTGTTATATAAATGTCATACAATAATAAGCATGTATCAAAATGAATTCAGTTTTAAATTCTAGTCAACAAATAGCACTACCACAACGAAAAACGCAAAATTTACGAAAATCAAAGACTGGAATATAATGACTTGTGAAAACTGGGTGAGAGGTATTTCAACGTACTATAAAACATGAAAAATCGGCAATGTTTGTTAATGTGAACATGAAAAATCTTAATTAGTACCTAATCTTGGCATTTTTTTACAAAACAAATTGAAAATTTTCATGAATTGACGGTCCAGCAGTCATTTGAAATCAAGTCGTAAATTAGTCTAAACAACGTGTTTATCATAAAAACGTTAACATGTAGTAAATGACATGTGTTGCTTTTTATTCATTGATTGGACAGTTGTTCGCGGCACGCATCGCTCTGCGCAATGACAACATCCATATCAGGTAGTTTCCCCGACCTGCTCAATGTACATTGATTTTTCAAATGAATGCTATGTGTGGCTTTTAAAAATATGCCAATTACATTCATAATTGCCTTATTTTTAGTTTTATTTAGGTGTACAGTTCAGTATTGTAAAAGATCTATAGAGTTAATTGTGGAGTGCACTCATATATTTTTTCAATGTCTAGAAAGTTTTAAGACCCAGAATGTGGAAGCACTGGTCTGGCTGTCTTGCGCTTCATCTTACTAAAAGGGCAATGGAAATGGAGGGCTTCAATTCTAATGAACCTCTTTTTAAACTTCGGAAACCTCCCAGAAAAATCACGCAGCCAAGACGCTCCGCACTCTTGTTTACTTTTGGGGTTTTCTTCATTATACTTGTTTCATAAAAACAATGTATCAGTTTTTGAATCATAAGAGGTTTTTGTTACATATGACAATAATTTCACAAGCTTTGCTATGTTAGTTGTATATATATTCATTTGATAATATTTGGCAATAAAAATATCAGCGGCACCTACATAGGGTATATGTAAATCTGATAAAAAAAAATAAATAAAATGTCCTTTATGCACAATAAAATACGTGTCATATCATTATATGTATGTCATATCATTATATCAGTTATCAAAGAAGTCAAAAGTAAAAAAAATTATGAATGAATAAATAAAAATAGGAAAGAAGAGCCAAGAAATAAAAGGGTTATGCGGATGAAAAAGCAACTTTCTTTTAAAGAAGATTCTCTTTACAGACCGGTCAACCTATCGCCTATTGGAATTCTTATGTGGCCACCTGAGTATACCGGAATGTAATAAAGTGGTCAACCAGAAACAGTCCAAAGAAATCGCTAAAATGTGGTGCAAACAAAAAATCAACATTGACTTGTGAAAAACGTATGGAAAAGTGGTTGGTTAAGGTAGGTTAATCTTGGAGATATGTATGTTAGCAGGACAGAGTTGTTGACCTTTTTACCCAAGTTTTTTCGTTACTTTTAAACAGTTCTACAAAACAAAATTGTTATAACCCGTCATAGGTAAACGTCACATAAATCAATTTGGTCAGTCTTCTGTTAAAGCATTAAATGAAAGAGGAAGGAACACTGTGAAATGCGTAGAACATAAGTTTTGTCAATTTTATGCCTGAGTCACAAACATATTTTAAATTTTTTTTTAAAAGATAAGAAACTAGATTTTGATAAGCAAAGAAGTGAAACCGATCAGTTTTGCGCTTGAAAATACCACACTAAATGATATACGTGCAATTGAAATTTGTTTTTTTTTTATCTCAACATTTACATGTATGCATTTTAGAAACACATATTGCTGCTTTTTTGCTATTCACAGTATTAATGAAGGATATGCGGTTGATTCTATTAAAACATTTTCCACCCATGTTATAATTAAGTTTAATCCCGGTCTTTCTTGCGGGTAGTTTCGACTAGAAACAAATATCAATTTATGACAACAAGACATCATCATGTAATGAATTCAAGTATCAGTCCTAATTTGGTTTATACGTATTGTCATCACTTCTATAAACAAAGCTTTCGTCCCACTTTGAATTTACAGAATACCTGTACATATAAACCATATCGAAATCATCATTTCATAGTATATATTCAAACGTGTAAAAATCATGATCCCCGGGGGTTGGGTGTGGTCACAACAGGACATTGAATTTTTACACAGAATTAAATACACAGAAATAATGCAAAACACTGTTCTCAGAAACTGAGTGACCTGTTAATCTGACACTTGTGTGAAATCTTCCTTTCATAGTATAGATTACAATACGAGATTGATTTTTAACACAGAAATAAATAGAGAGAAATAATGCAAAACACACTGTTCTCAGAAACAATTTGACCGGTTAATCTGACACATATGTGAAATCTTCCTTTCATAGAATGTATTCAATCTTAGAAACTAATTGACCTGTAAATCCAAAACTTGTGTGAAATCATTCCTTCATAGTATAGATTCTAACGTGTTAAAATCATGATCTTCGGGGATTGGGTGTGGTTACAATGGAAGATTGACTTTTTAAACAGAATTAAAGGTATAAATGCCGTTTGAAATGAAAATTTTAAAGGAAAGAAATGATTGCGTTTTTCAATTAAGCTACAATAGTTATAAGCTTTCTTCAAATTATACAGTTTAAATCAAATGCATTTAAAAGTATTAAATATAAATTCTAATTAATTTATTTACTGACTGTGTCGGTAGGTAAACGCCAAACTTTGAAATATTCATAAGCACGTGATGTGACAAGCTAATTTTAGAACGTACACAAGATGTCAACGCGAAAACGTGGTCGGTCCGGTGGCAAAGGAATAAAGCGTTCGGAGAGAAAAGAAAAAAAAAACTAGTGTGACGGGGAACGTTGCTAAATGAAAATTTATAATGGATACCACTTTAGCCACGGACACTTGTTAGAAACTTCATGTTTAACTATTAGCTTGCCGGCTTCTTGCTATAGACAGGTGGGTCACAAAACGGTGTGTTTTCGTTGTGTAATAAGATATTTACTCACATAGGAAAAGAAAGCTTATGTCTGACTATGGTACGATATTCAGTGTCTGGATATGATAAAATTTGTATAGCTATCACTCGATTACCTACAATCTATAAATTGTATATGTTTTGAGTCGAGGGGCCCCAGAATGGATAATTTTGACTATTCATTTTATAATTATATATGTTTTCAAATGTATGAAAATAATGGTCAATTGCAAAAGAGCTCTCATCAATTGTCATCGACACCGATACGCATCCATGAAACGCAGATGACAATATCTGAAATATTTTTCTGTTAAAAGCACACAACCCTGTTTATATGAATTCGAACAACTGCAAACAAGCCTGTCGTATTTCCTCGTTCTGCAAGCTGCTTTTCTGAATTACTATTCCCACGCACATGCGCAAATCCCTCCAAACATTAATCGTTCATGAATATGAATAGGTAAATCGCCATCATTAATTTTTAAATTGGACTGGGTGTGGTCACAATAGGAGATTGATTTTATACAAAGAAATAAATAGTAAAAAATAATGGAAAACACACTTCTCAGAAACTTTTTGACCTGTTAATCCGAATCTTTTGTGAAATCATTCTTTCATAGTATAGATTCAAACATATTAAAACCATGATCCCTCCGGATTGGGTGGGGTCACAATAGTAGATTGAATTTTTAAATAGAAATAAATAGTTAGAAATAATGTAACACACTGTTCTCAGAAACATTTAGACCTGTTGATCAGAAGTTTCTGTTAAATCATTCTTTCATAGTATAGATGGAAACATATTAAAGCCATGAACCCCCAGGATTGGGTGTGGTCACAATAGGAGATTGAATTTTTCAAACAGAAATAAATAGTGAAAAATAAAGGAAAACACAGTTCTCAGAAGCTAATTGACCTGTTGATCCGAAACTTCTGTGAAATCATTATTTAATAGTGTAGATTCAAACATATTAAAACCATGATCCTCCGGGATTGGGTGTGGTCACAATATTAGATTGAAATTTTAAACAGAAATAAATAGTGAGAAAGAATGGAAGACACTGTTATGTGAAAATAATTGACCTGTTAATCCGAAACTTCTGTGAAATCATTTTTAATAGTATAGATTAAAACATATTAAAATCATGATCTCCGGGGATTGGGTGTAGTAACAATATTAGATTGAAATTCTAAAAATTCTGAACAGAAATAAATAGTGAGAAATAATGGAAAACACTGTTCCATGAAACTAAATGACCTGTTAATCCGAAACTTCTGTGAAATCATTCTTTTATAGTATATATTCAAACATATTAAAACCACGATCCCCCGGGATTGGGTGTGGTCACAACAGGAGATGGAATTTTTAAACAGAAATAAATAGTTAGAAATAATGGAAAACACTGTTTTCAGAAACTAATTGACCTGTTAATCCGAAACTTCTGTGAAATCATTGTTTTATAGTACATATTCAAACATATTAAAACCATGATCCCCCCGGGATTGGGTGTGGTCACATTAGGAGATTGAATTTTTAAACAGAAATAAATAGTGAGAAATAATGGAAGACAGTGTTGTCAGAAGCTAATTGACCTGTTGATCCGAAACGTCTGTGAAACGTCTGTCATTATTTAGTAGCATAGATTCAAACACATGAAAACCATGATCCCTCGGGATTAAGTGTGGTCACCATAGAAGATTGAATTTTTAAACAGAAATTAATAGTAAGAAATAATAGAAAACACTGTTCTAGGAAACTAATTGACCTGCTGTGAAACCATTGTTTTGTAGTATAGATTCAAACACATTAAATGAATGATCTTCCGGGATTGGGTGTGGTCACAATATTAGATTGAAATTTTAAACAGAAATAAATAGTGAGAAATAATGGAAAGAACTGTTTTAAAAAAATAATTGACCTGTTAATCCGAAATTTCTGTGAAATCATTCTTTTATAGTATAGATTCAAACATCTTAAAACCATGATCCCCTGGGATTGGGTGTGGTCACAATAGGAGATTGAATTTTTAAACAGAAATAAATAGTGAGAAATAATGGAAAACACTGTTCTCAGAAACATATTGACCTGTTAATCCGAAACGTCTGTGAAATCATTTTTTTTATAAATAGCTTGAAATAATGGAAGACACAGTTCTCAGAAGCTAAATGACCTGTTGATCCGAAACTTCTGTGAAATCATTATTTAATAGTATAGATTCTAACATTTTTAAAACCATGATCCCCCGGGATTGAGTGTGGTCACAATATGAGATTGAACATTTAAAGAGAAATAAATAGTGAGAAATAATGAAAAACACTGTTTTTAGAAACATATTGACCTGTTAATCCGAAACTTGTGTGAGATCATCCTTTCACAGCACACATTCAGCACTGTAAAAATCATGATCCCCGGGGTTTGGGTGTGGTCACAATAGGAGATCAATTTTTTTACACATAAATAAACAGAGAGAAATAATGCTCAACACTGTTCTCAGAAACTAAATCAGCTGTTAATCCGAAACTTCTGTGAAATCATCCTTTCAAAACACAGATTCAGCCTTGTAAAAATCATGATCCCCGGGGTTTGGGTGTGGTCACAATAGGAGATCAATTTTTACACATAAATAAACAGATAGAAATAATTCATAAAACTGTTCTCAGTAACAAATTGAGCTGTTAATCCGAACTTGTGTGAAATCATCCTTTCACAGCACAGATTCAGCCTTGTGAAAATCATGATCCCCGGGGTTTGGGTGTGGTCACAATAAGAGATCAATTTTTTTTACACACAAATAAACAGAGAGAAATAATTCATTACACTGTTCTCAGAAACTAATAGAGCTGTTAATCTGAATCCTGTGTGAAATCATCCTTTTACAGAACAGATTCAGCCCTGAAAAAAATCATGATTCGCGGAGTTTGGGTGTGGTCACAATAGGAGATCATTTTTTTACACATAAATAAACAGAGAGAAATAATGCTCAACACTGTTCTCAGAAACTAATTGAGCTGTTAATCCGAAACTTGTGTGAATTCATCCTTTCACAGCACAGATTCAGCCCTGTAAAATTCATGATCTCCGGGGTTTGGGTGAGGTCACAATAGAAGATCAATTTTTTTACCACATAAATAAACAGAGAGAAATAATTCATACCACTGTTCTCAGAAACTAATTCAGCTGTTAATCCGAAACTTGTGTGAAATCATCCTTTCCAGGCACACATTCAGCCCTGTAAAAATCGTGATCCCCGGGGTTTGAGTGTGGTCACAATAGGAGATCAATATTTTTACACAGAAATAAACAGAAAGAAATAATTCATAACACTGTTCTCAGAAACTAAGCTGTTAATCCGAAACTTGTAAAAAATCATCCTTTTACAGCACAGATTCAACCCTGTAAAAATCATGATCTCCGAGGTTTGGGTGTGGTAACAATAGGAGATCAAATTTTTTTACACATAAATAAACAGAGAGAAATAATTCATTACACTGTTCTCAGACACTAATAGAGCTATTAATCTGAATCCTGTGTGAAATCATCCTATTACAGCACAGATTCAGCCCTGTAAAAATCATGATCCGCGGAGTTTGGGTGTGGTCACAATATGAGATCATTTTTTTTACACATACATAAACAGAGAGAAATAATGCGCAACACTGTTCTCAGAAACTAATTGAGCTGTTAATCCGAAACTTGTGTGAAATCATCCATACCAGGCACACATACAGCACTGTAAAAATCATGATCCTCGGGGTTTGGGTGTGGTCACAATAGGAGATCAATTTTTTTACACATAAATAAACAGAGAGAAAAAATGCTCAACACTGTTCTCAGAAACTAATTGAGCTGTTAATCCGAAACTTGTGTGAATTCATCCTTTCACAGCACAGATTCAGCCCTGCAAAATTCATGATCTCCGGGGTTTGGGTGTGGTCACAATAGAAGATCAATTTTTTTACACATAAATAAACAGAAAGAAATAATTCATAACACTGTTCTCAGAAACTAATTCAGCTGTTAATCCGAAACTTGTGTGAAATCATCCTTTCCAGGCACACATTCAGCCCTGTAAGAATCGTGATCCCCGGGGTTTGGGTGTGGTCACATTAGGAGATCAATTTTTTTACACATAAAGAAACAGAGAGAAAAAATTCATAACACTGTTCTCAGAAACTTATTGAGTTGTTAATCTGAAACTTGTGTGAGATCATCCTTTCACAGCACAGATTCAGCCCTGTAAAAATCATGATCCCCGTGGTTTGGGTGTGGTCACAATAAGAGATCAATTTTTTTTACACATAAAAAAACAGAGAGAAATAATGCTCAATACTGTTCTCAGAAACTAATTGAGCTGTTAATCCGAAACTTGTGTGAGATCATTCTCTCCAGGCACACAAATTCAGCCCTGTAAAAATCATGATCCCCGGGGTTTGGGTGTGGTCACAATAGGAGCTCATATTTTTACACAGAAATAAACAGATAGAAATAATGCTTAACACTGTTCTCAGAAACTAATTGAGCTGTTAATCCGAAACTTGTGTAAAATCATCATTTCCAGCCACACATTCAGCCCTCATAAAATCATGATCCCCGGGGTTTGGGTGTGGTCACAATAGGAGATCAATGTTTTTACATATAAATATACAGAGAGAAATAATGCTTAACACTGTTCTCAGAAACTAGTTGAGCTGTTAATCCGAAACTTGTGTGAAATCATCCTTACCAGGCACACATTCAGCCCTGTAAAAATCATGATCCTCGGGGTTTGGGTGTGGTCACAATAGGAGATCATTTTTTTACACATAAATAAACAGAGAGAAAAAATGCTCAACACTGTTCTCAGAAACTTATTGAGCTGTTATTCCGAAAATTATGTGAATTCATCCTTTCACAGCACAGATTCAGCCCTGTAAAATTCATGATCTCCGGGGTTTGGGTGTGGTCACAATAGGAGATAATTTTTTTTACACATAAATAAGCAGAGAGAAATAATTCATAACACTGTTCTCAGACACTAATTAATCTGTTAATCCGAAACTTGTGTGAAATCATCCTTCCACAGCACACATTCAGCCCTGTAAAAATCATGATCCCCGGGGTTTGGGTGTGGTCACAATAGGAGATCAATTTTTTTTACACATAAATAAATAGAGAGAAATAATGCTTAACACTGTTCTCAGAAACTAGTTGAGCTGTTAATCCGAAACTTGTTTGAAATCATCCTAACCAGGCACACATTAAGCCCTGTAAAAATCATGATCCCCGGGGTTAGGGTGTGGTCACAATAGAAGATCAATTTTTTTACACATAAATAAACAGAAAGAAATAATTCATAACACTGTTCTCAGAAACTAATTCAGCTGTTAATCCGAAACTTGTGTGAAATCATCCTTTCCAGGCACACATTCAGCCCTGTAAGAATCGTGATCCCCGGGGTTTGGGTGTGGTCACAATAGGAGATCAATTTTTTTACACATAAAGAAACAGAGAGAAATAATTCATAACACTGTTCTCAGAAACTTATTGAGTTGTTAATCTGAAACTTTTGTGAGATCATCCTTTCACAGCACAGATTCAGCCCTGTAAAAATCATGATCCCCGGGGTTTGGGTGTGGTCACAATAAGAGATCAATTTTTTTACACATAAATAAACAGAGAGAAATAATGCTCAATACTGTTCTCTGAAACTAATTGAGCTGTTAATCCGAAACTTGTGTGAGATCATTCTCTCTAGGCACACATTCAGCCCTGTAAAAATCATGATCCCCGGGGTTTGGGTGTGGTCACAATAGGAGCTCATATTTTTACACATAAATAAACAGATAGAAATAATGCTTAACACTGTTCCCAGAAACTAATTGAGCTGTTAATCCGAAACTTGTGTGAAATCATCGTTACCAGGCACACATACAGCCCTGTAAAAATCATGATCCTCGGGGTTTGGGTGTGGTCACAAAAGGAGATCAATTTTTTTACAGATAAATAAACAGAGAGAAAAAATGCTCAACACTGTTCTCAGAAACTAATTGAGCTGTTAATCCGAAACTTGTGTGAATTCATCCTTTCACAACACAGATTCAGCCCTGCAAAATTCATGATCTCCGGGGTTTGGGTGTGGTCACAATAGAAGATCAATTTTTTTACACATAAATAACAGAAAGAAATAATTCATAACACTGTTCTCAGAAACTTATTGAGTTGTTAATCTGAAACTTGTGTGAGATCATCCTTTCACAGCACAGATTCAGCCCTGTAAAAATCATGATCCCCGTGGTTTGGGTGTGGTCACAATAAGAGATCAATTTTTTTTACACATAAATAAACAGAGAGAAATAATGCTCAATACTGTTCTCAGAAACTAATTGAGCTGTTAATCCGAAACTTGTGTGAGATCATTCTCTCCAGGCACACAAATTCAGCCCTGTAAAAATCATGATCCCCGGGGTTTGGGTGTGGTCACAATAGGAGCTCATATTTTTACACATAAATAAACAGATAGAAATAATGCTTAACACTGTTCTCAGAAACTAGTTGAGCTGTTAATCCGAAACTTGTGTGAAATCATCCTTACCAGGCACACATTCAGCCCTGTAAAAATCATGATCCTCGGGGTTTGGGTGTGGTCACAATAGGAGATCATTTTTTTTACACATAAATAAACAGAGACAAAAAATGCTCAACACTGTTCTCAGAAACTTATTGAGCTGTTAATCCGAAAATTGTGTGAATTCATCCTTTCACAGCACAGATTCAGCCCTGTAAAATTCATGATCTCCGGGGTTTGGGTGTGGTCACAATAGGAGATCATTTTTTTTACACATAAATAAGCAGAGAGAAATAATTCATAACACTGTTCTCAGAAACTAATTAATCTGTTAATCCGAAACTTGTGTGAAATCATCCTTTCACAGCACACATTCAACCCTGTAAAAATCATGATCCCCGGGGTTTGGGTGTGGTCACAATAGGAGATCAATTTTTTTACACATAAATAAATAGAGAGAAATAATGTTTAACACTGTTCTCAGAAACTAGTTGAGCTGTTAATCCGAAACTTGTTTGAAATCATCCTAACCAGGCACACATTCAGCCCTGTAAGAATCGTGATCCCCGGGGTTTGGGTGTGGTCACATTAGGAGATCAATTTTTTTACACATAAATAAACAGAGAGAAATAATTCATAACACTGTTCTCAGAAACTTATTGAGTTGTTAATCTGAAACTTTTGTGAGATCATCCTTTCACAGCACAGATTCAGCCCTGTAAAAATCATGATCCCCGGGGTTTGGGTGTGGTCACCATAAGAGATCAGTTTTTTTACACATAAATAAACAGAGACAAATAATGTTCAATACTGTTCTCAGAAACTAATTGAGCTGTTAATCCGAAACTTGTGTGAGATCATTCTCTCCAGCCACACATTCAGCCCTTATAAAATCATGATCCCCGGGGTTTGGGTGTGGTCACAATAGGAGATCAATGTTTTTATATATAAATATACAGAGAGAAATAATGCTTAACACTGTTCTCAGAAACTAGTTGAGCTGTTAATCCGAAACTTGTGTGAAATCATCCTTACCAGGCACACATTCAGCCCTGTAAAAATCATCATCCCCGGGGTTTGGGTGTGGTCACAATAGGAGATCAATGTTTTTACATATAAATAAACAGAGAGTAAGAATTCATCATACTGTTCTCAGAAACTAAGTAAGCTGTTAATCCGAAACTCGTAAAAAATCATCTTTTTACAGCACAGATTCAGCTCTGTAAAAATCATGATCCCCGGGATTTGGGTGTAGTCACAATAGGAGATCAATGGTTTTAAAAATAGATAAACAGAGAGTAATAATTCATAACTCTTTTCTCCGAAACTAATTGAGCTGTTAATACGAAACTTTTAAAAATTCATCCTTTTACAGCACAGATTCAACCCTGAAAAAATCATGATCCCCGGGGTTTGGGTGTGGTCACAATAGGAGATCAATATTTTTACACATAATTAAACAGAGAGAAATAATTCATAACACTGTTCTCAGAAAATAATTGAGCTGTTAATCCGACACTTGTATGAAATCATCCTTTCACAGCACACATTTAGCCCGGTAAAAATCAGGACCCCCGGGGTTTGGGTGTGGTCACAATAGGAGATCAATTTTTTTTACACATAAATAAACAGAGATAAATAATGCATCATACTGTTCTAAGAAACTTATTGAGCTGTTAATCCGAAACTCGTATGAAATCATTCTTTCACAGTACACATTCAGCCCTGTAAAAATCATGATCCCCGGGGTTTGGGTGTGG
The DNA here is from genome assembly GCA_033439105.1 of Magallana nippona. Classification (NCBI taxonomy): domain Eukaryota; kingdom Metazoa; phylum Mollusca; class Bivalvia; order Ostreida; family Ostreidae; genus Magallana; species Magallana nippona. Next base: position 29,279,032 of record CM065926.1, read on the forward strand.
TCACAATAGGAGATCATTTTTTTTACACATAAATAAGCAGAGAGAAATAATTCATAACACTGATCTCAGAAACTAATTGATCTGTTAATCCGAAACTTGTGTGAAATCATCCTATCACAGCACACATTAAGCCCTGTAAAAATCATGATCCCCGGGGTTTGGGTGTGGTCACAATAGGAGATCAATTTTTTTACACATAAATAAACAGAGAGAAATATTGCTTAACACTGTTCTCAGAAACTAATTCAGCTGTTAATCCGAAACTTGTGTGAGATCATCCTTTCACAGCACACATTCAGCTCTGTAAAAATCATGATTCCCGGGGTTTGGGTGTGGTCACAATAGGAGATCAATTTTTTTTACACATAAATAAACAGAGATAAATAATTCATAACACTGTTCTCAGAAACAACATATTGAGCTATTAATCCGAAACTTGTGTGAAATCATCCTTTCTAGGCACACATTCAGCCCTGTAAAAATCATGATCCCCGGGGTTTGGGTGTGGTCACAATAGGAGATCATTTTTTGTACACATAAATAAAAAGAGAGAAATAATGCTTAACACTGTTCTCAGAAACTGATTGAGCTGTTAATCCGAAACTTGTTTGAAATCATCTTAACCAGGCACACATTAAGCCCTGTAAAAATCATGATCCCCGGGGTTAGGGTGTGGTCACAATAGAAGATCAATTTTTTACACATAAATAAACAGAAAGAAATAATTCATAACACTGTTCTCAGAAACTAATTCAGCTGTTAATCCGAAACTTGTGTGAAATCATCCTTTCCAGGCACACATTCAGCCCTGTAAGAATCGTGATCCCCGGGGTTTGGGTGTGGTCACAATAGGAGATCAATTTTTTTACACATAAAGAAACAGAGAGAAAAAATTCATAACACTGTTCTCAGAAACTTATTGAGTTGTTAATCCGAAACTTTTGTGAGATCATCCTTTCACAGCACAGATTCAGCCCTGTAAAAATCATGATCCCCGGGGTTTGGGTGTGGTCACAATAAGAGAACAATTTTTTTACACATAAATAAACAGAGAGAAATAATGCTCAATACTGTTCTCTGAATCTAATTGAGCTGTTAATCCGAAACTTGTGTGAGATCATTCTCTCTAGGCACACATTCAGCCCTGTAAAAATCATGATCCCCGGGGTTTGGGTTGGTCACTATAGGAGCTCATATTTTTACACATAAATGAACAGATAGAAATAATGCTTAACACTGTTCTCAGAAACTAATTGAGCTGTTAATCCGAAACTTGTGTGAAATCATCCTTACCAGGCACACATACAGCCCTGTAAAAATCATGATCCTCGGGGTTTGGGTGTGGACATAATAGGAGATCAATTTTTTTACAGATAAATAAACAGAGAGAAAAAATGCTCAACAATGTTCTCAGAAACTAATCGAGCTGTTAATCCGAAACTTGTGTGAATTCATCCTTTCACAGCACAGATTCAGCCCTGCAAAATTCATGATCTCCGGGGTTTGGGTGTGGTCACAATAAGAGATCAATTTTTTTTTACACATAAATAAACAGAGAGGAATAATGCTTAATAATGTTCTTAGAAACTAATTGAGCTGTTAATCCGAAACTTGTGTGAGATCATTCTCTCCAGGCACACATTCAGCCCTGTAAAAATCATGATCCCCGGGGTTTGGGTGTGGTCACAATAGGAGCTCATATTTTTACACATAAATAAACAGATAGAAATAATGCTTAACACTGTTCTCAGAAACTAATTAAGCTGTTAATCCCAAACTTGTGTGAAATCATCATTTCCAGCCACACATTCAGCCCTCATAAAATCATGATCCCCGGGGTTTGGGTGTGGTCACAATAGGAGATCAATGTTTTTACATATAAATAAACAGAGAGAAATAATGCTTAACACTGTTCTCAGAAACTAGTTGAGATGTTAATCCGAAACTTGTGTGAAATCATCCTTACCAGGCACACATTCAGCCCTGTAAAAATCATGATCCTCGGGGTTTGGGTGTGGTCACAATAGGAGATCATTTTTTTACACATAAATAAACAGAGAGAAAAAATGCTCATCACTGTTCTCAGAAACTAATTGAGCTGTTAATCCGAAACTTGTGTGAATTCATCCTTTCACAGCACAGATTCAGCCCTGCAAAATTCATGATCTCCGGGGTTTGGGTGTGGTCACAATAGAAGATCAATTTTTTTACACATAAATAACAGAAAGAAATAATTCATAACACTGTTCTCAGAAACTAATTCAGCTGTTAATCCGAAACTTGTGTGAAATCATCCTTTCACAGCACACATTCAGCCCTGTAAGAATCGTGATCCCCGGGGTTTGGGTGTGGTCACAATAGGAGATCAATTTTTTACACATAAAGAAACAGAGAGAAAAAATTCATAACACTGTTCTCAGAAACTTATTGAGTTGTTAATCTGAAACTTGTGTGAGATTATCCTTTCACAGCACAGATTCAGCCCTGTAAAAATCATGATCCCCGTGGTTTGGGTGTGGTCACAATAAGAGATCAATTTTTATTACACATAAACAAACAGAGAGAAATAATGCCCCATACTGTTCTCAGAAACTGATTGAGCTGTTAATCCGAAACTTGTGTGAGATCATTCTCTCCAGGCACACAAATTCAGCCCTGTAAAAATCATGATCCCCGGGGTTTGGGTGTGGTCACAATAGGAGCTCATATTTTTACACATAAATGAACAGATAGAAATAATGCTTAACACTGTTCTCAGAAACTAATTGAGCTGTTAATCCGAAACTTGTGTGAAATCATCATTTCCAGCCACACATTCAGCCCTCATAAAATCATGATCCCCGGGGTTTGAGTGTGGTCACAATAGGAGATCAATGTTTTTACATATAAATATACAGAGAGAAATAATGCTTAACACTGTTCTCAGAAACTAGTTGAGCTGTTCATCCGAAACTTGTGTGAAATCATCCTTACCAGGCACACATTCAGCCCTGTAAAAATCATGATCCTCGGGGTTTGGGTGTGGTCACAATAGGAGATCATTTTTTTACACATAAATAAACAGAGAGAAAAAATGCTCAACACTGTTCTCAGAAACTTATTGAGCTGTTAATCCGAAAATTGTGTGAATTCATCCTTTCCAGCACAGATTCAGCCTTGTAAAATTCATGATCTCCGGGGTTTGGGTGTGGTCACAATAGGAGATAATTTTTTTTACACATAAATAAGCAGAGAGAAATAATTCATAACACTGTTCTAAGAAACTAATTAATCTGTTAATCCGAAACTTGTGTGAAATCATCCTTTCACAGCACACATTCAGCCCTGTAGAAATCATGATCCCCGGGGTTTGGGTGTGGTCACAATTGGAGATCAATTTTTTTTACACATAAATAAACAGAGAGAAATAATGCTTAACACTGTTCTCAGAAACTAGTTGAGCTGTTAATCCGAAACTTGTTTGAAATCATCCTAACCAGGCACACATTAAGCCCTGTAAAAATCATGATCCCCGGGGTTAGGGTGTGGTCACAATAGAAGATCAATTTTTTTACACATAAATAAACAGAAAGAAATAATTCATAACACTGTTCTCAGAAACTAATTCAGCTGTTAATCCGAAACTTGTGTGAAATCATCCTTTCCAGGCACACATTCAGCCCTGTAAGAATCGTGATCCCCGGGGTTTGGGTGTGGTCACAATAGGAGATCAATATTTTTACACATAAAGAAACAGAGAGAAATAATTCATAACACTGTTCTCAGAAACTTATTGAGTTGTTAATCTGAAACTTTTGTGAGATCATCCTTTCACAGCACAAATTCAGCCCTGTAGAAATCATGATCCCCGGGGTTTGGGTGTGGTCACAATAAGAGAACAATTTTTTTACACATAAATAAACAGAGAGAAATAATGCTCAATACTGTTCTCAGAAACTAATTGAACTGTTAATCCGAAACTTGTGTGAGATCATTCTCTCCAGGCACACATTCAGCCCTGTAAAAATCATGATCCCCGGGGTTTGGGTGTGGTCACAATAGGAGCTCATATTTTTACACATAAATAAACAGATAGAAATAATGCTTAACACTGTTCCCAGAAACTAATTGAGCTGTTAATCCGAAACTTGTGTGAAATCATCCTTACCAGGCACACATACAGCCCTGTAAAAATCATGATCCTCAGGGTTTGGGTGTGGTCACAATAGGAGATCAATTTTTTTACATATAAATAAACAGAGAGAAAAAATGCTCAACACTGTTCTCAGAAACTAATTGAGCTGTTAATCCGAAACTTGTGTGAATTCATCCTTTCACAGCACAGATTAAGCCCTGCAAAATTCATGATCTCCGGGGTTTGGGTGTGCTCACAATAGAAGATCAATTTTTTTACACATAAATAACCGAAAGAAATAATTCATAACACTGTTCTCAGAAATTAATTCAGCTGTTAATCCGAAAATTGTGTGAAATCATCCTTTCCAGGCACACATTCAGCCCTGTAAGAATCGTGATCCCCGGGGTTTGGGTGTGGTCACAATAGGAGATCAATTTTTTTACACATAAAGAAACAGAGAGGAAAAATTCATAACACTGTTCTCAGAAACTTATTGAGTTGTTAATCTGAAACTTTTGTGAAATCATCCTTTCACAGCACAGATTCAGCCCTGTAAAAATCATGATCCCCGTGGTTTGGGTGTGGTCACAATAAGAGATCAATTTTTTTTACACATAAATAAACAGAGAGAAATAATTCATAACACTGTTCTCAGAAACTAATTAATCTGTTAATCCGAAACTTGTGTGAGATCATTCTCTCCAGGCACACAAATTCAGCCCTGTAAAAATCATGATCCCCGGGGTTTGGTTGTGGTCACAATAGGAGCTCATATTTTTACACATAAATAAACAGATAGAAATAATGCTTAACACTGTTCTCAGAAACTAATTGAGCTGTTAATCCGAAACTTGTGTGAAATCATCATTTCCAGCCACACATTCAGCCCTCATAAAATCATGATCCCCGGGGTTTGGGTGTGGTCACAATAGGAGATCAATGTTTTTACATATAAATATACAGAGAGAAATAATGCTTAACACTGTTCTCAGAAACTAGTTGAGCTGTTAATCCGAAACTTGTGTGAAATCATCCTTACCAGGCACACATTCAGCCCTGTAAAAATCATGATCCTCGGGGTTTGGGTGTGGTCACAATAGGAGATCAATTTTTTTTTACACATAAATAAATAGAGAGAAAAAATGCTCAACACTGTTCTCAGAAACTTATTGAGCTGTTAATCCAAAAATTGTGTGAATTCATCCTTTCACAGCACAGATTCAGCCCTGTAAAATTCATGATCTCCGGTGTTTGGGTGTGGTCACAATAGGAGATAATGTTTTTTACACATAAATAAGCAGAGAGAAATAATTCATAACACTGTTCTCAGAAACTAATTAATCTGTTAATCCGAAACTTGTGTGAAATCATCCTTTCACAGCACACATTCAACCCTGTAAAAATCATGATCCCCGGGGTTTGGGTGTGGTCACAATAGGAGATCAATTTTTTAAACATAAATAAACAGAGAGAAATAATGCGCAACACTGTTCTCAGAAACTAATTGAGCTGTTAATCCGAAACTTGTGTGAAATCATCCATCCCAGGCACACATACAGCACTGTAAAAATCATGATCCTCGGGGTTTGGGTGTGGTCACAATAGGAGATCAATTTTTTTACACATAAATAAACAGAGAAAAAAAATGCTCAACACTGTTCTCAGAAACTAATTGAGCTGTTAATCCGAAACTTGTGTGAATTCATCCTTTCACAGCACAGATTCAGCCCTGCAAAATTCATGATCTCCGGGGTTTGGGTGTGGTCACAATAGAAGATCAATTTTTTTACACATAAATAAACAGAAAGAAATAATTCATAACACTGTTCTCAGAAACTAATTCAGCTGTTAATCCGAAACTTGGGTGAAATCATCCTTTCCAGGCACACATTCAGCCCTGTAAGAATCGTGATCCCCGGGGTTTGGGTGTGGTCACATTAGGAGATCAATGTTTTTACACATAAAGAAACAGAGAGAAAAAATTCATAACACTGTTCTCAGAAACTTATTGAGTTGTTAATCTGAAACTTGTGTGAGATCATCCTTTCACAGCACAGATTCAGCCCTGTAAAAATCATGATCCCCGTGGTTTGGGTGTGGTCACAATAAGAGATCAATTTTTTTTACACATAAATAAACAGAGAGAAAAAATGCTCAATACTGTTCTCAGAAACTAATTGAGCTGTTAATCCGAAACTTGTGTGAGATCATTCTCTCCAGGCACACATTCAGCCCTGTAAAAATCATGATCCCCGGGGTTTGGGTGTGGTCACAATAGGAGCTCATATTTTTACACATAAATAAACAGATAGAAATAATGCTTAACACTGTTCTCAGAAACTAATTGAGCTGTTAATCCGAAACTTGTGTAAAATCATCATTTCCAGCCACACATTCAGCCCTCATAAAATCATGATCCCCGTGGTTTGGGTGTGGTCACAATAAGAGATCAATTTTTTTTACAGATAAATATACAGAGAGAAATAATGCTTAACACTGTTCTCAGAAACTAGTTGAGCTGTTAATCCGAAACTTGTGTGAAATCATCCTTACCAGGCACACATTCAGCCCTGTAAAAATCATGATTCTCGGGGTTTGGGTGTGGTCACAATAGGAGATCATTTTTTTACACATAAATAAACAGAGAGAAAAAATGCTCAACACTGTTCTCAGAAACTTATTGAGCTGTTATTCCGAAAATTATGTGAATTCATCCTTTCACAGCACAGATTCAGCCCTGTAAAATTCATGATCTCCGGGGTTTGGGTGTGGTCACAATAGGAGATAATTTTTTTTACACATAAATAAGCAGAGAGAAATAATTCATAACACTGTTCTCAGAAACTAATTAATCTGTTAATCCGAAACTTGTGTGAAATCATCCTTCCACAGCACACATTCAGCCCTGTAAAAATCATGATCCCCGGGGTTTGGGTGTGGTCATAATAGGAGATCAATTTTTTTTACACATAAATAAATAGAGAGAAATAATGCTTAACACTGTTCTCAGAAACTAGTTGAGCTGTTAATCCGAAACTTGTGTGAAATCATCCTAACCAGGCACACATTAAGCCCTGTAAAAATCATGATCCCCGGGGTTTGGGTTTGGTCACAATAGAAGATCAATTTTTTTACACATAAATAAACAGAAAGAAATAATTCATAACACTGTTCTCAGAAACTAATTCAGCTGTTAATCCGAAACTTGTGTGAAATCATCCTTTCCAGGCACACATTCAGCCCTGTAAGAATCGTGATCCCCGGGGTTTGGGTGTGGTCACAATAGGAGATCAATTTTTTTACACATAAATAAACAGATAGAAATAATGCTTAACACTGTTCCCAGAAACTAATTGAGCTGTTAATCCGAAACTTGTGTGAAATCATCGTTACCAGGCACACATACAGCCCTGTAAAAATCATGATCCTCGGGGTTTGGGTGTGGTCACAAAAGGAGATCAATTTTTTTACACATAAATAAACAGAGAGAAAAAATGCTCAACGCTGTTCTCAGAAACTAATTGAGCTGTTAATCCGAAACTTGTGTGAATTCATCCTTTCACAACACAGATTCAGCCCTGCAAAATTCATGATCTCCGGGGTTTGGGTGTGGTCACAATAGAAGATCAATTTTTTTTACACATAAATAACAGAAAGAAATAATTCATAACACTGTTCTCAGAAACTTATTGAGTTGTTAATCTGAAACTTGTGTGAGATCATCCTTTCACAGCACAGATTCAGCCCTGTAAAAATCATGATCCCCGTGGTTTGGGTGTGGTCACAATAAGAGATCAATTTTTTTTACACATAAATAAACAGAGAGAAATAATGCTCAATACTGTTCTCAGAAATTAATTGAGCTGTTAATCCGAAACTTGTGTGAGATCATTCTCTCCAGGCACACAAATTCAGCCCTGTAAAAATCATGATCCCCGGGGTTTGGGTGTGGTCACAATAGGAGCTCATATTTTTACACATAAATAAACAGATAGAAATAATGCTTAACACTGTTCTCAGAAACTAATTGAGCTGTTAATCCGAAACTTGTGTGAAATCATCATTTCCAGCCACACATTCAGCCTTCATAAAATCATGATCCCCGGGGTTTGGGTGTGGTCACAATAGGAGATCAATGTTTTTACATATAAATATACAGAGAGAAATAATGCTTAACACTGTTCTCAGAAATTAGTTGAGCTGTTAATCCGAAACTTGTGTGAAATCATCCTTACCAGGCACACATTCAGCCCTGTAAAAATCATGATCTTCGGGGTTTGGGTGTGGTCACAATAGGAGATCATTTTTTTTACACATAAATAAACAGAGACAAAAAATGCTCAACACTGTTCTCAGAAACTAATTAATCTGTTAATCCGAAACTTGTGTGAAATCATCCTTTCACAGCACACATTCAACCCTGTAAAAATCATGATCCCCGGGGTTTGGGTGTGGTCACAATAGGAGTTCAATTTTTTTACACATAAATAAATAGAGAGAAATAATGTTTAACACTGTTCTCAGAAACAAGTTGAGCTGTTAATCCGAAACTAGTTTGAAATCATCCTAACCAGGGACACATTCAGCCCTGTAAGAATCGTGATCCCCGGGGTTTGGGTGTGGTCACATTAGGAGATCAATTTTTTTACACATAAATAAACAGAGAGAAATAATTCATAACACCGTTCTCAGAAACTTATTGAGTTGTTAATCTGAAACTTTTGTGAGATCATCCTTTCACAGCACAGATTCAGCCCTGTAAAAATCATGATCCCCGGGGTTTGGGTGTGGTCACCATAAGAGATCAGTTTTTTTACACATAAATAAACAGAGACAAATAATGTTCAATACTGTTCTCAGAAACTAATTGAGCTGTTAATCCGAAACTTGTGTGAGATCATTCTCTCCAGCCACACATTCAGCCCTTATAAAATCATGATCCCCGAGGTTTGGGTGTGGTCACAATAGGAGATCAATGTTTTTATATATAAATATACAGAGAGAAATAATGCTTAACACTGTTCTCAGAAACTAGTTGAGCTGTTAATCCGAAACTTGTGTGAAATCATCCTTACCAGGCACACATTCAGCCCTGTAAAAATCATCATCCCCGGGGTTTGGGTGTAGTCACAATAGGAGATCAATGTTTTTACATATAAATAAACAGAGAGTAAGAATTCATCATACTGTTCTCAGAAACTAAGTAAGCTGTTAATCCGAAACTCGTAAAAAATCATCTTTTTACAGCACAGATTCAGCTCTGTAAAAATCATGATCCCCGGGATTTGGGTGTAGTCACAATAGGAGATCAATGGTTTTAAAAATAGATAAACAGAGAGTAATAATTCATAACTCTTTTCTCCGAAACTAATTGAGCTGTTAATACGAAACTTTTAAAAAATCATCCTTTTACAGCACAGATTCAACCCTGAAAAAATCATGATCCCCGGGGTTTGGGTGTGGTCACAATAGGAGATCAATATTTTTACACATAATTGAACAGAGAGAAATAATTCATAACACTGTTCTCAGAAAATAATTGAGCTGTTAATCCGACACTTGTATGAAATCATCCTTTCACAGCACACATTTAGCCCGGTAAAAATCAGGACCCCCGGGGTTTGGGTGTGGTCACAATAGGAGATCAATTTTTTTTACACATAAATAAACAGAGATAAATAATGCTTCATACTGTTCTAAGAAACTTATTGAGCTGTTAATCCGAAACTCGTATGAAATCATTCTTTCACAGTACACATTCAGCCCTGTAAAAATCATGATCCCCGGGGTTTGGGTGTGGTCACAATAGGAGATAATTTTTTTTACACATAAATAAGCAGAGAGAAATAATTCATAACACTGATCTCAGAAACTAATTGATCTGTTAATCCGAAACTTGTGTGAAATCATCCTATCACAGCACACATTAAGCCCTGTAAAAATCATGATCCCCGGGGTTTGGGTGTGGTCACAATAGGAGATCAATTTTTTTACACATAAATAAACAGAGAGAAATAATGCTTAACACTGTTCTCAGAAACTAATTGAGCTGTTAATCCGAAACTTGTGTGAGATCATCTTTTCACAGCACACATTCAGCTCTGTAAAAATCATGATTCCCGGGGTTTGGGTGTGGTCACAATAGGAGATCAATTTTTTTTACACATAAATAAACAGAGATAAATAATTCATAACACTGTTCTCAGAAACATATTGAGCTATTAATCCGAAACTTGTGTGAAATCATCCTTTCTAGGCACACATTCAGCCCTGTAAAAATCATGATCCCCGGGGTTTGGGTGTGGTCACAACAGGAGATCATTTTCTTAAAACATAAATAAACAGAGAGAAATAATGCTTAACACTGTTCTCAGAAACTGATTCAGCTGTTAATCCGAAACTTGTGTGAAATCATCCTTTCACAGCACACATTTAGCCCTGTAAAAATCATGATCCCCGGGGTTTGGGTGTGGTCACAATAGGAGATCATTTTTTGTACACATAAATAAAAAGAGAGAAATAATGCTTAACACTGTTCTCAGAAACTGATTGAGCTGTTAATCCGAAAATTGTGTGAAATCATCCTTACCAGGCACACATACAGCCCTGTAAAAATCATGATCCTCGGGGTTTGGGTGTGGTCACAATAGGAGATCAATTTATTTACACATAAATAAACAGAGAGAAAAAATGCTCAACACTGTTCTCAGAAACTAATTGAGCTGTTAATCCAAAACTTGTGTGAATTCATCCTATCACAGCACAGATTCAGCCCTGCAAAATTCATGATCTCCGGGGTTTGGGTGTGGTCACAATAGGAGATAATTTTTTTTACACATAAATAAGCAGAGAGAAATTATTCATAACACTGTTCTCAGAAACTAATTAATCTGTTAATCCGAAACTTGTGTGAAATCATCCTTTCACAGCACACATTCAGCCCTGTAAAAATCATGATCCCCTGGGTTTGGGTGTGGTCACAATAGGAGATCATTTTTTTACACATAAATAAACAGAGAAACAAAATGCTCAACACTGTTTTCAGAAACTTATTGAGCTGTTAATCCGAAAATTGTGTGAATTCATCCTTTCACAGCACAGATTCAGCCCTGTAAAATTCATGATCTCCGGGGTTTGGGTGTGGTCACAATAGGAGATAATTATTTTTACACATAAATAAGCAGAGAGAAATAATTCATAACACTGTTCTCAGAAACTAATTAATCTGTTAATCCGAAACTTGTGTGAAATCATCCTTCCACAGCACACATTCAGCCCTGTAAAAATCATGATCCCCGGGGTTTGGGTGTGGTCACAATAGGAGATCAATTTTTTTTTTACACATAAATAAACAGAGAGAAATAATGCTTAACACTGTTCTCAGAAACTAGTTGAGCTGTTAATCCGAAACTTGTTTGAAATCATCTTAACCAGGCACACATTAAGCCCTGTAAAAATCATGATCCCCGGGGTTAGGGTGTGGTCACAATAGAAGATCAATTTTTTACACATAAATAAACAGAAAGAAATAATTCATAACACTGTTCTAAGAAACTAATTCAGCTGTTAATCCGAAACTTGTGTGAAATCATCCTTTCCAGGCACACATTCAGCCCTGTAAGAATCGTGATCCCCGGGGTTTGGGTGTGGTCACAATAGGAGATCAATTTTTTTACACATAAAGAAACAGAGAGAAAAAATTCATAACACTGTTCTTAGAAACTTATTGAGTTGTTAATCTGAAACTTGTGTGAGATCATCCTTTCACAGCACAGATTCAGCCCTGTAAAAATCATGATCCCCGGGGTTTGGGTGTGGTCACAATAAGAGATCAATTTTTTTACACATAAATAAACAGAGAGAAATAATGCTCAATACTGTTCTCTGAATCTAATTGAGCTGTTAATCCGAAACTTGTGTGAGATCATTCTCTCTAGGCACACATTCAGCCCTGTAAAAATCATGATCCCCGGGGTTTGGGTTGGTCACTATAGGAGCTCATATTTTTACACATAAATAAACAGATAGAAATAATGCTTAACACTGTTCTCAGAAACTAATTGAGCTGTTAATCCGAAACTTGTGTGAAATCATCCTTACCAGGCACACATACAGCCCTGTAAAAATCATGATCCTCGGGGTTTGGGTGTGGACATAATAGGAGATCAATTTTTTTACACATAAATAAACAGAGAGAAAAAATGCTCAACACTGTTCTCAGAAACTAATCGAGCTGTTAATCCGAAACTTGTGTGAATTCATCCTTTCACAGCACAGATTCAGCCCTGTAAAATTCATGATCTCCGGGGTTTGGGTGTGGTCACAATAGAAGATCAATTTTTTTACACATAAATAACAGAAAGAAATAATTCATAACACTGTTCTCAGAAACTAATTCAGCTGTTAATCCGAAACTTGTGTGAAATCATCCTTTCCAGGCACACATTCAGCCCTGTAAGAATCGTGATCCCCGGGGTTTGGGTGTGGTCACAATAGGAGATCAATTTTTTTTACACATAAAGAAACAGAGAGAAAAAATTCATAACACTGTTCTCAGAAACTAATTAAGCTGTTAATCCGAAACTTGTGTGAAATCATCATTTCCAGCCACACATTCAGCCCTCATAAAATCATGATCCCCGGGGTTTGGGTGTGGTCACAATAGGAGATCAATGTTTTTACATATAAATATACAGAGAGAAATAATGCTCAATACTGTTCTCAGAAACTAATTGAACTATTAATCCGAAACTTGTGTGAGATCATTCTCTCCAGGCACACATTCAGCCCTGTAAAAATCATGATCCCCGGGGTTTGGGTGTGGTCACAATAGGAGCTCATATTTTTACACATAAATAAACAGATAGAAATAATGCTTAACACTGTTCCCAGAAACTAATTGAGCTGTTAATCCGAAACTTGTGTGAAATCATCCTTACCAGGCACACATACAGCCCTGTAAAAATCATGATCCTCGGGGTTTGGGTGTGGTCACAATAGGAGATCAATGTTTTTACATATAAATATACAGAGAGAAATAATGCTTAACACTGTTCTCAGAAACTAGTTGAGCTGTTAATCCGAAACTTGTGTGAAATCATCCTTACCAGGCACACATTCAGCCCTGTAAAAATCATGATCCTCGGGGTTTGGGTGTGGTCACAATAGGAGATCAATTTTTTTTACACATAAATAAACAGAGAGAAAAAATGCTCAACACTGTTCTCAGAAACTTATTGAGCTGTTAATCCGAAAATTGTGTGAATTCATCCTTTCACAGCACAGATTCAGCCCTGTAAAATTCATGATCTCCGGTGTTTGGGTGTGGTCACAATAGGAGATAATTTTTTTTACACATAAATAATCAGAGAGAAATAATTCAAAACACTGTTCTCAGAAACTTATTGAGTTGTTAATCTGAAACTTTTGTGAGATCATCCTTTCAAAGCACAGATTCAGCCCTGTAAAAATCATGATCCCCGGGGTTTGGGTGTGGTCACAATAAGAGATCAGTTTTTTTACACATAAATAAACAGAGAGAAATAATGTTCAATACTGTTCTCAGAAACTAATTGAGCTGTTAATTCGAAACTTGTGTGAGATCAATCTCTCCAGCCACACATTCAGCCCTCATAAAATCATGATCCCCGAGGTTTGGGTGTGGTCACAATAGGAGATCAATGTTTTTATATATAAATATACAGAGAGAAATAATGCTTAACACTGTTCTCAGAAACTAGTTGAGCTGTTAATCCGAAACTTGTGTGAAATCATCCTTACCAGGCACACATTCAGCGCTGTAAAAATCATGATCCCCAGGGTTTGGGTGTGGTCACAATAGGAGATCAATGTTTTTACATATAAATAAACAGAGAGTAAGAATTCATCATACTGTTCTCAGAAACTAATTAAGCTGTTAATCCGAAACTCGTAAAAAATCATCTTTTTACAGTACAGATTCAGCTCTGTAAAAATCATGATCCCCGGGATTTGGGTGTAGTCACAATAGGAGATCAATGGTTTTAAAAATAGATAAACAGAGAGTAATAATTCATAACACTTTTCTCCGAAACTAATTGAGCTGTTAATACGAAACTTTTAAAAAATCATCCTTTTACAGCACAGATTCAACCCTGTAAAAATCATGATCCCCGGGGTTTGGGTGTGGTCACAATAGGAGATCAATATTTTTACACATAATTAAACAGAGAGAAATAATTCATAACACTGTTCTCAGAAAATAATTGGGCTGTTATTCCGACACTTGTATGAAATCATCCTTTCACAGCACACATTTAGTCCGGTAAAAATCAGGACCCCCGGGGTTTGGGTGTGGTCACAATAGGAGATCATTTTTTTTTTACACATAAATAAACAGAGATAAATAATGCTTCATACTGTTCTAAGAAACTAATTGAGCTGTTAATCCGAAACTCGTATGAAATCATTCTTTCACAGTACACATTCAGCCCTGTAAAAATCATGATCTCCGGGGTTTGGGTGTGGTCACAATAGGAGATCATTTTTTTTACACATAAATAAGCAGAGAGAAATAATTCATAACACTGATCTCAGAAACAAATTGATCTGTTAATCCGAAACTTGTGTGAAATCATCCTATCACTGCACACATTCAGCCCTGTAAAAATCATGATCCCCGGGGTTTGGGTGTGGTCACAATAGGAGATCAATTTTTTTACACATAAATAAACAGAGAGAAATAATTCTTAACACTGTTCTCAGAAACTAATTGAGCTGTTAATCCGAAACTTGTGTGAGATCATTCTTTCACAGCACACATTCAGCTCTGTAAAAAAAACATGATTCCCGGGGTTTGGGTGTGGTCACAATAGGAGATCAATTTTTTTACACATAAATAAACAGAGAGAAATAATTCATAACACTGTTCTCAGAAACATATTGAGTTATTAATCCGAAACTTGTGTGAAATCATCCTTTCCAGGCACACATTCAGCCCTGTAAAAATCATAATCCCCGGGGTTTGGGTGTGATCACAATAGGAGATCATTTTCTTAAAACATAAATAAACAGAGAGAAATAATGCTTAACACTGTTCTCAGAAACTGATTGAGCTGTTAATCCGAAACTTGTGTGAAATCATCCTTTCACAGCACACATTCAGGCCTGTAAAAATCATGATCCCCGGGGTTTGGGTGTGGTCACAATAGGAGATCATTTTTTGTACACATAAATAAAAAGAGAGAAATAATGCTTAACACTGTTCTCGGAAACTTATTGAGCTGTTAATCCGAAACTTGTGTGAAATCATCCTTACCAGGCACACATACAGCCCTGTAAAAATCATGATCCTCGGGGTTTGGGTGTGGTCACAATAGGAGATCAATTTTTTTACACATAAATAAACAGAGAGAGAAAATGCTCAACACTGTTCTCAGAAACTAATTGAGCTGTTAATCCAAAACTTGTGTGAATTCATCCTATCACAGCACAGATTCAGCCCTGCAAAATTCATGATCTCCGGGGTTTGGGTGTGGTCACAATAGGAGATCATTTTTTTTACACATAAATAAGCAGAGAGAAATAATTCATAACACTGTTCTCAGAAACTAATTAATCTGTTAATCCGAAACTTGTGTGAAATCATCCTTCCACAGCACACATTCAGCCCTGTAAAAATCATGATCCCCGGGGTTTGGGTGTGGTCACAATAGGAGATCAATTTTTTTTTACACATAAATAAACAGAGAGAAATAATGCTTAACACTGTTCTCGGAAACTAGTTGAGCTGTTAATCCGAAACTTGTTTGAAATCATCCTAACCAGGCACACATTAAGCCCTGTAAAAATCATGATCCCCGGGGTTAGGGTGTGGTCACAATAGAAGATCAATTTTTTACACATACATAAACAGAAAGAAATAATTCATAACACTGTTCTCAGAAACTAATTCAGCTGTTAATCCGAAACTTGTGTGAAATCATCCTTTCCAGGCACACATTCAGCCCTGTAAGAATCGTGATCCCCGGGGTTTGGGTGTGGTCAGAATAGGAGATCAATTTTTTTACACATAAAGAAACAGAGAGAAAAAATTCATAACACTGTTCTCAGAAACTAGTTGAGTTGTTAATCTGAAACTTTTGTGAGATGATCCTTTCACAGCACAGATTCAGCCCTGTAAAAATCATGATCCCCGGGGTTTGGGTGTGGTCACAATAGGAGATCAATTTTTTTACACATAAATAAACAGAGAGAAATAATGCTCAATACTGTTCTCTGAATCTAATTGAGCTGTTAATCCGAATCTTGTGTGAGATCATTCTCTCTAGGCACACATTCAGCCCTGTAAAAATCATGATCCCCGGGGTTTGGGTGTGGTCACTATAGGAGCTCATATTTTTGCACATAAATAAACAGATAGAAATAATGCTTAACACTGTTCTCAGAAACTAATTGAGCTGTTAATCCGAAACTTGTGTGAAATCATCCTTACCAGGCACACATACAGCCCTGTAGAAATCATGATCCTCGGGGTTTGGGTGTGGTCACAATAGGAGATCAATTTTTTTACACATAAATAAACAGAGAGAAAAAATGCTCAACACTGTTCTCAGAAACTAATTGAGCTGTTAATCCGAAACTTGTGTGAATTCATCCTTTCCAGGCACACATTCAGCCCTGTAAAAATCATAATCCCCGGGGTTTGGGTGTGATCACAATAGGAGATCATTTTCTTAAAACATAAATAAACAGAGAGAAATAATGCTTAACACTGTTCTCAGAAACTGATTGAGCTGTTAATCCGACACTTGTGTGAAATCATCCTTTCACAGCACACATTCAGGCCTGTAAAAATCATGATCCCCGGGGTTTGGGTGTGGTCACAATAGGAGATCATTTTTTGTACACATAAATAAAAAGAGAGAAATAATGCTTAACACTGTTCTCAGAAACTTATTGAGCTGTTAATCCGAAACTTGTGTGAAATCATCCTAACCAGGCACACATACAGCCCTGTAAAAATCATGATCCTCGGGGTTTGGGTGTGGTCACAATAGGAGATCAATTTTTTTACACATAAATAAACAGAGAGAGAAAATGCTCAACACTGTTCTCAGAAACTAATTGAGCTGTTAATCCAAAACTTGTGTGAATTCATCCTATCACAGCACAGATTCAGCCCTGCAAAATTCATGATCTCCGGGGTTTGGGTGTGGTCACAATAGGAGATCATTTTTTTTACACATAAATAAGCAGAGAGAAATAATTCATAACACTGTTCTCAGAAACTAATTAATCTGTTAATCCGAAACTTGTGTGAAATCATCCTTCCACAGCACACATTCAGCCCTGTAAAAATCATGATCCCCGGGGTTTGGGTGTGGTCACAATAGGAGATCAATTTTTTTTTACACATAAATAAACAGAGAGAAATAATGCTTAACACTGTTCTCGGAAACTAGTTGAGCTGTTAATCCGAAACTTGTTTGAAATCATCCTAACCAGGCACACATTAAGCCCTGTAAAAATCATGATCCCCGGGGTTAGGGTGTGGTCACAATAGAAGATCAATTTTTTACACATACATAAACAGAAAGAAATAATTCATAACACTGTTCTCAGAAACTAATTCAGCTGTTAATCCGAAACTTGTGTGAAATCATCCTTTCCAGGCACAGATTCAGCCCTGTAAAAATCATGATCCCCGGGGTTTGGGTGTGGTCACAATAGGAGATCAATTTTTTTACACATAAATAAACAGAGAGAAATAATGCTCAATACTGTTCTCTGAATCTAATTGAGCTGTTAATCCGAATCTTGTGTGAGATCATCCTTACCAGGCACACATTCAGCCCTGTAAAAATCATGATCCCCGGGGTTTGGGTGTGGTCACTATAGGAGCTCATATTTTTGCACATAAATAAACAGATAGAAATAATGCTTCACACTGTTCTCAGAAACTAATTGAGCTGTTAATCCGAAACTTGTGTGAAATCATCCTTACCAGGCACACATACAGCCCTGTAAAAATCATGATCCTCGGGGTTTGGGTGTGGTCACAATAGGAGATCAATTTTTTTACACATAAATAAACAGAGAGAAAAAATGCTCAACACTGTTCTCAGAAACTAATTGAGCTGTTAATCCGAAACTTGTGTGAATTCATCCTTTCCAGGCACACATTCAGCCCTGTAAGAATCGTGATCCCCGGGGTTTGGGTGTGGTCACAATAGGAGATCAATTTTTTTACACATAAAGAAACAGAGAGAAATAATTCATAACACTGTTCTCAGAAACTTATTGAGTTGTTAATCTGAAACTTTTGTGAGATCATCCTTTCACAGCACAGATTCAGCCCTGTAAAAATCATGATCCCCGGGGTTTGGGTGTGGTCACAATAAGAGATCAATTTTTTTACACATAAATAAACAGAGAGAAATAATGCTCAATACTGTTCTCTGAAACTAATTGAGCTGTTAATCTGAAACTTGTGTGAGATCATTCTCTCTAGGCACACATTCAGCCCTGTAAAAATCATGATCCCCGGGGTTTGGGTGTGGTCACAATAGGAGCTCATATTTTTACACATAAATAAACAGATAGAAATAATGCTTAACACTGTTCCCAGAAACTAATTGAGCTGTTAATCCGAAACTTGTGTGAAATCATCGTTACCAGGCACACATACAGCCCTGTAAAAATCATGATCCTCGGGGTTTGGGTGTGGTCACAAAAGGAGATCAATTTTTTTACACATAAATAAACAGAGAGAAAAAATGCTCAACGCTGTTCTCAGAAACTAATTGAGCTGTTAATCCGAAACTTGTGTGAATTCATCCTTTCACAACACAGATTCAGCCCTGCAAAATTCATGATCTCCGGGGTTTGGGTGTGGTCACAATAGAAGATCAATTTTTTTTACACATAAATAACAGAAAGAAATAATTCATAACACTGTTCTCAGAAACTTATTGAGTTGTTAATCTGAAACTTGTGTGAGATCATCCTTTCACAGCACAGATTCAGCCCTGTAAAAATCATGATCCCCGTGGTTTGGGTGTGGTCACAATAAGAGATCAATTTTTTTTACACATAAATAAACAGAGAGAAATAATGCTCAATACTGTTCTCAGAAATTAATTGAGCTGTTAATCCGAAACTTGTGTGAGATCATTCTCTCCAGGCACACAAATTCAGCCCTGTAAAAATCATGATCCCCGGGGTTTGGGTGTGGTCACAATAGGAGCTCATATTTTTACACATAAATAAACAGATAGAAATAATGCTTAACACTGTTCTCAGAAACTAATTGAGCTGTTAATCCGAAACTTGTGTGAAATCATCATTTCCAGCCACACATTCAGCCTTCATAAAATCATGATCCCCGGGGTTTGGGTGTGGTCACAATAGGAGATCAATGTTTTTACATATAAATATACAGAGAGAAATAATGCTTAACACTGTTCTCAGAAATTAGTTGAGCTGTTAATCCGAAACTTGTGTGAAATCATCCTTACCAGGCACACATTCAGCCCTGTAAAAATCATGATCTTCGGGGTTTGGGTGTGGTCACAATAGGAGATCATTTTTTTTACACATAAATAAACAGAGACAAAAAATGCTCAACACTGTTCTCAGAAACTAATTAATCTGTTAATCCGAAACTTGTGTGAAATCATCCTTTCACAGCACACATTCAACCCTGTAAAAATCATGATCCCCGGGGTTTGGGTGTGGTCACAATAGGAGTTCAATTTTTTTACACATAAATAAATAGAGAGAAATAATGTTTAACACTGTTCTCAGAAACAAGTTGAGCTGTTAATCCGAAACTAGTTTGAAATCATCCTAACCAGGGACACATTCAGCCCTGTAAGAATCGTGATCCCCGGGGTTTGGGTGTGGTCACATTAGGAGATCAATTTTTTTACACATAAATAAACAGAGAGAAATAATTCATAACACCGTTCTCAGAAACTTATTGAGTTGTTAATCTGAAACTTTTGTGAGATCATCCTTTCACAGCACAGATTCAGCCCTGTAAAAATCATGATCCCCGGGGTTTGGGTGTGGTCACCATAAGAGATCAGTTTTTTTACACATAAATAAACAGAGACAAATAATGTTCAATACTGTTCTCAGAAACTAATTGAGCTGTTAATCCGAAACTTGTGTGAGATCATTCTCTCCAGCCACACATTCAGCCCTTATAAAATCATGATCCCCGAGGTTTGGGTGTGGTCACAATAGGAGATCCATGTTTTTATATATAAATATACAGAGAGAAATAATGCTTAACACTGTTCTCAGAAACTAGTTGAGCTGTTAATCCGAAACTTGTGTGAAATCATCCTTACCAGGCACACATTCAGCCCTGTAAAAATCATCATCCCCGGGGTTTGGGTGTAGTCACAATAGGAGATCAATGTTTTTACATATAAATAAACAGAGAGTAAGAATTCATCATACTGTTCTCAGAAACTAAGTAAGCTGTTAATCCGAAACTCGTAAAAAATCATCTTTTTACAGCACAGATTCAGCTCTGTAAAAATCATGATCCCCGGGATTTGGGTGTAGTCACAATAGGAGATCAATGGTTTTAAAAATAGATAAACAGAGAGTAATAATTCATAACTCTTTTCTCCGAAACTAATTGAGCTGTTAATACGAAACTTTTAAAAAATCATCCTTTTACAGCACAGATTCAACCCTGAAAAAATCATGATCCCCGGGGTTTGGGTGTGGTCACAATAGGAGATCAATATTTTTACACATAATTGAACAGAGAGAAATAATTCATAACACTGTTCTCAGAAAATAATTGAGCTGTTAATCCGACACTTGTATGAAATCATCCTTTCACAGCACACATTTAGCCCGGTAAAAATCAGGACCCCCGGGGTTTGGGTGTGGTCACAATAGGAGATCAATTTTTTTTACACATAAATAAACAGAGATAAATAATGCTTCATACTGTTCTAAGAAACTTATTGAGCTGTTAATCCGAAACTCGTATGAAATCATTCTTTCACAGTACACATTCAGCCCTGTAAAAATCATGATCCCCGGGGTTTGGGTGTGGTCACAATAGGAGATAATTTTTTTTACACATAAATAAGCAGAGAGAAATAATTCATAACACTGATCTCAGAAACTAATTGATCTGTTAATCCGAAACTTGTGTGAAATCATCCTATCACAGCACACATTAAGCCCTGTAAAAATCATGATCCCCGGGGTTTGGGTGTGGTCACAATAGGAGATCAATTTTTTTACACATAAATAAACAGAGAGAAATAATGCTTAACACTGTTCTCAGAAACTAATTGAGCTGTTAATCCGAAACTTGTGTGAGATCATCTTTTCACAGCACACATTCAGCTCTGTAAAAATCATGATTCCCGGGGTTTGGGTGTGGTCACAATAGGAGATCAATTTTTTTTACACATAAATAAACAGAGATAAATAATTCATAACACTGTTCTCAGAAACATATTGAGCTATTAATCCGAAACTTGTGTGAAATCATCCTTTCTAGGCACACATTCAGCCCTGTAAAAATCATGATCCCCGGGGTTTGGGTGTGGTCACAACAGGAGATCATTTTCTTAAAACATAAATAAACAGAGAGAAATAATGCTTAACACTGTTCTCAGAAACTGATTCAGCTGTTAATCCGAAACTTGTGTGAAATCATCCTTTCACAGCACACATTTAGCCCTGTAAAAATCATGATCCCCGGGGTTTGGGTGTGGTCACAATAGGAGATCATTTTTTGTACACATAAATAAAAAGAGAGAAATAATGCTTAACACTGTTCTCAGAAACTGATTGAGCTGTTAATCCGAAAATTGTGTGAAATCATCCTTACCAGGCACACATACAGCCCTGTAAAAATCATGATCCTCGGGGTTTGGGTGTGGTCACAATAGGAGATCAATTTATTTACACATAAATAAACAGAGAGAAAAAATGCTCAACACTGTTCTCAGAAACTAATTGAGCTGTTAATCCAAAACTTGTGTGAATTCATCCTATCACAGCACAGATTCAGCCCTGCAAAATTCATGATCTCCGGGGTTTGGGTGTGGTCACAATAGGAGATAATTTTTTTTACACATAAATAAGCAGAGAGAAATTATTCATAACACTGTTCTCAGAAACTAATTAATCTGTTAATCCGAAACTTGTGTGAAATCATCCTTTCACAGCACACATTCAGCCCTGTAAAAATCATGATCCCCTGGGTTTGGGTGTGGTCACAATAGGAGATCATTTTTTTACACATAAATAAACAGAAAAACAAAATGCTCAACACTGTTTTCAGAAACTTATTGAGCTGTTAATCCGAAAATTGTGTGAATTCATCCTTTCACAGCACAGATTCAGCCCTGTAAAATTCATGATCTCCGGGGTTTGGGTGTGGTCACAATAGGAGATAATTATTTTTACACATAAATAAGCAGAGAGAAATAATTCATAACACTGTTCTCAGAAACTAATTAATCTGTTAATCCGAAACTTGTGTGAAATCATCCTTCCACAGCACACATTCAGCCCTGTAAAAATCATGATCCCCGGGGTTTGGGTGTGGTCACAATAGGAGATCAATTTTTTTTTTACACATAAATAAACAGAGAGAAATAATGCTTAACACTGTTCTCAGAAACTAGTTGAGCTGTTAATCCGAAACTTGTTTGAAATCATCTTAACCAGGCACACATTAAGCCCTGTAAAAATCATGATCCCCGGGGTTAGGGTGTGGTCACAATAGAAGATCAATTTTTTACACATAAATAAACAGAAAGAAATAATTCATAACACTGTTCTAAGAAACTAATTCAGCTGTTAATCCGAAACTTGTGTGAAATCATCCTTTCCAGGCACACATTCAGCCCTGTAAGAATCGTGATCCCCGGGGTTTGGGTGTGGTCACAATAGGAGATCAATTTTTTTACACATAAAGAAACAGAGAGAAAAAATTCATAACACTGTTCTTAGAAACTTATTGAGTTGTTAATCTGAAACTTGTGTGAGATCATCCTTTCACAGCACAGATTCAGCCCTGTAAAAATCATGATCCCCGGGGTTTGGGTGTGGTCACAATAAGAGATCAATTTTTTTACACATAAATAAACAGAGAGAAATAATGCTCAATACTGTTCTCTGAATCTAATTGAGCTGTTAATCCGAAACTTGTGTGAGATCATTCTCTCTAGGCACACATTCAGCCCTGTAAAAATCATGATCCCCGGGGTTTGGGTTGGTCACTATAGGAGCTCATATTTTTACACATAAATAAACAGATAGAAATAATGCTTAACACTGTTCTCAGAAACTAATTGAGCTGTTAATCCGAAACTTGTGTGAAATCATCCTTACCAGGCACACATACAGCCCTGTAAAAATCATGATCCTCGGGGTTTGGGTGTGGACATAATAGGAGATCAATTTTTTTACACATAAATAAACAGAGAGAAAAAATGCTCAACACTGTTCTCAGAAACTAATCGAGCTGTTAATCCGAAACTTGTGTGAATTCATCCTTTCACAGCACAGATTCAGCCCTGTAAAATTCATGATCTCCGGGGTTTGGGTGTGGTCACAATAGAAGATCAATTTTTTTACACATAAATAACAGAAAGAAATAATTCATAACACTGTTCTCAGAAACTAATTCAGCTGTTAATCCGAAACTTGTGTGAAATCATCCTTTCCAGGCACACATTCAGCCCTGTAAGAATCGTGATCCCCGGGGTTTGGGTGTGGTCACAATAGGAGATCAATTTTTTTTACACATAAAGAAACAGAGAGAAAAAATTCATAACACTGTTCTCAGAAACTAATTAAGCTGTTAATCCGAAACTTGTGTGAAATCATCATTTCCAGCCACACATTCAGCCCTCATAAAATCATGATCCCCGGGGTTTGGGTGTGGTCACAATAGGAGATCAATGTTTTTACATATAAATATACAGAGAGAAATAATGCTCAATACTGTTCTCAGAAACTAATTGAACTGTTAATCCGAAACTTGTGTGAGATCATTCTCTCCAGGCACACATTCAGCCCTGTAAAAATCATGATCCCCGGGGTTTGGGTGTGGTCACAATAGGAGCTCATATTTTTACACATAAATAAACAGATAGAAATAATGCTTAACAATGTTCCCAGAAACTAATTGAGCTGTTAATCCGAAACTTGTGTGAAATCATCCTTACCAGGCACACATACAGCCCTGTAAAAATCATGATCCTCGGGGTTTGGGTGTGGTCACAATAGGAGATCAATGTTTTTACATATAAATATACAGAGAGAAATAATGCTTAACACTGTTCTCAGAAACTAGTTGAGCTGTTAATCCGAAACTTGTGTGAAATCATCCTTACCAGGCACACATTCAGCCCTGTAAAAATCATGATCCTCGGGGTTTGGGTGTGGTCACAATAGGAGATCAATTTTTTTTACACATAAATAAACAGAGAGAAAAAATGCTCAACACTGTTCTCAGAAACTTATTGAGCTGTTAATCCGAAAATTGTGTGAATTCATCCTTTCACAGCACAGATTCAGCCCTGTAAAATTCATGATCTCCGGTGTTTGGGTGTGGTCACAATAGGAGATAATTTTTTTTACACATAAATAATCAGAGAGAAATAATTCAAAACACTGTTCTCAGAAACTTATTGAGTTGTTAATCTGAAACTTTTGTGAGATCATCCTTTCAAAGCACAGATTCAGCCCTGTAAAAATCATGATCCCCGGGGTTTGGGTGTGGTCACAATAAGAGATCAGTTTTTTTACACATAAATAAACAGAGAGAAATAATGTTCAATACTGTTCTCAGAAACTAATTGAGCTGTTAATTCGAAACTTGTGTGAGATCAATCTCTCCAGCCACACATTCAGCCCTCATAAAATCATGATCCCCGAGGTTTGGGTGTGGTCACAATAGGAGATCAATGTTTTTATATATAAATATACAGAGAGAAATAATGCTTAACACTGTTCTCAGAAACTAGTTGAGCTGTTAATCCGAAACTTGTGTGAAATCATCCTTACCAGGCACACATTCAGCGCTGTAAAAATCATGATCCCCAGGGTTTGGGTGTGGTCACAATAGGAGATCAATGTTTTTACATATAAATAAACAGAGAGTAAGAATTCATCATACTGTTCTCAGAAACTAATTAAGCTGTTAATCCGAAACTCGTAAAAAATCATCTTTTTACAGTACAGATTCAGCTCTGTAAAAATCATGATCCCCGGGATTTGGGTGTAGTCACAATAGGAGATCAATGGTTTTAAAAATAGATAAACAGAGAGTAATAATTCATAACACTTTTCTCCGAAACTAATTGAGCTGTTAATACGAAACTTTTAAAAAACCATCCTTTTACAGCACAGATTCAACCCTGTAAAAATCATGATCCCCGGGGTTTGGGTGTGGTCACAATAGGAGATCAATATTTTTACACATAATTAAACAGAGAGAAATAATTCATAACACTGTTCTCAGAAAATAATTGGGCTGTTATTCCGACACTTGTATGAAATCATCCTTTCACAGCACACATTTAGTCCGGTAAAAATCAGGACCCCCGGGGTTTGGGTGTGGTCACAATAGGAGATCATTTTTTTTTTACACATAAATAAACAGAGATAAATAATGCTTCATACTGTTCTAAGAAACTAATTGAGCTGTTAATCCGAAACTCGTATGAAATCATTCTTTCACAGTACACATTCAGCCCTGTAAAAATCATGATCTCCGGGGTTTGGGTGTGGTCACAATAGGAGATCATTTTTTTTACACATAAATAAGCAGAGAGAAATAATTCATAACACTGATCTCAGAAACAAATTGATCTGTTAATCCAAAACTTGTGTGAAATCATCCTATCACTGCACACATTCAGCCCTGTAAAAATCATGATCCCCGGGGTTTGGGTGTGGTCACAATAGGAGATCAATTTTTTTACACATAAATAAACAGAGAGAAATAATTCTTAACACTGTTCTCAGAAACTAATTGAGCTGTTAATCCGAAACTTGTGTGAGATCATTCTTTCACAGCACACATTCAGCTCTGTAAAAAAAACATGATTCCCGGGGTTTGGGTGTGGTCACAATAGGAGATCAATTTTTTTACACATAAATAAACAGAGAGAAATAATTCATAACACTGTTCTCAGAAACATATTGAGTTATTAATCCGAAACTTGTGTGAAATCATCCTTTCCAGGCACACATTCAGCCCTGTAAAAATCATAATCCCCGGGGTTTGGGTGTGATCACAATAGGAGATCATTTTCTTAAAACATAAATAAACAGAGAGAAATAATGCTTAACACTGTTCTCAGAAACTGATTGAGCTGTTAATCCGAAACTTGTGTGAAATCATCCTTTCACAGCACACATTCAGGCCTGTAAAAATCATGATCCCCGGGGTTTGGGTGTGGTCACAATAGGAGATCATTTTTTGTACACATAAATAAAAAGAGAGAAATAATGCTTAACACTGTTCTCGGAAACTTATTGAGCTGTTAATCCGAAACTTGTGTGAAATCATCCTTACCAGGCACACATACAGCCCTGTAAAAATCATGATCCTCGGGGTTTGGGTGTGGTCACAATAGGAGATCAATTTTTTTACACATAAATAAACAGAGAGAGAAAATGCTCAACACTGTTCTCAGAAACTAATTGAGCTGTTAATCCAAAACTTGTGTGAATTCATCCTATCACAGCACAGATTCAGCCCTGCAAAATTCATGATCTCCGGGGTTTGGGTGTGGTCACAATAGGAGATCATTTTTTTTACACATAAATAAGCAGAGAGAAATAATTCATAACACTGTTCTCAGAAACTAATTAATCTGTTAATCCGAAACTTGTGTGAAATCATCCTTCCACAGCACACATTCAGCCCTGTAAAAATCATGATCCCCGGGGTTTGGGTGTGGTCACAATAGGAGATCAATTTTTTTTTACACATAAATAAACAGAGAGAAATAATGCTTAACACTGTTCTCGGAAACTAGTTGAGCTGTTAATCCGAAACTTGTTTGAAATCATCCTAACCAGGCACACATTCAGCCCTGTAAAAATCATGATCCCCGGGGTTAGGGTGTGGTCACAATAGAAGATCAATTTTTTACACATACATAAACAGAAAGAAATAATTCATAACACTGTTCTCAGAAACTAATTCAGCTGTTAATCCGAAACTTGTGTGAAATCATCCTTTCCAGGCACACATTCAGCCCTGTAAGAATCGTGATCCCCGGGGTTTGGGTGTGGTCAGAATAGGAGATCAATTTTTTTACACATAAAGAAACAGAGAGAAAAAATTCATAACACTGTTCTCAGAAACTAGTTGAGTTGTTAATCTGAAACTTTTGTGAGATGATCCTTTCACAGCACAGATTCAGCCCTGTAAAAATCATGATCCCCGGGGTTTGGGTGTGGTCACAATAGGAGATCAATTTTTTTACACATAAATAAACAGAGAGAAATAATGCTCAATACTGTTCTCTGAATCTAATTGAGCTGTTAATCCGAATCTTGTGTGAGATCATTCTCTCTAGGCACACATTCAGCCCTGTAAAAATCATGATCCCCGGGGTTTGGGTGTGGTCACTATAGGAGCTCATATTTTTGCACATAAATAAACAGATAGAAATAATGCTTAACACTGTTCTCAGAAACTAATTGAGCTGTTAATCCGAAACTTGTGTGAAATCATCCTTACCAGGCACACATACAGCCCTGTAGAAATCATGATCCTCGGGGTTTGGGTGTGGTCACAATAGGAGATCAATTTTTTTACACATAAATAAACAGAGAGAAAAAATGCTCAACACTGTTCTCAGAAACTAATTGAGCTGTTAATCCGAAACTTGTGTGAATTCATCCTTTCCAGGCACACATTCAGCCCTGTAAAAATCATAATCCCCGGGGTTTGGGTGTGATCACAATAGGAGATCATTTTCTTAAAACATAAATAAACAGAGAGAAATAATGCTTAACACTGTTCTCAGAAACTGATTGAGCTGTTAATCCGACACTTGTGTGAAATCATCCTTTCACAGCACAGATTCAGCCCTGCAAAATTCATGATCTCCGGGGTTTGGGTGTGGTCACAATAGAAGATCAAATTTTTTACACATAAATAACAGAAAGAAATAATTCATAACACTGTTCTCAGAAACTAATTCAGCTGTTAATCCGAAACTTGTGTGAAATCATCCTTTCAAGGCACACATTCAGCCCTGTAAGAATCGTGATCCCCGGGGTTTGGGTGTGGTCACAATAGGAGATCAATTTTTTTACACATAAAGAAACAGAGAGAAATAATTCATAACACTGTTCTCAGAAACTTATTGAGTTGTTAATCTGAAACTTGTGTGAGATCATCCTTTCACAGCACAGATTCAGCCCTGTAAAAATCATGATCCCCGTGGTTTGGGTGTGGTCACAATAAGAGATCAATTTTTTTTACACATAAATAAACAGAGAGAAATAATGCTTAATACTGTTCTCAGAAACTAATTGAGCTGTTAATCCAAAACTTGTGTGAGATCATTCTCTCCAGGCACACATTCAGCCCTGTAAAAATCATGATCCCCGGGGTTTGGGTGTGGTCACAATAGTAGCTCATATTTTTACACATAAATAAACAGATAGAAATAATGCTTAACACTGTTCTCAGAAACTAATTAAGCTGTTAATCCGAAACTTGTGTGAAATCATCATTTCCAGCCACACATTCAGCTCTCATAAAATCATGATCCCCGGGGTGTGGGTGTGGTCACAATAGGAGATCAATTTTTTTTACACATAAATAAACAGAGATAAATAATGCTTCATACTGTTCTCAGAAACTAATTGAGCTGTTAATCCGAAACTTGTGTGAATTCATCCTATCACAGCACAGATTCAGCCCTGCAAAATTCATGATCTCCGGGGTTTGGGTGTGGTCACAATAGAAGATCAATTTTTTTACACATAAATAACAGAAAGAAATAATTCATAACACTGTTCTCAGAAACTAATTCAGCTGTTAATCCGAAACTTGTGTGAAATCATCCTATCACAGCACAGATTCAGCCCTGCAAAATTCATGATCTCCGGGGTTTGGGTGTGGTCACAATAGGAGATAATTTTTTTTACACATAAATAAGCATAGAGAAATAATTCATAACACTGTTCTCAGAAACTAATTAATCTGTTAATCAGAAACTTGTGTGAAATCATCCTTTCACAGCACACATTCAGCCCTGTAAAAATCATGATCCCCGGGGTTTGGGTGTGGTCACAATAGGAGATCATTTTTTTACACATAAATAAACAGAGAAAAAAAATGCTCAACACTGTTCTCAGAAACTTATTGAGCTGTTAATCCGAAAATTGTGTGAATTCAGCCTTTCACAGCACAGATTCAGTCCTGTAAAATTCATGATCTCCGGGGTTTGGGTGTGGTCACAATAGGAGATAATTTTTTTTACACATAAATAAGCAGAGAGAAATAATTCATAACACTGTTCTCAGAAACTAATTAATCTGTTAATCCGAAACTTGTGTGAAATCATCCTTCCACAGCACACATTCAGCCCTGTAAAAATCATGATCCCCGGGGTTTGGGTGTGGTCACAATAGGAGATCAATTTTTTTACACATAAATAAACAGAGAGAAATAATGCTTAACACTGTTCTCAGAAACATATTGAGCTATTAATCCGAAACTTGTGTGAAATCATCCTTTCCAGGCACACATTCAGCCCTGTAAAAATCATGATCCCCGGGGTTTGGGTGTGATCACAATAGGAGATCATTTTCTTAAAACATAAATAAACAGAGAGAAATAATGCTTAACACTGTTCTCAGAAACTGATTGAGCTGTTAATCCGAAACTTGTGTGAAATCATCCTAACCAGGCACACATTAAGCCCTGTAAAAATCATGATCCCCGGGGTTAGGGTGTGGTCACAATAGAAGATCAATTTTTTACACATACATAAACAGAAAGAAATAATTCATAACACTGTTCTCAGAAACTAATTCAGCTGTTAATCCGAAACTTGTGTGAAATCATCCTTTCCAGGCACACATTCAGCCCTGTAAGAATCGTGATCCCCGGGGTTTGGGTGTGGTCAGAATAGGAGATCAATTTTTTTACACATAAAGAAACAGAGAGAAAAAATTCATAACACTGTTCTCAGAAACTAGTTGAGTTGTTAATCTGAAACTTTTGTGAGATGATCCTTTCACAGCACAGATTCAGCCCTGTAAAAATCATGATCCCCGGGGTTTGGGTGTGGTCACAATAGGAGATCAATTTTTTTACACATAAATAAACAGAGAGAAATAATGCTCAATACTGTTCTCTGAATCTAATTGAGCTGTTAATCCGAATCTTGTGTGAGATCATTCTCTCTAGGCACACATTCAGCCCTGTAAAAATCATGATCCCCGGGGTTTGGGTGTGGTCACTATAGGAGCTCATATTTTTGCACATAAATAAACAGATAGAAATAATGCTTAACACTGTTCTCAGAAACTAATTGAGCTGTTAATCCGAAACTTGTGTGAAATCATCCTTACCAGGCACACATACAGCCCTGTAAAAATCATGATCCTCGGGGTTTGGGTGTGGTCACAATAGGAGATCAATTTTTTTACACATAAATAAACAGAGAGAAAAAATGCTCAACACTGTTCTCAGAAACTAATTGAGCTGTTAATCCGAAACTTGTGTGAATTCATCCTTTCCAGGCACACATTCAGCCCTGTAAAAATCATAATCCCCGGGGTTTGGGTGTGATCACAATAGGAGATCATTTTCTTAAAACATAAATAAACAGAGAGAAATAATGCTTAACACTGTTCTCAGAAACTGATTGAGCTGTTAATCCGAAACTTGTGTGAAATCATCCTTTCACAGCACACATTCAGGCCTGTAAAAATCATGATCCCCGGGGTTTGGGTGTGGTCACAATAGGAGATCATTTTTTGTACACATAAATAAAAAGAGAGAAATAATGCTTAACACTGTTCTCAGAAACTTATTGAACTGTTAATCCGAAACTTGTGTGAAATCATCCTAACCAGGCACACATACAGCCCTGTAAAAATCATGATCCTCGGGGTTTGGGTGTGGTCACAATAGGAGATCAATTTTTTTACACATAAATAAACAGAGAGAGAAAATGCTCAACACTGTTCTCAGAAACTAATTGAGCTGTTAATCCAAAACTTGTGTGAATTCATCCTATCACAGCACAGATTCAGCCCTGCAAAATTCATGATCTCCGGGGTTTGGGTGTGGTCACAATAGGAGATCATTTTTTTTACACATAAATAAGCAGAGAGAAATAATTCATAACACTGTTCTCAGAAACTAATTAATCTGTTAATCCGAAACTTGTGTGAAATCATCCTTCCACAGCACACATTCAGCCCTGTAAAAATCATGATCCCCGGGGTTTGGGTGTGGTCACAATAGGAGATCAATTTTTTTTTACACATAAATAAACAGAGAGAAATAATGCTTAACACTGTTCTCGGAAACTAGTTGAGCTGTTAATCCGAAACTTGTTTGAAATCATCCTAACCAGGCACACATTAAGCCCTGTAAAAATCATGATCCCCGGGGTTAGGGTGTGGTCACAATAGAAGATCAATTTTTTACACATACATAAACAGAAAGAAATAATTCATAACACTGTTCTCAGAAACTAATTCAGCTGTTAATCCGAAACTTGTGTGAAATCATCCTTTCCAGGCACACATTCAGCCCTGTAAGAATCGTGATCCCCGGGGTTTGGGTGTGGTCAGAATAGGAGATCAATTTTTTTACACATAAAGAAACAGAGAGAAAAAATTCATAACACTGTTCTCAGAAACTAGTTGAGTTGTTAATCTGAAACTTTTGTGAGATGATCCTTTCACAGCACAGATTCAGCCCTGTAAAAATCATGATCCCCGGGGTTTGGGTGTGGTCACAATAGGAGATCAATTTTTTTACACATAAATAAACAGAGAGAAATAATGCTCAATACTGTTCTCTGAATCTAATTGAGCTGTTAATCCGAATCTTGTGTGAGATCATCCTTACCAGGCACACATTCAGCCCTGTAAAAATCATGATCCCCGGGGTTTGGGTGTGGTCACTATAGGAGCTCATATTTTTGCACATAAATAAACAGATAGAAATAATGCTTAACACTGTTCTCAGAAACTAATTGAGCTGTTAATCCGAAACTTGTGTGAAATCATCCTTACCAGGCACACATACAGCCCTGTAAAAATCATGATCCTCGGGGTTTGGGTGTGGTCACAATAGGAGATCAATTTTTTTACACATAAATAAACAGAGAGAAAAAATGCTCAACACTGTTCTCAGAAACTAATTGAGCTGTTAATCCGAAACTTGTGTGAATTCATCCTTTCACAGCACAGATTCAGCCCTGCAAAATTCATGATCTCCGGGGTTTGGGTGTGGTCACAATAGAAGATCAATTTTTTTACACATAAATAACAGAAAGAAATAATTCATAACACTGTTCTCAGAAACTAATTCAGCTGTTAATCCGAAACTTGTGTGAAATCATCCTATCACAGCACAGATTCAGCCCTGCAAAATTCATGATCTCCGGGGTTTGGGTGTGGTCACAATAGGAGATAATTTTTTTTACACATAAATAAGCATAGAGAAATAATTCATAACACTGTTCTCAGAAACTAATTAATCTGTTAATCCGAAACTTGTGTGAAATCATCCTTTCACAGCACACATTCAGCCCTGTAAAAATCATGATCCCCGGGGTTTGGGTGTGGTCACAATAGGAGATCATTTTTTTACACATAAATAAACAGAGAAAAAAAATGCTCAACACTGTTCTCAGAAACTAATTGAGCTGTTAATCCGAAACTTGTGTGAATTCATCCTTTCACAGCACAGATTCAGCCCTGCAAAATTCATGATCTCCGGGGTTTGGGTGTGGTCACAATAGAAGATCAATTTTTTTACACATAAATAACAGAAAGAAATAATTCATAACACTGTTCTCAGAAACTAATTCAGCTGTTAATCCGAAACTTGTGTGAAATCATCCTTTCAAGGCACACATTCAGCCCTGTAAGAATCGTGATCCCCGGGGTTTGGGTGTGGTCACAATAGGAGATCAATTTTTTTACACATAAAGAAACAGAGAGAAATAATTCATAACACTGTTCTCAGAAACTTATTGAGTTGTTAATCTGAAACTTGTGTGAGATCATCCTTTCACAGCACAGATTCAGCCCTGTAAAAATCATGATCCCCGTGGTTTGGGTGTGGTCACAATAAGAGATCAATTTTTTTTACACATAAATAAACAGAGAGAAATAATGCTTAATACTGTTCTCAGAAACTAATTGAGCTGTTAATCCAAAACTTGTGTGAGATCATTCTCTCCAGGCACACATTCAGCCCTGTAAAAATCATGATCCCCGGGGTTTGGGTGTGGTCACAATAGTAGCTCATATTTTTACACATAAATAAACAGATAGAAATAATGCTTAACACTGTTCTCAGAAACTAATTAAGCTGTTAATCCGAAACTTGTGTGAAATCATCATTTCCAGCCACACATTCAGCTCTCATAAAATCATGATCCCCGGGGTGTGGGTGTGGTCACAATAGGAGATCAATTTTTTTTACACATAAATAAACAGAGATAAATAATGCTTCATACTGTTCTCAGAAACTAATTGAGCTGTTAATCCGAAACTTGTGTGAATTCATCCTATCACAGCACAGATTCAGCCCTGCAAAATTCATGATCTCCGGGGTTTGGGTGTGGTCACAATAGAAGATCAATTTTTTTACACATAAATAACAGAAAGAAATAATTCATAACACTGTTCTCAGAAACTAATTCAGCTGTTAATCCGAAACTTGTGTGAAATCATCCTATCACAGCACAGATTCAGCCCTGCAAAATTCATGATCTCCGGGGTTTGGGTGTGGTCACAATAGGAGATAATTTTTTTTACACATAAATAAGCATAGAGAAATAATTCATAACACTGTTCTCAGAAACTAATTAATCTGTTAATCAGAAACTTGTGTGAAATCATCCTTTCACAGCACACATTCAGCCCTGTAAAAATCATGATCCCCGGGGTTTGGGTGTGGTCACAATAGGAGATCATTTTTTTACACATAAATAAACAGAGAAAAAAAATGCTCAACACTGTTCTCAGAAACTTATTGAGCTGTTAATCCGAAAATTGTGTGAATTCAGCCTTTCACAGCACAGATTCAGTCCTGTAAAATTCATGATCTCCGGGGTTTGGGTGTGGTCACAATAGGAGATAATTTTTTTTACACATAAATAAGCAGAGAGAAATAATTCATAACACTGTTCTCAGAAACTAATTAATCTGTTAATCCGAAACTTGTGTGAAATCATCCTTCCACAGCACACATTCAGCCCTGTAAAAATCATGATCCCCGGGGTTTGGGTGTGGTCACAATAGGAGATCAATTTTTTTACACATAAATAAACAGAGAGAAATAATGCTTAACACTGTTCTCAGAAACATATTGAGCTATTAATCCGAAACTTGTGTGAAATCATCCTTTCCAGGCACACATTCAGCCCTGTAAAAATCATGATCCCCGGGGTTTGGGTGTGATCACAATAGGAGATCATTTTCTTAAAACATAAATAAACAGAGAGAAATAATGCTTAACACTGTTCTCAGAAACTGATTGAGCTGTTAATCCGAAACTTGTGTGAAATCATCCTTTCACAGCACACATTCAGCCCTGTAAAAATCATGATCCCCGGGGTTTGGGTGTGGTCACAATAGGAGATCATTTTTTGTACACATAAATAAAAAGATAGAAATGATGCTTAACACTGTTCTCAGAAACTGATTGAGCTGTTAATCCGAAACTTGTGTGAAATCATCCTTACCAGGCACACATACAGCCCTGTAAAAATCATGATCCTCGGGGTTTGGGTGTGGTCACAATAGGAGATCAATTTTTTTACACATAAATAAACAGAGAGAAAAAATGCTGAACACTGTTCTCAGAAACTAATTGAGCTGTTAATCCAAAACTTGTGTGAATTCATACTATCACAGCACAGATTCAGCCCTGCAAAATTCATGATCTCCGGGGTTTGGGTGTGGTCACAATAGGAGATAATTTTTTTTACACATAAATAAGCAGAGAGAAATAATTCATAACACTGTTCTCAGAAACTAATTAATCTGTTAATCCGAAACTTGTGTGAAATCATCCTTTCACAGCACACATTCAGCCCTGTAAAAATCATGATCCCCGGGGTTTGGGTGTGGTCACAATAGGAGATCAATTTTTTTTTACACATAAATAAACAGAGAGAAATAATGCTTAACACTGTTCTCGGAAACTAGTTGAGCTGTTAATCCGAAACTTGTTTGAAATCATCCTAACCAGGCACACATTAAGCCCTGTAAAAATCATGATCCCCGGGGTTAGGGTGTGGTCACAATAGAAGATCAATTTTTTACACATACATAAACAGAAAGAAATAATTCATAACACTGTTCTCAGAAACTAATTCAGCTGTTAATCCGAAACTTGTGTGAAATCATCCTTTCCAGGCACACATTCAGCCCTGTAAGAATCGTGATTCCCGGGGTTTGGGTGTGGTAAGAATAGGAGATCAATTTTTTTACACATAAAGAAATAGAGAGAAAAAATTCATAACACTGTTCTCAGAAACTTATTGAGTTGTTAATCTGAAACTTTTGTGAGATCATCCTTTCACAGCACAAATTCAGCCCTGTAAAAATCATGATCCCCGGGGTTTGGGTGTGGTCACAATAAGAGATCAATTTTTTTACACATAAATAAACAGAGAGAAATAATGCTCAATACTGTTCTCTGAATCTAATTGAGCTGTTAATCCGAAACTTGTGTGAGATCATTCTCTCTAGGCACACATTCAGCCCTGTAAAAATCATGATCCCCGGGGTTTGGGTGTGGTCACTATAGGAGCTCATATTTTTACACATAAATAAACAGAGAGAAATAATGCTTAACACTGTTCTCAGAAACTAATTGAGCTGTTAATCCGAAACTTGTGTGAAATCATCATTACCAGGCACACATACAGCCCTGTAAAAATCATGATCCTCGGGGTTTGGGTGTGGTCACAATAGGAGATCAATTTTTTTACACATAAATAAACAGAGAGAAAAAATGCTCAACACTGTTCTCAGAAACTAATTGAGCTGTTAATCCGAAACTTGTGTGAATTCATCCTTTCACAGCACAGATTCAGCCCTGCAAAATTCATGATCTCCGGGGTTTGGGTGTGGTCACAATAGAAGATCAATTTTTTTACACATAAATAACAGAAAGAAATAATTCATAACACTGTTCTCAGAAACTAATTCAGCTGTTAATCCGAAACTTGTGTGAAATCATCCTATCACAGCACAGATTCAGCCCTGCAAAATTCATGATCTCCGGGGTTTGGGTGTGGTCACAATAGGAGATAATTTTTTTTACACATAAATAAGCATAGAGAAATAATTCATAACACTGTTCTCAGAAACTAATTAATCTGTTAATCCGAAACTTGTGTGAAATCATCCTTTCACAGCACACATTCAGCCCTGTAAAAATCATGATCCCCGGGGTTTGGGTGTGGTCACAATAGGAGATCATTTTTTTACACATAAATAAACAGAGAAAAAAAATGCTCAACACTGTTCTCAGAAACTTATTGAGCTGTTAATCCGAAAATTGTGTGAATTCAGCCTTTCACAGCACAGATTCAGTCCTGTAAAATTCATGATCTCCGGGGTTTGGGTGTGGTCACAATAGGAGATAATTTTTTTTACACATAAATAAGCAGAGAGAAATAATTCATAACACTGTTCTCAGAAACTAATTAATCTGTTAATCCGAAACTTGTTTGAAATCATCCTAACCAGGCACACATTAAGCCCTGTAAAAATCATGATCCCCGGGGTTAGGGTGTGGTCACAATAGAAGATCAATTTTTTACACATACATAAACAGAAAGAAATAATGCTTAACACTGTTCTCAGAAACTTATTGAGCTGTTAATCCGAAACTTGTGTGAAATCATCCTAACCAGGCACACATACAGCCCTGTAAAAATCATGATCCTCGGGGTTTGGGTGTGGTCACAATAGGAGATCAATTTTTTTACACATAAATAAACAGAGAGAGAAAATGCTCAACACTGTTCTCAGAAACTAATTGAGCTGTTAATCCAAAACTTGTGTGAATTCATCCTATCACAGCACAGATTCAGCCCTGCAAAATTCATGATCTCCGGGGTTTGGGTGTGGTCAAAATAGGAGATCATTTTTTTTTACACATAAATAAGCAGAGAGAAATAATTCATAACACTGTTCTCAGAAACTAATTAATCTGTTAATCCGAAACTTGTGTGAAATCATCCTTCCACAGCACACATTCAGCCCTGTAAAAATCATGATCCCCGGGGTTTGGGTGTGGTCACAATAGGAGATCAATATTTTTTTACACATAAATAAACAGAGAGAAATAATGCTTAACACTGTTCTCGGAAACTAGTTGAGCTGTTAATCCGAAACTTGTTTGAAATCATCCTAACCAGGCACACATTAAGCCCTGTAAAAATCATGATCCCCGGGGTTAGGGTGTGGTCACAATAGAAGATCAATTTTTTACACATACATAAACAGAAAGAAATAATTCATAACACTGTTCTCAGAAACTAATTCAGCTGTTAATCCGAAACTTGTGTGAAATCATCCTTTCCAGGCACACATTCAGCCCTGTAAGAATCGTGATCCCCGGGGTTTGGGTGTGGTCAGAATAGGAGATCAATTTTTTTACACATAAAGAAACAGAGAGAAAAAATTCATAACACTGTTCTCAGAAACTAGTTGAGTTGATAATCTGAAACTTTTGTGAGATGATCCTTTCACAGCACAGATTCAGCCCTGTAAAAATCATGATCCCCGGGGTTTGGGTGTGGTCACAATAGGAGATCAATTTTTTTACACATAAATAAACAGAGAGAAATAATGCTCAATACTGTTCTCTGAATCTAATTGAGCTGTTAATCCGAATCTTGTGTGAGATCATCCTTACCAGGCACACATTCAGCCCTGTAAAAATCATGATCCCCGGGGTTTGGGTGTGGTCACTATAGGAGCTCATATTTTTGCACATAAATAAACAGATAGAAATAATGCTTAACACTGTTCTCAGAAACTAATTGAGCTGTTAATCCGAAACTTGTGTGAAATCATCCTTACCAGGCACACATACAGCCCTGTAAAAATCATGATCCTCGGGGTTTGGGTGTGGTCACAATAGGAGATCAATTTTTTTACACATAAATAAACAGAGAGAAAAAATGCTCAACACTGTTCTCAGAAACTAATTGAGCTGTTAATCCGAAACTTGTGTGAATTCATCCTTTCACAGCACAGATTCAGCCCTGCAAAATTCATGATCTCCGGGGTTTGGGTGTGGTCACAATAGAAGATCAATTTTTTTACACATAAATAACAGAAAGAAATAATTCATAACACTGTTCTCAGAAACTAATTCAGCTGTTAATCCGAAACTTGTGTGAAATCATCCTTTCAAGGCACACATTCAGCCCTGTAAGAATCGTGATCCCCGGGGTTTGGGTGTGGTCACAATAGGAGATCAATTTTTTTACACATAAAGAAACAGAGAGAAATAATTCATAACACTGTTCTCAGAAACTTATTGAGTTGTTAATCTGAAACTTGTGTGAGATCATCCTTTCACAGCACAGATTCAGCCCTGTAAAAATCATGATCCCCGTGGTTTGGGTGTGGTCACAATAAGAGATCAATTTTTTTTACACATAAATAAACAGAGAGAAATAATGCT
Organism: Magallana nippona; assembly: GCA_033439105.1. Taxonomy (NCBI): domain Eukaryota; kingdom Metazoa; phylum Mollusca; class Bivalvia; order Ostreida; family Ostreidae; genus Magallana; species Magallana nippona. The sequence continues at coordinate 29,318,067 of CM065926.1, forward strand.
TAATACTGTTCTCAGAAACTAATTGAGCTGTTAATCCAAAACTTGTGTGAGATCATTCTCTCCAGGCACACATTCAGCCCTGTAAAAATCATGATCCCCGGGGTTTGGGTGTGGTCACAATAGTAGCTCATATTTTTGCACATAAATAAACAGATAGAAATAATGCTTAACACTGTTCTCAGAAACTAATTAAGCTGTTAATCCGAAACTTGTGTGAAATCATCATTTCCAGCCACACATTCAGCTCTCATAAAATCATGATCCCCGGGGTGTGGGTGTGGTCACAATAGGAGATCAATTTTTTTTACACATAAATAAACAGAGATAAATAATGCTTCATACTGTTCTCAGAAACTAATTGAGCTGTTAATCCGAAACTTGTGTGAATTCATCCTATCACAGCACAGATTCAGCCCTGCAAAATTCATGATCTCCGGGGTTTGGGTGTGGTCACAATAGAAGATCAATTTTTTTACACATAAATAACAGAAAGAAATAATTCATAACACTGTTCTCAGAAACTAATTCAGCTGTTAATCCGAAACTTGTGTGAAATCATCCTATCACAGCACAGATTCAGCCCTGCAAAATTCATGATCTCCGGGGTTTGGGTGTGGTCACAATAGGAGATAATTTTTTTTACACATAAATAAGCATAGAGAAATAATTCATAACACTGTTCTCAGAAACTAATTAATCTGTTAATCCGAAACTTGTGTGAAATCATCCTTTCACAGCACACATTCAGCCCTGTAAAAATCATGATCCCCGGGGTTTGGGTGTGGTCACAATAGGAGATCATTTTTTTACACATAAATAAACAGAGAAAAAAAATGCTCAACACTGTTCTCAGAAACTTATTGAGCTGTTAATCCGAAAATTGTGTGAATTCAGCCTTTCACAGCACAGATTCAGTCCTGTAAAATTCATGATCTCCGGGGTTTGGGTGTGGTCACAATAGGAGATAATTTTTTTTACACATAAATAAGCAGAGAGAAATAATTCATAACACTGTTCTCAGAAACTAATTAATCTGTTAATCCGAAACTTGTGTGAAATCATCCTTCCACAGCACACATTCAGCCCTGTAAAAATCATGATCCCCGGGGTTTGGGTGTGGTCACAATAGGAGATCAATTTTTTTACACATAAATAAACAGAGAGAAATAATGCTTAACACTGTTCTCAGAAACATATTGAGCTATTAATCCGAAACTTGTGTGAAATCATCCTTTCCAGGCACACATTCAGCCCTGTAAAAATCATGATCCCCGGGGTTTGGGTGTGATCACAATAGGAGATCATTTTCTTAAAACATAAATAAACAGAGAGAAATAATGCTTAACACTGTTCTCAGAAACTGATTGAGCTGTTAATCCGAAACTTGTGTGAAATCATCCTTTCACAGCACACATTCAGCCCTGTAAAAATCATGATCCCCGGGGTTTGGGTGTGGTCACAATAGGAGATCATTTTTTGTACACATAAATAAAAAGAGAGAAATGATGCTTAACACTGTTCTCAGAAACTGATTGAGCTGTTAATCCGAAACTTGTGTGAAATCATCCTTACCAGGCACACATACAGCCCTGTAAAAATCATGATCCTCGGGGTTTGGGTGTGGTCACAATAGGAGATCAATTTTTTTACACATAAATAAACAGAGAGAAAAAATGCTCAACACTGTTCTCAGAAACTAATTGAGCTGTTAATCCAAAACTTGTGTGAATTCATACTATCACAGCACAGATTCAGCCCTGCAAAATTCATGATCTCCGGGGTTTGGGTGTGGTCACAATAGGAGATAATTTTTTTTACACATAAATAAGCAGAGAGAAATGATTCATAACACTGTTCTCAGAAACTAATTAATCTGTTAATCCGAAACTTGTGTGAAATCATCCTTTCACAGCACACATTCAGCCCTGTAAAAATCATGATCCCCGGGGTTTGGGTGTGGTCACAATAGGAGATCAATTTTTTTTTACACATAAATAAACAGAGAGAAATAATGCTTAACACTGTTCTCGGAAACTAGTTGAGCTGTTAATCCGAAACTTGTTTGAAATCATCCTAACCAGGCACACATTAAGCCCTGTAAAAATCATGATCCCCGGGGTTAGGGTGTGGTCACAATAGAAGATCAATTTTTTACACATACATAAACAGAAAGAAATAATTCATAACACTGTTCTCAGAAACTAATTCAGCTGTTAATCCGAAACTTGTGTGAAATCATCCTTTCCAGGCACACATTCAGCCCTGTAAGAATCGTGATCCCCGGGGTTTGGGTGTGGTCAGAGTAGGAGATCAATTTTTTTACACATAAAGAAATAGAGAGAAAAAATTCATAACACTGTTCTCAGAAACTTATTGAGTTGTTAATCTGAAACTTTTGTGAGATCATCCTTTCACAGCACAAATTCAGCCCTGTAAAAATCATGATCCCCGGGGTTTGGGTGTGGTCACAATAAGAGATCAATTTTTTTACACATAAATAAACAGAGAGAAATAATGCTCAATACTGTTCTCTGAATCTAATTGAGCTGTTAATCCGAAACTTGTGTGAGATCATTCTCTCTAGGCACACATTCAGCCCTGTAAAAATCATGATCCCCGGGGTTTGGGTGTGGTCACTATAGGAGCTCATATTTTTACACATAAATAAACAGAGAGAAATAATGCTTAACACTGTTCTCAGAAACTAATTGAGCTGTTAATCCGAAACTTGTGTGAAATCATCATTACCAGGCACACATACAGCCCTGTAAAAATCATGATCCTCGGGGTTTGGGTGTGGTCACAATAGGAGATCAATTTTTTTACACATAAATAAACAGAGAGAAAAAATGCTCAACACTGTTCTCAGAAACTAATTGAGCTGTTAATCCGAAACTTGTGTGAATTCATCCTTTCACAGCACAGATTCAGCCCTGCAAAATTCATGATCTCCGGGGTTTGGGTGTGGTCACAATAGAAGATCAATTTTTTTACACATAAATAACAGAAAGAAATAATTCATAACACTGTTCTCAGAAACTAATTCAGCTGTTAATCCGAAACTTGTGTGAAATCATCCTATCACAGCACAGATTCAGCCCTGCAAAATTCATGATCTCCGGGGTTTGGGTGTGGTCACAATAGGAGATAATTTTTTTTACACATAAATAAGCATAGAGAAATAATTCATAACACTGTTCTCAGAAACTAATTAATCTGTTAATCCGAAACTTGTGTGAAATCATCCTTTCACAGCACACATTCAGCCCTGTAAAAATCATGATCCCCGGGGTTTGGGTGTGGTCACAATAGGAGATCATTTTTTTACACATAAATAAACAGAGAAAAAAAATGCTCAACACTGTTCTCAGAAACTTATTGAGCTGTTAATCCGAAAATTGTGTGAATTCATCCTTTCACAGCACAGATTCAGCCCTGCAAAATTCATGATCTCCGGGGTTTGGGTGTGGTCACAATAGAAGATCAATTTTTTTTTACACATAAATAACAGAAAGAAATAATTCATAACACTGTTCTCAGAAACTAATTCAGCTGTTAATCCGAAACTTGTGTGAAATCATCCTTTCCAGGCACACATTCAGCCCTGTAAGAATCGTGATCCCCGGGGTTTGGGTGTGGTCACAATAGGAGATCAATTTTTTTACACATAAAGAAACAGAGAGAAAAAATTCATAACACTGTTCTCAGAAACTTATTGAGTTGTTAATCTGAAACTTGTGTGAGATCATCCTTTCACAGCACAGATTCAGCCCTGTAAAAATCATGATCCCCGTGGTTTGGGTGTGGTCACAATAAGAGATCAATTTTTTTTACACATAAATAAACAGAGAGAAATAATGCTTAATACTGCTCTCAGAAACTAATTGAGCTGTTAATCCGAAACTTGTGTGAGATCATTCTCTCCAGGCACACATTCAGCCCTGTAAAAATCATGATCCCCGGGGTTAGGGTGTGGTCACAATAGAAGATCAATTTTTTACACATAAATAAACAGAAAGAAATAATTCATAACACTCTTCTCAGAAACTAATTCAGCTGTTAATCCGAAACTTGTGTGAAATCATCCTTTCCAGGCACACATTCAGCCCTGTAAGAATCGTGATCCCCGGGGTTTGGGTGTGGTCACAATAAGAGATCAATTTTTTTTACACATAAATAAACAGAGAGAAATAATGCTTAATACTGTTCTCAGAAACTAATTGAGCTGTTAATCCAAAACTTGTGTGAGATCATCCCCCTCAGGCACACATTCAGCCCTGTAAAAATCATGATCCCCGGGATTTGGGTGTGGTCACAATAGGAGCTCATATTTTTACACATAAATAAACAGATAGAAATAATGCTTAACACTGTTCTCAGGAACTAATTAAGCTGTTAATCCGAAACTTGTGTGAAATCATCATTTCCAGCCACACATTCAGCTCTCATAAAATCATGATCCCCGGGGTTTGGGTGTGGTCACAATAGGAGATCAATTTTTTTTACACATAAATAAACAGAGATAAATAATGCTTCATACTGTTCTCAGAAACTAATTGAGCTGTTAATCCGAAACTTGTGTGAATTCATCCTTTCACAGCACAGATTCAGCCCTGCAAAATTCATGATCTCCGGGGTTTGGGTGTGGTCACAATAGAAGATCAATTTTTTTTTACACATAAATAACAGAAAGAAATAATTCATAACACTGTTCTCAGAAACTAATTCAGCTGTTAATCCGAAACTTGTGTGAAATCATCCTTTCCAGGCACACATTCAGCCCTGTAAGAATCGTGATCCCCGGGGTTTGGGTGTGGTCACAATAGGAGATCAATTTTTTTACACATAAAGAAACAGAGAGAAAAAATTCATAACACTGTTCTCAGAAACTTATTGAGTTGTTAATCTGAAACTTGTGTGAGATCATCCTTTCACAGCACAGATTCAGCCCTGTAAAAATCATGATCCCCGTGGTTTGGGTGTGGTCACAATAAGAGATCAATTTTTTTTACACATAAATAAACAGAGAGAAATAATGCTTAATACTGCTCTCAGAAACTAATTGAGCTGTTAATCCGAAACTTGTGTGAGATCATTCTCTCCAGGCACACATTCAGCCCTGTAAAAATCATGATCCCCGGGGTTTGGGTGTGGTCACAATAGTAGCTCATATTTTTACACATAAATAAACAGATAGAAATAACGCTTAACACTGTTCTCAGAAACTAATTGAGCTGTCAATCCGAAACTTGTGTGAAATCATCATTTCCTGCCACACATTCAGCCCTCATAAAATCATGATCCCCGGGGTTTGGGTGTGGTCACAATAGGAGATCAATGTTTTTACATATAAATATACAGAGAGAAATAATGCTTAACACTGTTCTCAGAAACTAGTTGAGCTGTTAATCCGAAACTTGTGTGAAATCATCCTTACCAGGCACACATTCAGCCCTGTAAAAATCATGATCCTCGGGGTTTGGGTGTGGTCACAATAGGAGATCAATTTTTTTTACACATAAATAAACAGAGAGAAATAATGCTTAACACTGTTCTCAGAAACTAGTTGAGCTGTTAATCCGAAACTTGTTTGAAATCATCCTAACCAGGCACACATTAAGCCCTGTAAAAATCATGATCCCCGGGGTTAGGGTGTGGTCACAATAGAAGATCAATTTTTTACACATAAATAAACAGAAAGAAATAATTCATAACACTCTTCTCAGAAACTAATTCAGCTGTTAATCCGAAACTTGTGTGAAATCATCCTTTCCAGGCACACATTCAGCCCTGTAAGAATCGTGATCCCCGGGGTTTGGGTGTGGTCACAATAGGAGATCAATTTTTTTTACACATAAAGAAACAGAGAAAAAAATTCATAACACTGTTCTCAGAAACTTATTGAGTTGTTAATCTGAAACTTTTGTGAGATCATCCTTTCACAGCACAAATTCAGCCCTGTAAAAATCATGATCCCCGGGGTTTGGGTGTGGTCACAATAAGAGATCAATTTTTTTACACATAAATAAACAGAGAGAAATAATGCTCAATACTGTTCTCTGAATCTAATTGAGCTGTTAATCCGAAACTTGTGTGAGATCATTCTCTCTAGGCACACATTCAGCCCTGTAAAAATCATGATCCCCGGGGTTTGGGTGTGGTCACTATAGGAGCTCATTTTTTCACACATAAATAAAAAGAGAGAAATAATGCTTAACACTGTTCTCAGAAACTGATTGAGCTGTTAATCCGAAACTTGTGTGAAATCATCCTTACCAGGCACACATACAGCCCTGTAAAAAACATGATCCTCGGGGTTTGGGTGTGGTCACAATAGGAGATCAATTTTTTAACACATAAATAAACAGAGAGAAAAAATTCATAACACTGTTCTCAGAAACTAATTGAGCTGTTAATCCAAAACTTGTGTGAATTCATCCTATCACAGCACAGATTCAGCCCTGCAAAATTCATGATCTCCGGGGTTTGGGTGTGGTCACAATAGGAGATAATTTTTTTTACACATAAATAAGCAGAGAGAAATAATTCATAACACTGTTCTCAGAAACTAATTAATCTGTTAATCCGAAACTTGTGTGAAATCATCCTTTCACAGCACACATTCAGCCCTGTAAAAATCATGATCCCCGGGCTTTGGGTGTGGTCACAATAGGAGATCAATTTTTTACACATAAATAAACAGAGAAAAAAAATGCTCAACACTGTTCTCAGAAACTTATTGAGCTGTTAATCCGAAAATTGTGTGAATTCATCCTTTCACAGCACAGATTCAGCCCTGTAAAAATCATGATCCCCGGGGTTTGGGTGTGGTCACAATAGGAGATCAATTTTTTTTACACATAAATAAACAGAGAGAAATAATGCTTAACACTGTTCTCAGAAACTAGTTGAGCTGTTAATCCGAAACTTGTTTGAAATCATCCTAACCAGGCACACATTAAGCCCTGTAAAAATCATGATCCCCGGGGTTAGGGTGTGGTCACAATAGAAGATCAATTTTTTACACATAAATAAACAGAAAGAAATAATTCATAACACTCTTCTCAGAAACTAATTCAGCTGTTAATCCGAAACTTGTGTGAAATCATCCTTTCCAGGCACACATTCAGCCCTGTAAGAATCGTGATCCCCGGGGTTTGGGTGTGGTCACAATAGGAGATCAATTTTTTTTACACATAAAGAAACAGAGAGAAAAAATTCATAACACTGTTCTCAGAAACTTATTGAGTTGTTAATCTGAAACTTGTGTGAGATCATCCTTTCACAGCACAAATTCAGCCCTGTAAAAATCATGATCCCCGGGGTTTGGGTGTGGTCACAATAAGAGATCAATTTTTTTACACATAAATAAACAGAGAGAAATAATGCTCAATACTGTTCTCTGAATCTAATTGAGCTGTTAATCCGAAACTTGTGTGAGATCATTCTCTCTAGGCACACATTCAGCCCTGTAAAAATCATGATCCCCGGGGTTTGGGTGTGGTCACTATAGGAGCTCATATTTTTACACATAAATAAACAGATAGAAATAATGCTTAACACTGTTCTCAGAAACTAATTGAGCTGTTAATCCGAAACTTGTGTGAAATCATCATTACCAGGCACACATACAGCCCTGTAAAAATCATGATCCTCGGGGTTTGGGTGTGGTCACAACAGGAGATCAATTTTTTTACACATAAATAAACAGAGAGAAAAAATGCTCAACACTGTTCTCAGAAACTAATTGAGCTGTTAATCCGAAACTTGTGTAAATTCATCCTTTCACAGCACAGATTCAGCCCTGCAAAATTCATGATCTCCGGGGTTTGGGTGTGGTCACAATAGAAGATCAATTTTTTTACACATAAATAACAGAAAGAAATAATTCATAACACTGTTCTCAGAAACTAATTCAGCTGTTAATCCGAAACTTGTGTGAAATCATCCTTTCCAGGCACACATTCAGCCCTGTAAGAATCGTGATCCCCGGGGTTTGGGTGTGGTCACAATAGGAGATCAATTTTTTTACACATAAAGAAACAGAGAGAAAAAATTCATAACACTGTTCTCAGAAACTTATTGAGTTGTTAATCTGAAACTTTTGTGAGATCATCCTTTCACAGCACAGATTCAGCCCTGTAAAAATCATGATCCCCGTGGTTTGGGTGTGGTCACAATAGGAGATCAATTTTTTTACACATAAATAAACAGAGAGAAATAATGCTCAATACTGTTCTCTGAATCTAATTGAGCTGTTAATCCGAATCTTGTGTGAGATCATTCTCTCTAGGCACACATTCAGCCCTGTAAAAATCATGATCCCCGGGGTTTGGGTGTGGTCACTATAGGAGCTCATATTTTTGCACATAAATAAACAGATAGAAATAATGCTTAACACTGTTCTCAGAAACTAATTGAGCTGTTAATCCGAAACTTGTGTGAAATCATCCTTACCAGGCACACATACAGCCCTGTAAAAATCATGATCCTCGGGGTTTGGGTGTGGTCACAATAGGAGATCAATTTTTTTACACATAAATAAACAGAGAGAAAAAATGCTCAACACTGTTCTCAGAAACTAATTGAGCTGTTAATCCGAAACTTGTGTGAATTCATCCTTTCCAGGCACACATTCAGCCCTGTAAAAATCATAATCCCCGGGGTTTGGGTGTGATCACAATAGGAGATCATTTTCTTAAAACATAAATAAACAGAGAGAAATAATGCTTAACACTGTTCTCAGAAACTGATTGAGCTGTTAATCCGAAACTTGTGTGAAATCATCCTTTCACAGCACACATTCAGGCCTGTAAAAATCATGATCCCCGGGGTTTGGGTGTGGTCACAATAGGAGATCATTTTTTGTACACATAAATAAAAAGAGAGAAATAATGCTTAACACTGTTCTCAGAAACTTATTGAGCTGTTAATCCGAAACTTGTGTGAAATCATCCTAACCAGGCACACATACAGCCCTGTAAAAATCATGATCCTCGGGGTTTGGGTGTGGTCACAATAGGAGATCAATTTTTTTACACATAAATAAACAGAGAGAGAAAATGCTCAACACTGTTCTCAGAAACTAATTGAGCTGTTAATCCAAAACTTGTGTGAATTCATCCTATCACAGCACAGATTCAGCCCTGCAAAATTCATGATCTCCGGGGTTTGGGTGTGGTCACAATAGGAGATCATTTTTTTTACACATAAATAAGCAGAGAGAAATAATTCATAACACTGTTCTCAGAAACTAATTAATCTGTTAATCCGAAACTTGTGTGAAATCATCCTTCCACAGCACACATTCAGCCCTGTAAAAATCATGATCCCCGGGGTTTGGGTGTGGTCACAATAGGAGATCAATTTTTTTTTACACATAAATAAACAGAGAGAAATAATGCTTAACACTGTTCTCGGAAACTAGTTGAGCTGTTAATCCGAAACTTGTTTGAAATCATCCTAACCAGGCACACATTAAGCCCTGTAAAAATCATGATCCCCGGGGTTAGGGTGTGGTCACAATAGAAGATCAATTTTTTACACATACATAAACAGAAAGAAATAATTCATAACACTGTTCTCAGAAACTAATTCAGCTGTTAATCCGAAACTTGTGTGAAATCATCCTTTCCAGGCACACATTCAGCCCTGTAAGAATCGTGATCCCCGGGGTTTGGGTGTGGTCAGAATAGGAGATAAATTTTTTTACACATAAAGAAACAGAGAGAAAAAATTCATAACACTGTTCTCAGAAACTAGTTGAGTTGTTAATCTGAAACTTTTGTGAGATGATCCTTTCACAGCACAGATTCAGCCCTGTAAAAATCATGATCCCCGGGGTTTGGGTGTGGTCACAATAGGAGATCAATTTTTTTACACATAAATAAACAGAGAGAAATAATGCTCAATACTGTTCTCTGAATCTAATTGAGCTGTTAATCCGAATCTTGTGTGAGATCATCCTTACCAGGCACACATTCAGCCCTGTAAAAATCATGATCCCCGGGGTTTGGGTGTGGTCACTATAGGAGCTCATATTTTTGCACATAAATAAACAGATAGAAATAATGCTTAACACTGTTCTCAGAAACTAATTGAGCTGTTAATCCGAAACTTGTGTGAAATCATCCTTACCAGGCACACATACAGCCCTGTAAAAATCATGATCCTCGGGGTTTGGGTGTGGTCACAATAGGAGATCAATTTTTTTACACATAAATAAACAGAGAGAAAAAATGCTCAACACTGTTCTCAGAAACTAATTGAGCTGTTAATTCGAAACTTGTGTGAATTCATCCTTTCACAGCACAGATTCAGCCCTGCAAAATTCATGATCTCCGGGGTTTGGGTGTGGTCACAATAGAAGATCAATTTTTTTACACATAAATAACAGAAAGAAATAATTCATAACACTGTTCTCAGAAACTAATTCAGCTGTTAATCCGAAACTTGTGTGAAATCATCCTATCACAGCACAGATTCAGCCCTGCAAAATTCATGATCTCCGGGGTTTGGGTGTGGTCACAATAGGAGATAATTTTTTTTACACATAAATAAGCATAGAGAAATAATTCATAACACTGTTCTCAGAAACTAATTAATCTGTTAATCCGAAACTTGTGTGAAATCATCCTTTCACAGCACACATTCAGCCCTGTAAAAATCATGATCCCCGGGGTTTGGGTGTGGTCACAATAGGAGATCATTTTTTTACACATAAATAAACAGAGAAAAAAAATGCTCAACACTGTTCTCAGAAACTAATTGAGCTGTTAATCCGAAACTTGTGTGAATTCATCCTTTCACAGCACAGATTCAGCCCTGCAAAATTCATGATCTCCGGGGTTTGGGTGTGGTCACAATAGAAGATCAATTTTTTTACACATAAATAACAGAAAGAAATAATTCATAACACTGTTCTCAGAAACTAATTCAGCTGTTAATCCGAAACTTGTGTGAAATCATCCTTTCAAGGCACACATTCAGCCCTGTAAGAATCGTGATCCCCGGGGTTTGGGTGTGGTCACAATAGGAGATCAATTTTTTTACACATAAAGAAACAGAGAGAAATAATTCATAACACTGTTCTCAGAAACTTATTGAGTTGTTAATCTGAAACTTGTGTGAGATCATCCTTTCACAGCACAGATTCAGCCCTGTAAAAATCATGATCCCCGTGGTTTGGGTGTGGTCACAATAAGAGATCAATTTTTTTTACACATAAATAAACAGAGAGAAATAATGCTTAATACTGTTCTCAGAAACTAATTGAGCTGTTAATCCAAAACTTGTGTGAGATCATTCTCTCCAGGCACACATTCAGCCCTGTAAAAATCATGATCCCCGGGGTTTGGGTGTGGTCACAATAGTAGCTCATATTTTTACACATAAATAAACAGATAGAAATAATGCTTAACACTGTTCTCAGAAACTAATTAAGCTGTTAATCCGAAACTTGTGTGAAATCATCATTTCCAGCCACACATTCAGCTCTCATAAAATCATGATCCCCGGGGTGTGGGTGTGGTCACAATAGGAGATCAATTTTTTTTACACATAAATAAACAGAGATAAATAATGCTTCATACTGTTCTCAGAAACTAATTGAGCTGTTAATCCGAAACTTGTGTGAATTCATCCTATCACAGCACACATTCAGCCCTGCAAAATTCATGATCTCCGGGGTTTGGGTGTGGTCACAATAGAAGATCAATTTTTTTACACATAAATAACAGAAAGAAATAATTCATAACACTGTTCTCAGAAACTAATTCAGCTGTTAATCCGAAACTTGTGTGAAATCATCCTATCACAGCACAGATTCAGCCCTGCAAAATTCATGATCTCCGGGGTTTGGGTGTGGTCACAATAGGAGATAATTTTTTTTACACATAAATAAGCATAGAGAAATAATTCATAACACTGTTCTCAGAAACTAATTAATCTGTTAATCAGAAACTTGTGTGAAATCATCCTTTCACAGCACACATTCAGCCCTGTAAAAATCATGATCCCCGGGGTTTGGGTGTGGTCACAATAGGAGATCATTTTTTTACACATAAATAAACAGAGAAAAAAAATGCTCAACACTGTTCTCAGAAACTTATTGAGCTGTTAATCCGAAAATTGTGTGAATTCAGCCTTTCACAGCACAGATTCAGTCCTGTAAAATTCATGATCTCCGGGGTTTGGGTGTGGTCACAATAGGAGATAATTTTTTTTACACATAAATAAGCAGAGAGAAATAATTCATAACACTGTTCTCAGAAACTAATTAATCTGTTAATCCGAAACTTGTGTGAAATCATCCTTCCACAGCACACATTCAGCCCTGTAAAAATCATGATCCCCGGGGTTTGGGTGTGGTCACAATAGGAGATCAATTTTTTTACACATAAATAAACAGAGAGAAATAATGCTTAACACTGTTCTCAGAAACATATTGAGCTATTAATCCGAAACTTGTGTGAAATCATCCTTTCCAGGCACACATTCAGCCCTGTAAAAATCATGATCCCCGGGGTTTGGGTGTGATCACAATAGGAGATCATTTTCTTAAAACATAAATAAACAGAGAGAAATAATGCTTAACACTGTTCTCAGAAACTGATTGAGCTGTTAATCCGAAACTTGTGTGAAATCATCCTTTCACAGCACACATTCAGCCCTGTAAAAATCATGATCCCCGGGGTTTGGGTGTGGTCACAATAGGAGATCATTTTTTGTACACATAAATAAAAAGATAGAAATGATGCTTAACACTGTTCTCAGAAACTTATTGAGCTGTTAATCCGAAACTTGTGTGAAATCATCCTTACCAGGCACACATACAGCCCTGTAAAAATCATGATCCTCGGGGTTTGGGTGTGGTCACAATAGGAGATCAATTTTTTTACACATAAATAAACAGAGAGAAAAAATGCTCAACACTGTTCTCAGAAACTAATTGAGCTGTTAATCCAAAACTTGTGTGAATTCATACTATCACAGCACAGATTCAGCCCTGCAAAATTCATGATCTCCGGGGTTTGGGTGTGGTCACAATAGGAGATAATTTTTTTTACACATAAATAAGCAGAGAGAAATAATTCATAACACTGTTCTCAGAAACTAATTAATCTGTTAATCCGAAACTTGTGTGAAATCATCCTTTCACAGCACACATTCAGCCCTGTAAAAATCATGATCCCCGGGGTTTGGGTGTGGTCACAATAGGAGATCAATTTTTTTTTACACATAAATAAACAGAGAGAAATAATGCTTAACACTGTTCTCGGAAACTAGTTGAGCTGTTAATCCGAAACTTGTTTGAAATCATCCTAACCAGGCACACATTAAGCCCTGTAAAAATCATGATCCCCGGGGTTAGGGTGTGGTCACAATAGAAGATCAATTTTTTACACATACATAAACAGAAAGAAATAATTCATAACACTGTTCTCAGAAACTAATTCAGCTGTTAATCCGAAACTTGTGTGAAATCATCCTTTCCAGGCACACATTCAGCCCTGTAAGAATCGTGATCCCCGGGGTTTGGGTGTGGTCAGAATAGGAGATCAATTTTTTTACACATAAAGAAATAGAGAGAAAAAATTCATAACACTGTTCTCAGAAACTTATTGAGTTGTTAATCTGAAACTTTTGTGAGATCATCCTTTCACAGCACAAATTCAGCCCTGTAAAAATCATGATCCCCGGGGTTTGGGTGTGGTCACAATAAGAGATCAATTTTTTTACACATAAATAAACAGAGAGAAATAATGCTCAATACTGTTCTCTGAATCTAATTGAGCTGTTAATCCGAAACTTGTGTGAGATCATTCTCTCTAGGCACACATTCAGCCCTGTAAAAATCATGATCCCCGGGGTTTGGGTGTGGTCACTATAGGAGCTCATATTTTTACACATAAATAAACAGAGAGAAATAATGCTTAACACTGTTCTCAGAAACTAATTGAGCTGTTAATCCGAAACTTGTGTGAAATCATCATTACCAGGCACACATACAGCCCTGTAAAAATCATGATCCTCGGGGTTTGGGTGTGGTCACAATAGGAGATCAATTTTTTTACACATAAATAAACAGAGAGAAAAAATGCTCAACACTGTTCTCAGAAACTAATTGAGCTGTTAATCCGAAACTTGTGTGAATTCATCCTTTCACAGCACAGATTCAGCCCTGCAAAATTCATGATCTCCGGGGTTTGGGTGTGGTCACAATAGAAGATCAATTTTTTTACACATAAATAACAGAAAGAAATAATTCATAACACTGTTCTCAGAAACTAATTCAGCTGTTAATCCGAAACTTGTGTGAAATCATCCTATCACAGCACAGATTCAGCCCTGCAAAATTCATGATCTCCGGGGTTTGGGTGTGGTCACAATAGGAGATAATTTTTTTTACACATAAATAAGCATAGAGAAATAATTCATAACACTGTTCTCAGAAACTAATTAATCTGTTAATCCGAAACTTGTGTGAAATCATCCTTTCACAGCACACATTCAGCCCTGTAAAAATCATGATCCCCGGGGTTTGGGTGTGGTCACAATAGGAGATCATTTTTTTACACATAAATAAACAGAGAAAAAAAATGCTCAACACTGTTCTCAGAAACTTATTGAGCTGTTAATCCGAAAATTGTGTGAATTCAGCCTTTCACAGCACAGATTCAGTCCTGTAAAATTCATGATCTCCGGGGTTTGGGTGTGGTCACAATAGGAGATAATTTTTTTTACACATAAATAAGCAGAGAGAAATAATTCATAACACTGTTCTCAGAAACTAATTAATCTGTTAATCCGAAACTTGTTTGAAATCATCCTAACCAGGCACACATTAAGCCCTGTAAAAATCATGATCCCCGGGGTTAGGGTGTGGTCACAATAGAAGATCAATTTTTTACACATACATAAACAGAAAGAAATAATGCTTAACACTGTTCTCAGAAACTTATTGAGCTGTTAATCCGAAACTTGTGTGAAATCATCCTAACCAGGCACACATACAGCCCTGTAAAAATCATGATCCTCGGGGTTTGGGTGTGGTCACAATAGGAGATCAATTTTTTTACACATAAATAAACAGAGAGAGAAAATGCTCAACACTGTTCTCAGAAACTAATTGAGCTGTTAATCCAAAACTTGTGTGAATTCATCCTATCACAGCACAGATTCAGCCCTGCAAAATTCATGATCTCCGGGGTTTGGGTGTGGTCAAAATAGGAGATCATTTTTTTTTACACATAAATAAGCAGAGAGAAATAATTCATAACACTGTTCTCAGAAACTAATTAATCTGTTAATCCGAAACTTGTGTGAAATCATCCTTCCACAGCACACATTCAGCCCTGTAAAAATCATGATCCCCGGGGTTTGGGTGTGGTCACAATAGGAGATCAATATTTTTTTACACATAAATAAACAGAGAGAAATAATGCTTAACACTGTTCTCGGAAACTAGTTGAGCTGTTAATCCGAAACTTGTTTGAAATCATCCTAACCAGGCACACATTAAGCCCTGTAAAAATCATGATCCCCGGGGTTAGGGTGTGGTCACAATAGAAGATCAATTTTTTACACATACATAAACAGAAAGAAATAATTCATAACACTGTTCTCAGAAACTAATTCAGCTGTTAATCCGAAACTTGTGTGAAATCATCCTTTCCAGGCACACATTCAGCCCTGTAAGAATCGTGATCCCCGGGGTTTGGGTGTGGTCAGAATAGGAGATCAATTTTTTTACACATAAAGAAACAGAGAGAAAAAATTCATAACACTGTTCTCAGAAACTAGTTGAGTTGTTAATCTGAAACTTTTGTGAGATGATCCTTTCACAGCACAGATTCAGCCCTGTAAAAATCATGATCCCCGGGGTTTGGGTGTGGTCACAATAGGAGATCAATTTTTTTACACATAAATAAACAGAGAGAAATAATGCTCAATACTGTTCTCTGAATCTAATTGAGCTGTTAATCCGAATCTTGTGTGATATCATCCTTACCAGGCACACATTCAGCCCTGTAAAAATCATGATCCCCGGGGTTTGGGTGTGGTCACTATAGGAGCTCATATTTTTGCACATAAATAAACAGATAGAAATAATGCTTAACACTGTTCTCAGAAACTAATTGAGCTGTTAATCCGAAACTTGTGTGAAATCATCCTTACCAGGCACACATACAGCCCTGTAAAAATCATGATCCTCGGGGTTTGGGTGTGGTCACAATAGGAGATCAATTTTTTTACACATAAATAAACAGAGAGAAAAAATGCTCAACACTGTTCTCAGAAACTAATTGAGCTGTTAATCCGAAACTTGTGTGAATTCATCCTTTCACAGCACAGATTCAGCCCTGCAAAATTCATGATCTCCGGGGTTTGGGTGTGGTCACAATAGAAGATCAATTTTTTTACACATAAATAACAGAAAGAAATAATTCATAACACTGTTCTCAGAAACTAATTCAGCTGTTAATCCGAAACTTGTGTGAAATCATCCTTTCAAGGCACACATTCAGCCCTGTAAGAATCGTGATCCCCGGGGTTTGGGTGTGGTCACAATAGGAGATCAATTTTTTTACACATAAAGAAACAGAGAGAAATAATTCATAACACTGTTCTCAGAAACTTATTGAGTTGTTAATCTGAAACTTGTGTGAGATCATCCTTTCACAGCACAGATTCAGCCCTGTAAAAATCATGATCCCCGTGGTTTGGGTGTGGTCACAATAAGAGATCAATTTTTTTTACACATAAATAAACAGAGAGAAATAATGCTTAATACTGTTCTCAGAAACTAATTGAGCTGTTAATCCAAAACTTGTGTGAGA
Source organism: Magallana nippona (assembly GCA_033439105.1). Taxonomy (NCBI): domain Eukaryota; kingdom Metazoa; phylum Mollusca; class Bivalvia; order Ostreida; family Ostreidae; genus Magallana; species Magallana nippona. The sequence continues at coordinate 29,334,908 of CM065926.1, forward strand.
TCATTCTCTCCAGGCACACATTCAGCCCTGTAAAAATCATGATCCCCGGGGTTTGGGTGTGGTCACAATAGTAGCTCATATTTTTACACATAAATAAACAGATAGAAATAATGCTTAACACTGTTCTCAGAAACTAATTAAGCTGTTAATCCGAAACTTGTGTGAAATCATCATTTCCAGCCACACATTCAGCTCTCATAAAATCATGATCCCCGGGGTGTGGGTGTGGTCACAATAGGAGATCAATTTTTTTTACAGATAAATAATGCTTCATACTGTTCTCAGAAACTAATTGAGCTGTTAATCCGAAACTTGTGTGAATTCATCCTATCACAGCACAGATTCAGCCCTGCAAAATTCATGATCTCCGGGGTTTGGGTGTGGTCACAATAGAAGATCAATTTTTTTACACATAAATAACAGAAAGAAATAATTCATAACACTGTTCTCAGAAACTAATTCAGCTGTTAATCCGAAACTTGTGTGAAATCATCCTATCACAGCACAGATTCAGCCCTGCAAAATTCATGATCTCCGGGGTTTGGGTGTGGTCACAATAGGAGATAATTTTTTTTACACATAAATAAGCATAGAGAAATAATTCATAACACTGTTCTCAGAAACTAATTAATCTGTTAATCCGAAACTTGTGTGAAATCATCCTTTCACAGCACACATTCAGCCCTGTAAAAATCATGATCCCCGGGGTTTGGGTGTGGTCACAATAGGAGATCATTTTTTTACACATAAATAAACAGAGAAAAAAAATGCTCAACACTGTTCTCAGAAACTTATTGAGCTGTTAATCCGAAAATTGTGTGAATTCAGCCTTTCACAGCACAGATTCAGTCCTGTAAAATTCATGATCTCCGGGGTTTGGGTGTGGTCACAATAGGAGATAATTTTTTTTACACATAAATAAGCAGAGAGAAATAATTCATAACACTGTTCTCAGAAACTAATTAATCTGTTAATCCGAAACTTGTGTGAAATCATCCTTCCACAGCACACATTCAGCCCTGTAAAAATCATGATCCCCGGGGTTTGGGTGTGGTCACAATAGGAGATCAATTTTTTTACACATAAATAAACAGAGAGAAATAATGCTTAACACTGTTCTCAGAAACATATTGAGCTATTAATCCGAAACTTGTGTGAAATCATCCTTTCCAGGCACACATTCAGCCCTGTAAAAATCATGATCCCCGGGGTTTGGGTGTGATCACAATAGGAGATCATTTTCTTAAAACATAAATAAACAGAGAGAAATAATGCTTAACACTGTTCTCAGAAACTGATTGAGCTGTTAATCCGAAACTTGTGTGAAATCATCCTTTCACAGCACACATTCAGCCCTGTAAAAATCATGATCCCCGGGGTTTGGGTGTGGTCACAATAGGAGATCATTTTTTGTACACATAAATAAAAAGAGAGAAATGATGCTTAACACTGTTCTCAGAAACTGATTGAGCTGTTAATCCGAAACTTGTGTGAAATCATCCTTACCAGGCACACATACAGCCCTGTAAAAATCATGATCCTCGGGGTTTGGGTGTGGTCACAATAGGAGATCAATTTTTTTACACATAAATAAACAGAGAGAAAAAATGCTCAACACTGTTCTCAGAAACTAATTGAGCTGTTAATCCAAAACTTGTGTGAATTCATACTATCACAGCACAGATTCAGCCCTGCAAAATTCATGATCTCCGGGGTTTGGGTGTGGTCACAATAGGAGATAATTTTTTTTACACATAAATAAGCAGAGAGAAATAATTCATAACACTGTTCTCAGAAACTAATTAATCTGTTAATCCGAAACTTGTGTGAAATCATCCTTTCACAGCACACATTCAGCCCTGTAAAAATCATGATCCCCGGGGTTTGGGTGTGGTCACAATAGGAGATCAATTTTTTTTTACACATAAATAAACAGAGAGAAATAATGCTTAACACTGTTCTCGGAAACTAGTTGAGCTGTTAATCCGAAACTTGTTTGAAATCATCCTAACCAGGCACACATTAAGCCCTGTAAAAATCATGATCCCCGGGGTTAGGGTGTGGTCACAATAGAAGATCAATTTTTTACACATACATAAACAGAAAGAAATAATTCATAACACTGTTCTCAGAAACTAATTCAGCTGTTAATCCGAAACTTGTGTGAAATCATCCTTTCCAGGCACACATTCAGCCCTGTAAGAATCGTGATCCCCGGGGTTTGGGTGTGGTCAGAGTAGGAGATCAATTTTTTTACACATAAAGAAATAGAGAGAAAAAATTCATAACACTGTTCTCAGAAACTTATTGAGTTGTTAATCTGAAACTTTTGTGAGATCATCCTTTCACAGCACAAATTCAGCCCTGTAAAAATCATGATCCCCGGGGTTTGGGTGTGGTCACAATAAGAGATCAATTTTTTTTACACATAAATAAACAGAGAGAAATAATGCTCAATACTGTTCTCTGAATCTAATTGAGCTGTTAATCCGAAACTTGTGTGAGATCATTCTCTCTAGGCACACATTCAGCCCTGTAAAAATCATGATCCCCGGGGTTTGGGTGTGGTCACTATAGGAGCTCATATTTTTACACATAAATAAACAGAGAGAAATAATGCTTAACACTGTTCTCAGAAACTAATTGAGCTGTTAATCCGAAACTTGTGTGAAATCATCATTACCAGGCACACATACAGCCCTGTAAAAATCATGATCCTCGGGGTTTGGGTGTGGTCACAATAGGAGATCAATTTTTTTACACATAAATAAACAGAGAGAAAAAATGCTCAACACTGTTCTCAGAAACTAATTGAGCTGTTAATCCGAAACTTGTGTGAATTCATCCTTTCACAGCACAGATTCAGCCCTGCAAAATTCATGATCTCCGGGGTTTGGGTGTGGTCACAATAGAAGATCAATTTTTTTACACATAAATAACAGAAAGAAATAATTCATAACACTGTTCTCAGAAACTAATTCAGCTGTTAATCCGAAACTTGTGTGAAATCATCCTATCACAGCACAGATTCAGCCCTGCAAAATTCATGATCTCCGGGGTTTGGGTGTGGTCACAATAGGAGATAATTTTTTTTACACATAAATAAGCATAGAGAAATAATTCATAACACTGTTCTCAGAAACTAATTAATCTGTTAATCCGAAACTTGTGTGAAATCATCCTTTCACAGCACACATTCAGCCCTGTAAAAATCATGATCCCCGGGGTTTGGGTGTGGTCACAATAGGAGATCATTTTTTTACACATAAATAAACAGAGAAAAAAAATGCTCAACACTGTTCTCAGAAACTTATTGAGCTGTTAATCCGAAAATTGTGTGAATTCATCCTTTCACAGCACAGATTCAGCCCTGCAAAATTCATGATCTCCGGGGTTTGGGTGTGGTCACAATAGAAGATCAATTTTTTTTTACACATAAATAACAGAAAGAAATAATTCATAACACTGTTCTCAGAAACTAATTCAGCTGTTAATCCGAAACTTGTGTGAAATCATCCTTTCCAGGCACACATTCAGCCCTGTAAGAATCGTGATCCCCGGGGTTTGGGTGTGGTCACAATAGGAGATCAATTTTTTTACACATAAAGAAACAGAGAGAAAAAATTCATAACACTGTTCTCAGAAACTTATTGAGTTGTTAATCTGAAACTTGTGTGAGATCATCCTTTCACAGCACAGATTCAGCCCTGTAAAAATCATGATCCCCGTGGTTTGGGTGTGGTCACAATAAGAGATCAATTTTTTTTACACATAAATAAACAGAGAGAAATAATGCTTAATACTGCTCTCAGAAACTAATTGAGCTGTTAATCCGAAACTTGTGTGAGATCATTCTCTCCAGGCACACATTCAGCCCTGTAAAAATCATGATCCCCGGGGTTTGGGTGTGGTCACAATAGTAGCTCATATTTTTACACATAAATAAACAGATAGAAATAACGCTTAACACTGTTCTCAGAAACTAATTGAGCTGTCAATCTGAAACTTGTGTGAAATCATCATTTCCAGCCACACATTCAGCCCTCATAAAATCATGATCCCCGGGGTTTGGGTGTGGTCACAATAGGAGATCAATGTTTTTACATATAAATATACAGAGAGAAATAATGCTTACACTGTTCTCAGAAAATAGTTGAGCTGTTAATCCGAAACTTGTGTGAAATCATCCTTACCAGGCACACATTCAGCCCTGTAAAAATCATGATCCTCGGGGTTTGGGTGTGGTCACAATAGGAGATCAATTTTTTTTACACATAAATAAACAGAGAGAAATAATGCTTAACACTGTTCTCAGAAACTAGTTGAGCTGTTAATCCGAAACTTGTTTGAAATCATCCTAACCAGGCACACATTAAGCCCTGTAAAAATCATGATCCCCGGGGTTAGGGTGTGGTCACAATAGAAGATCAATTTTTTACACATAAATAAACAGAAAGAAATAATTCATAACACTCTTCTCAGAAACTAATTCAGCTGTTAATCCGAAACTTGTGTGAAATCATCCTTTCCAGGCACACATTCAGCCCTGTAAGAATCGTGATCCCCGGGGTTTGGGTGTGGTCACAATAGGAGATCAATTTTTTTTACACATAAAGAAACAGAGAAAAAAATTCATAACACTGTTCTCAGAAACTTATTGAGTTGTTAATCTGAAACTTTTGTGAGATCATCCTTTCACAGCACAAATTCAGCCCTGTAAAAATCATGATCCCCGGGGTTTGGGTGTGGTCACAATAAGAGATCAATTTTTTTACACATAAATAAACAGAGAGAAATAATGCTCAATACTGTTCTCTGAATCTAATTGAGCTGTTAATCCGAAACTTGTGTGAGATCATTCTCTCTAGGCACACATTCAGCCCTGTAAAAATCATGATCCCCGGGGTTTGGGTGTGGTCACTATAGGAGCTCATATTTTTACACATAAATAAACAGATAGAAATAATGCTTAACACTGTTCTCAGAAACTAATTGAGCTGTTAATCCGAAACTTGTGTGAAATCATCATTACCAGGCACACATACAGCCCTGTAAAAATCATGATCCTCGGGGTTTGGGTGTGGTCACAACAGGAGATCAATTTTTTTACACATAAATAAACAGAGAGAAAAAATGCTCAACACTGTTCTCAGAAACTAATTGAGCTGTTAATCCGAAACTTGTGTAAATTCATCCTTTCACAGCACAGATTCAGCCCTGCAAAATTCATGATCTCCGGGGTTTGGGTGTGGTCACAATAGAAGATCAATTTTTTTACACATAAATAACAGAAAGAAATAATTCATAACACTGTTCTCAGAAACTAATTCAGCTGTTAATCCGAAACTTGTGTGAAATCATCCTTTCCAGGCACACATTCAGCCCTGTAAGAATCGTGATCCCCGGGGTTTGGGTGTGGTCACAATAGGAGATCAATTTTTTTACACATAAAGAAACAGAGAGAAAAAATTCATAACACTGTTCTCAGAAACTTATTGAGTTGTTAATCTGAAACTTGTGTGAGATCATCCTTTCACAGCACAGATTCAGCCCTGTAAAAATCATGATCCCCGTGGTTTGGGTGTGGTCACAATAAGAGATCAATTTTTTTTACACATAAATAAACAGAGAGAAATAATGCTTAATACTGTTCTCAGAAACTAATTGAGCTGTTAATCCAAAACTTGTGTGAGATCATTCTCTCCAGGCACACATTCAGCCCTGTAAAAATCATGATCCCCGGGATTTGGGTGTGGTCACAATAGGAGCTCATATTTTTACACATAAATAAACAGATAGAAATAATGCTTAACACTGTTCTCAGGAACTTATTAAGCTGTTAATCCGAAACTTGTGTGAAATCATTATTTCCAGCCACACATTCAGCTCTCATAAAATCATGATCCCCGGGGTTTGGGTGTGGTCACAATAGGAGATCAATTTTTTTTACACATAAATAAACAAAGATAAATAATGCTTCATACTGTTCTCAGAAACTAATTGAGCTGTTAATCCGAAACTTGTGTGAATTCATCCTTTCACAGCACAGATTCAGCCCTGCAAAATTCATGATCTCCGGGGTTTGGGTGTGGTCACAATAGAAGATCAATTTTTTTTTACACATAAATAACAGAAAGAAATAATTCATAACACTGTTCTCAGAAACTAATTCAGCTGTTAATCCGAAACTTGTGTGAAATCATCCTTTCCAGGCACACATTCAGCCCTGTAAGAATCGTGATCCCCGGGGTTTGGGTGTGGTCACAATAGGAGATCAATTTTTTTACACATAAAGAAACAGAGAGAAAAAATTCATAACACTGTTCTCAGAAACTTATTGAGTTGTTAATCTGAAACTTGTGTGAGATCATCCTTTCACAGCACAGATTCAGCCCTGTAAAAATCATGATCCCCGTGGTTTGGGTGTGGTCACAATAAGAGATCAATTTTTTTTACACATAAATAAACAGAGAGAAATAATGCTTAATACTGCTCTCAGAAACTAATTGAGCTGTTAATCCGAAACTTGTGTGAGATCATTCTCTCCAGGCACACATTCAGCCCTGTAAAAATCATGATCCCCGGGGTTTGGGTGTGGTCACAATAGTAGCTCATATTTTTACACATAAATAAACAGATAGAAATAACGCTTAACACTGTTCTCAGAAACTAATTGAGCTGTCAATCCGAAACTTGTGTGAAATCATCATTTCCTGCCACACATTCAGCCCTCATAAAATCATGATCCCCGGGGTTTGGGTGTGGTCACAATAGGAGATCAATGTTTTTACATATAAATATACAGAGAGAAATAATGCTTAACACTGTTCTCAGAAACTAGTTGAGCTGTTAATTCGAAACTTGTGTGAAATCATCCTTACCAGGCACACATTCAGCCCTGTAAAAATCATGATCCTCGGGGTTTGGGTGTGGTCACAATAGGAGATCAATTTTTTTTACACATAAATAAACAGAGAGAAATAATGCTTAACACTGTTCTCAGAAACTAGTTGAGCTGTTAATCCGAAACTTGTTTGAAATCATCCTAACCAGGCACACATTAAGCCCTGTAAAAATCATGATCCCCGGGGTTAGGGTGTGGTCACAATAGAAGATCAATTTTTTACACATAAATAAACAGAAAGAAATAATTCATAACACTCTTCTCAGAAACTAATTCAGCTGTTAATCCGAAACTTGTGTGAAATCATCCTTTCCAGGCACACATTCAGCCCTGTAAGAATCGTGATCCCCGGGGTTTGGGTGTGGTCACAATAGGAGATCAATTTTTTTTACACATAAAGAAACAGAGAAAAAAATTCATAACACTGTTCTCAGAAACTTATTGAGTTGTTAATCTGAAACTTTTGTGAGATCATCCTTTCACAGCACAAATTCAGCCCTGTAAAAATCATGATCCCCGGGGTTTGGGTGTGGTCACAATAAGAGATCAATTTTTTTACACATAAATAAACAGAGAGAAATAATGCTCAATACTGTTCTCTGAATCTAATTGAGCTGTTAATCCGAAACTTGTGTGAGATCATTCTCTCTAGGCACACATTCAGCCCTGTAAAAATCATGATCCCCGGGGTTTGGGTGTGGTCACTATAGGAGCTCATTTTTTTACACATAAATAAAAAGAGAGAAATAATGCTTAACACTGTTCTCAGAAACTGATTGAGCTGTTAATCCGAAACTTGTGTGAAATCATCCTTACCAGGCACACATACAGCCCTGTAAAAAACATGATCCTCGGGGTTTGGGTGTGGTCACAATAGGAGATCAATTTTTTAACACATAAATAAACAGAGAGAAAAAATTCATAACACTGTTCTCAGAAACTAATTGAGCTGTTAATCCAAAACTTGTGTGAATTCATCCTATCACAGCACAGATTCAGCCCTGCAAAATTCATGATCTCCGGGGTTTGGGTGTGGTCACAATAGGAGATAATTTTTTTTACACATAAATAAGCAGAGAGAAATAATTCATAACACTGTTCTCAGAAACTAATTAATCTGTTAATCCGAAACTTGTGTGAAATCATCCTTTCACAGCACACATTCAGCCCTGTAAAAATCATGATCCCCGGGCTTTGGGTGTGGTCACAATAGGAGATCAATTTTTTACACATAAATAAACAGAGAAAAAAAATGCTCAACACTGTTCTCAGAAACTTATTGAGCTGTTAATCCGAAAATTGTGTGAATTCATCCTTTCACAGCACAGATTCAGCCCTGTAAAAATCATGATCCCCGGGGTTTGGGTGTGGTCACAATAGGAGATCAATTTTTTTTACACATAAATAAACAGAGAGAAATAATGCTTAACACTGTTCTCAGAAACTAGTTGAGCTGTTAATCCGAAACTTGTTTGAAATCATCCTAACCAGGCACACATTAAGCCCTGTAAAAATCATGATCCCCGGGGTTAGGGTGTGGTCACAATAGAAGATCAATTTTTTACACATAAATAAACAGAAAGAAATAATTCATAACACTCTTCTCAGAAACTAATTCAGCTGTTAATCCGAAACTTGTGTGAAATCATCCTTTCCAGGCACACATTCAGCCCTGTAAGAATCGTGATCCCCGGGGTTTGGGTGTGGTCACAATAGGAGATCAATTTTTTTTACACATAAAGAAACAGAGAGAAAAAATTCATAACACTGTTCTCAGAAACTTATTGAGTTGTTAATCTGAAACTTGTGTGAGATCATCCTTTCACAGCACAAATTCAGCCCTGTAAAAATCATGATCCCCGGGGTTTGGGTGTGGTCACAATAACAGATCAATTTTTTTACACATAAATAAACAGAGAGAAATAATGCTCAATACTGTTCTCTGAATCTAATTGAGCTGTTAATCCGAAACTTGTGTGAGATCATTCTCTCTAGGCACACATTCAGCCCTGTAAAAATCATGATCCCCGGGGTTTGGGTGTGGTCACTATAGGAGCTCATATTTTTACACATAAATAAACAGATAGAAATAATGCTTAACACTGTTCTCAGAAACTAATTGAGCTGTTAATCCGAAACTTGTGTGAAATCATCATTACCAGGCACACATACAGCCCTGTAAAAATCATGATCCTCGGGGTTTGGGTGTGGTCACAACAGGAGATCAATTTTTTTACACATAAATAAACAGAGAGAAAAAATGCTCAACACTGTTCTCAGAAACTAATTGAGCTGTTAATCCGAAACTTGTGTAAATTCATCCTTTCACAGCACAGATTCAGCCCTGCAAAATTCATGATCTCCGGGGTTTGGGTGTGGTCACAATAGAAGATCAATTTTTTTACACATAAATAACAGAAAGAAATAATTCATAACACTGTTCTCAGAAACTAATTCAGCTGTTAATCCGAAACTTGTGTGAAATCATCCTTTCCAGGCACACATTCAGCCCTGTAAGAATCGTGATCCCCGGGGTTTGGGTGTGGTCACAATAGGAGATCAATTTTTTTACACATAAAGAAACAGAGAGAAAAAATTCATAACACTGTTCTCAGAAACTTATTGAGTTGTTAATCTGAAACTTGTGTGAGATCATCCTTTCACAGCACAGATTCAGCCCTGTAAAAATCATGATCCCCGTGGTTTGGGTGTGGTCACAATAAGAGATCAATTTTTTTTACACATAAATAAACAGAGAGAAATAATGCTTAATACTGTTCTCAGAAACTAATTGAGCTGTTAATCCAAAACTTGTGTGAGATCATTCTCTCCAGGCACACATTCAGCCCTGTAAAAATCATGATCCCCGGGGTTTGGGTGTGGTCACAATAGGAGCTCATATTTTTACACATAAATAAACAGATAGAAATAATGCTTAACACTGTTCTCAGGAACTAATTAAGCTGTTAATCCGAAACTTGTGTGAAATCATCATTTCCAGCCACACATTCAGCTCTCATAAAATCATGATCCCCGGGGTTTGGGTGTGGTCACAATAGGAGATCAATTTTTTTACACATAAATAAACAGAGATAAATAATGCTTCATACTGTTCTCAGAAACTAATTGAGCTGTTAATCCGAAACTTGTGTGAATTCATCCTTTCACAGCACAGATTCAGCCCTGCAAAATTCATGATCTCCGGGGTTTGGGTGTGGTCACAATAGAAGATCAATTTTTTTTACACATAAATAACAGAAAGAAATAATTCATAACACTGTTCTCAGAAACTAATTCAGCTGTTAATCCGAAACTTGTGTGAAATCATCCTTTCCAGGCACACATTCAGCCCTGTAAGAATCGTGATCCCCGGGGTTTGGGTGTGGTCACAATAGGAGATCAATTTTTTTACACATAAAGAAACAGAGAGAAAAAATTCATAACACTGTTCTCAGAAACTTATTGAGTTGTTAATCTGAAACTTGTGTGAGATCATCCTTTCACAGCACAGATTCAGCCCTGTAAAAATCATGATCCCCGTGGTTTGGGTGTGGTCACAATAAGAGATCAATTTTTTTTTACACATAAATAAACAGAGAGAAATAATGCTTAATACTGCTCTCAGAAACTAATTGAGCTGTTAATCCGAAACTTGTGTGAGATCATTCTCTCCAGGCACACATTCAGCCCTGTAAAAATCATGATCCCCGGGGTTTGGGTGTGGTCACAATAGTAGCTCATATTTTCACACATAAATAAACAGATAGAAATAACGCTTAACACTGTTCTCAGAAACTAATTGAGCTGTCAATCCGAAACTTGTGTGAAATCATCATTTCTAGCCACACATTCAGCCCTCATAAAATCATGATCCCCGGGGTTTGGGTGTGGTCACAATAGGAGATCAATGTTTTTACATATAAATATACAGAGAGAAATAATGCTTAACACTGTTCTCAGAAACTAGTTGAGCTGTTAATCCGAAACTTGTGTGAAATCATCCTTACCAGGCACACATTCAGCCCTGTAAAAATCATGATCCTCGGGGTTTGGGTGTGGTCACAATAGGAGATCAATTTTTTTTACACATAAATAAACAGAGAGAAATAATGCTTAACACTGTTCTCAGAAACTAGTTGAGCTGTTAATCCGAAACTTGTTTGAAATCATCCTAACCAGGCACACATTAAGCCCTGTAAAAATCATGATCCCCGGGGTTAGGGTGTGGTCACAATAGAAGATCAATTTTTTACACATAAATAAACAGAAAGAAATAATTCATAACACTCTTCTCAGAAACTAATTCAGCTGTTAATCCGAAACTTGTGTGAAATCATCCTTTCCAGGCACACATTCAGCCCTGTAAGAATCGTGATCCCCGGGGTTTGGGTGTGGTCACAATAGGAGATCAATTTTTTTTACACATAAAGAAACAGAGAAAAAAATTCATAACACTGTTCTCAGAAACTTATTGAGTTGTTAATCTGAAACTTTTGTGAGATCATCCTTTCACAGCACAAAATCAGCCCTGTAAAAATCATGATCCCCGGGGTTTGGGTGTGGTCACAATAAGAGATCAATTTTTTTACACATAAATAAACAGAGAGAAATAATGCTCAATACTGTTCTCTGAATCTAATTGAGCTGTTAATCCGAAACTTGTGTGAGATCATTCTCTCTAGGCACACATTCAGCCCTGTAAAAATCATGATCCCCGGGGTTTGGGTGTGGTCACTATAGGAGCTCATATTTTTACACATAAATAAACAGATAGAAATAATGCTTAACACTGTTCTCAGAAACTAATTGAGCTGTTAATCCGAAACTTGTGTGAAATCATCCTTTCCAGGGACACATTCAGCCCTGTAAGAATCGTGATCCCCGGGGTTTGGGTGTGGTCACAATAGGAGATCAATTTTTTTACACATAAAGAAACAGAGAGAAATAATTCATAACACTGTTCTCAGAAACTTATTGAGTTGTTAATCTGAAACTTTTGTGAGATCATCCTTTCACAGCACAGATTCAGCCCTGTAAAAATCATGATCCCCGGGGTTTGGGTGTGGTCACAATAAGAGATCAGTTTTTTTACACATAAATAAACAGAGAGAAATAATGCTCAATACTGTTCTCAGAAACTAATTGAGCTGTTAATCCGAAACTTGTGTGAGATCATTCTCTCCAGCCACACATTCAGCCCTCATAAAATCATGATCCCCGAGGTTTGGGTGTGGTCACAATAGGAGATCAATGTTTTTATATATAAATATACAGAGAGAAATAATGCTTAACACTGTTCTCAGAAACTAGTTGAGCTGTTAATCCGAAACTTGTGTGAAATCATCCTTACCAGGCAAACATTCAGCCCTGTAAAAATCATGATCCCCGGGGTTTGGGTGTGGTCACAATAGGAGATCAATGTTTTTACATATAAATAAACAGAGAGTAAGAATTCATCATACTGTTCTCAGAAACTAATTAAGCTGTTAATCCGAAACTCGTAAAAAATCATCTTTTTACAGCAGAGATTCAACTCTGTAAAAATCATGATCCCCGGGATTTGGGTGTAGTCACAATAGGAGATCAATGGTTTTAAAAATAGATAAACAGAGAGTAATAATTCATAACACTTTTCTCCGAAACTAATTGAGCTGTTAATACCAAACTTTTAAAAAATCATCCTTTTACAGCACAGATTCAACCCTGAAAAAATAATGATCCCCGGGGTTTGGGTGTGGTCACAATAGGAGATCATTTTTTTACACATAAATAACAGAAAGAAATAATTCATAACACTGTTCTCAGAAACTAATTCAGCTGTTAATCCGAAACTTTTGTGAAATCATCCTTTCCAGGCACACATTCAGCCCTGTAAGAATCGTGATCCCCGGGGTTTGGGTGTGGTCACAATAGGAGATCAATTTTTTTACACATAAAGAAACAGAGAGAAAAAATTCATAACACTGTTCTCAGAAACTTATTGAGTTGTTAATCTGAAACTTGTGTGAGATCATCCTTTCACAGCACAGATTCAGCCCTGTAAAAATCATGATCCCCGTGGTTTGGGTGTGGTCACAATAAGAGATCAATTTTTTTTTACACATAAATAAACAGAGAGAAATAATGCTCAATACTGTTCTCAGAAACTAATTAAGCTGTTAATCCGAAACTTGTGTGAGATCATTCTCTCCAGGCACACATTCAGCCCTGTAAAAATCATGATCCCCGGGGTTTGGGTGTGGTCACAATAGGAGCTCATATTTTTACACATAAATAAACAGATAGAAATAATGCTTAACACTGTTCTCAGAAACTAATTGAGCTGTTAATCCGAAACTTGTATGAAATCATCATTTCCAGCCACACATTCAGCCCTCATAAAATCATGATCCCCGGGGTTTTGGTGTGGTCACAATAGGAGATCAATGTTTTTACATATAAATATACAGAGAAAAATAATGCTTAACACTGTTCTCAGAAACTAGTTGAGCTGTTATTCCGAAACTTGTGTGAATTCATCCTTACCAGGCACACATTCAGCCCAGTAAAAATCATGATCCTCGGGGTTTGGGTGTGGTCACAATAGGAGATCATTTTTTTTACACATAAATAAACAGAGAGAGAAAATGCTCAACACTGTTCTCAGAAACTTATTGAGCTGTTAATCCGAAAATTGTGTGAATTCATCCTTTCACAGCACAGATTCAGCCCTGTAAAATTCATGATCTCCGGGGTTTGGGTGTGGTCACAATAGGAGATCAATTTTTTTACACATAAATAAGCAGAGAGAAATAATTCATAACACTGTTCTCAGAAACTAATTCAGCTGTTAATCCGAAACTTGTGTGAAATCATCCTTTCACAGCACACATTCAACCCTGTAAAAATCATGATCCCCGGGGTTTGGGTGTGGTCACAATAGGAGATCAATTTTTCTTACACATAAATAAACAGAGAGAAATAATGTTTAACACTGTTCTCAGAAACTAGTTGAGCTGTTGATCCGAAACTTGTTTGAAATCATCCTAACCAGGCACACATTAAGCCCTGTAAAAATCATGATCCCCGGGGTTAGGGTGTGGTCACCATAGAAGATCAATTTTTTTTACACATAAATAAACAGAAAGAAATAATTCATAACACTGTTCTCAGAAACTAATTCAGCTGTTAATCCGAAACTTGTGTGAAATCATCATTTCCAGGGACACATTCAGCCCTGTAAGAATCGTGATCCCCGGGGTTTGGGTGTGGTCACAATAGGAGATCAATTTTTTTACACATAAAGAAACAGAGAGAAATAATTCATAACACTGTTCTCAGAAACTTATTGAGTTGTTAATCTGAAACTTTTGTGAGATCATCCTTTCACAGCACAGATTCAGCCCTCATAAAATCATGATCCCCGGGGTTTTGGTGTGGTCACAATAGGAGATCAATGTTTTTACATATAAATATACAGAGAAAAATAATGCTTAACACTGTTCTCAGAAACTAGTTGAGCTGTTATTCCGAAACTTGTGTGAATTCATCCTTACCAGGCACACATTCAGCCCAGTAAAAATCATGATCCTCAGGGTTTGGGTGTGGTCACAATAGGAGATCATTTTTTTTACACATAAATAAACAGAGAGAAAAAATGCTCAACACTGTTCTCAGAAACTTACTGAGCTGTTAATCCGAAAATTGTGTGAATTCATCCTTTCACAGCACAGATTCAGCCCTGTAAAATTCATGATCTCCGGGGTTTGGGTGTGGTCACAATAGGAGATAATTTTTTTTACACATAAATAAGCAGAGAGAAATAATTCATAACACTGTTCTCAGAAACTAATTAATCTGTTAATCCGAAACTTGTGTGAAATCATCCTTTCACAGCACACATTCAACCCTGTAAAAATCGTGATCCCCGGGGTTTGGGTGTGGTCACAATAGGAGATCAATTTTTCTTACACATAAATAAACAGAGAGAAATAATGTTTAACACTGTTCTCAGAAACTAGTTGAGCTGTTGATCCGAAACTTGTTTGAAATAATCCTAACCAGGCACACATTAAGCCCTGTAAAAATCATGATCCCCGGGGTTAGGGTGTGGTCACCATAGAAGATCAATTTTTTTTACACATAAATAAACAGAAAGAAATAATTCATAACACTGTTCTCAGAAACTAATTCAGCTGTTAATCCGAAACTTGTGTGAAATCATCATTTCCAGGGACACATTCAGCCCTGTAAGAATCGTGATCCCCGGGGTTTGGGTGTGGTCACAATAGGAGATCAATTTTTTTACACATAAAGAAACAGAGAGAAATAATTCATAACACTGTTCTCAGAAACTTATTGAGTTGTTAATCTGAAACTTTTGTGAGATCATCCTTTCACAGCACAGATTCAGCCCTCATAAAATCATGATCCCCGGGGTTTTGGTGTGGTCACAATAGGAGATCAATGTTTTTACATATAAATATACAGAGAAAAATAATGCTTAACACTGTTCTCAGAAACTAGTTGAGCTGTTATTCCGAAACTTGTGTGAATTCATCCTTACCAGGCACACATTCAGCCCAGTAAAAATCATGATCCTCAGGGTTTGGGTGTGGTCACAATAGGAGATCATTTTTTTTACACATAAATAAACAGAGAGAAAAAATGCTCAACACTGTTCTCAGAAACTTACTGAGCTGTTAATCCGAAAATTGTGTGAATTCATCCTTTCACAGCACAGATTCAGCCCTGTAAAATTCATGATCTCCGGGGTTTGGGTGTGGTCACAATAGGAGATCATTTTTTTTACACATAAATAAGCAGAGAGAAATAATTCATAACACTGTTCTCAGAAACTAATTAATCTGTTAATCCGAAACTTGTGTGAAATCATCCTTTCACAGCACACATTCAACCCTGTAAAAATCGTGATCCCCGGGGTTTGTGTGTGGTCACAATAGGAGATCAATTTTTCTTACACATAAATAAACAGAGAGAAATAATGTTTAACACTGTTCTCAGAAACTAGTTGAGCTGTTGATCCGAAACTTGTTTGAAATAATCCTAACCAGGCACACATTAAGCCCTGTAAAAATCATGATCCCCGGGGTTAGGGTGTGGTCACCATAGAAGATCAATTTTTTTTACACATAAATAAACAGAGAGAAATAATTCATAACACTGTTCTCAGAAACTAATTCAGCTGTTAATCCGAAACTTGTGTGAAATCATCATTTCCAGGGACACATTCAGCCCTGTAAGAATCGTGATCCCCGGGGTTTGGGTGTGGTCACAATAGGAGATCAATTTTTTTACACATAAAGAAACAGAGAGAAATAATTCATAACACTGTTCTCAGAAACTTATTGAGTTGTTAATCTGAAACTTTTGTGAGATCATCCTTTCACAGCACAGATTCAGCCCTGTAAAAATCATGATCCCCGGGGTTTGGGTGTGGTCACAATAAGAGATCAGTTTTTTTACACATAAATAAACAGAGAGAAATAATGCTCAATACTGTTCTCAGAAACTAATTGAGCTGTTAATCCGAAACTTGTGTGAGATCATTCTCTCTAGCCACACATTCAGCCCTCATAAAATCATGATCCCCGAGGTTTGGGTGTGGTCACAATAGGAGATCAATGTTTTTATATATAAATATACAGATAGAAATAATGCTTAACACTGTTCTCAGAAACTAGTTGAGCTGTTAATCCAAAACTTGTGTGAAATCATCCTTACCAAGCACACATTAAGCCCTGTAAAAATCATGATCCCCGGGGTTTGGGTGTGGTCACAATAGGAGATCAATGTTTTCACATATAAATAAACAGAGAGTAAGAATTCATCATACTGTTCTCAGAAACTAATTAAACTGTTAATCCGAAACTCGTAAAAAATCATCTTTTTACAGCACACATTCAGCTCTGTAAAAATCATGATCCCCGGGATTTGGGTGTAGTCACAATAGGAGATCAATGGTTTTAAAAATAGATAAACAGAGAGTAATAATTCATAACACTTTTCTCCGAAACTAATTGAGCTGTTAATACCAAACTTTTAAAAAATCATCCTTTTACAGCACAGATTCAACCCTGAAAAAATCATGATCCCCGGGGTTTGGGTGTGGTCACAATAGGAGATCAATATTTTTACACATAATTAAACAGAGAGAAATAATTCATAACACTGTTCTCAGAAAAAAATTGAGCTGTTAATCCGACACTCGTATGAAATCATCCTTCCACAGCACACATTTAGCCCGGTAAAAATAAGGACCCCCGGAGTTTGGGTGTGGTCACAATAGGAGATCAATTTTTTTTACACATAAATAAACAGAGATAAATAATGCTTCATACTGTTCTAAGAAACTTATTGAGCTGTTAATCCGAAACTCGTATGAAATCATTCTTTCACAGTACACATTCAACCCTGTAAAAATCATGATCCCCGGGGTTTGGGTGTGGTCACAATAGGAGATCATTTTTTTTACACATAAATAAGCAGAGAGAAATAATTCATAACACTGTTCTCAGAAACTAATTGATCTGTTAATCCGAAACTTGTGTGAAATCATCCTATCACAGCACACATTCAGCCCTGTAAAAATCATGATCCCCGGGGTTTGGGTGTGGTCTCAATAGGAAATCAATTTTTTTACACATAAATAAACAGAGAGAAATAATGCTTAACACTGTTCTCAGAAACTGATTGAGCTGTTAATCCGAAACTTGTGTGAAATCATCCTTTCACAGCACACATTCAGCCCTGTAAAAATCATGATCCCCGTGGTTTGGGTGTGGTCACAATAAGAGATCAATTTTTTTTACACATAAATAAACAGAGAGAAATAATGCTTAATACTGTTCTCAGAAACTAATTGAGCTGTTAATCCAAAACTTGTGTGAGATCATTCTCTCCAGGCGCACATTCAGCCCTGTAAAAATCATGATCCCCGGGGTTTGGGTGTGGTCACAATAGTAGCTCATATTTTTACACATAAATAAACAGATAGAAATAATGCTTAACACTGTTCTCAGAAACTAATTAAGCTGTTAATCCGAAACTTGTGTAAAATCATCATTTCCAGCCACACATTCAGCTCTCATAAAATCATGATCCCCGGGGTGTGGGTGTGGTCACAATAGGAGATCAATTTTTTTTACACATAAATAAACAGAGATAAATAATGCTTCATACTGTTCTCAGAAACTAATTGAGCTGTTAATCCGAAACTTGTGTGAATTCATCCTATCACAGCACAGATTCAGCCCTGCAAAATTCATGATCTCCAGGGTTTGGGTGTGGTCACAATAGAAGATCAATTTTTTTACACATAAATAACAGAAAGAAATAATTCATAACACTGTTCTCAGAAACTAATTCAGCTGTTAATCCGAAACTTGTGTGAAATCATCCTATCACAGCACAGATTCAGCCCTGCAAAATTCATGATCTCCGGGGTTTGGGTGTGGTCACAATAGGAGATAATTTTTTTTACACATAAATAAGCATAGAGAAATAATTCATAACACTGTTCTCAGAAACTAATTAATCTGTTAATCCGAAACTTGTGTGAAATCATCCTTTCACAGCACACATTCAGCCCTGTAAAAATCATGATCCCCGGGGTTTGGGTGTGGTCACAATAGGAGATCATTTTTTTACACATAAATAAACAGAGAAAAAAAATGCTCAACACTGTTCTCAGAAACTTATTGAGCTGTTAATCCGAAAATTGTGTGAATTCAGCCTTTCACAGCACAGATTCAGTCCTGTAAAATTCATGATCTCCGGGGTTTGGGTGTGGTCACAATAGGAGATAATTTTTTTTACACATAAATAAGCAGAGAGAAATAATTCATAACACTGTTCTCAGAAACTAATTAATCTGTTAATCCGAAACTTGTGTGAAATCATCCTTCCACAGCACACATTCAGCCCTGTAAAAATCATGATCCCCGGGGTTTGGGTGTGGTCACAATAGGAGATCAATTTTTTTACACATAAATAAACAGAGAGAAATAATGCTTAACACTGTTCTCAGAAACATATTGAGCTATTAATCCGAAACTTGTGTGAAATCATCCTTTCCAGGCACACATTCAGCCCTGTAAAAATCATGATCCCCGGGGTTTGGGTGTGATCACAATAGGAGATCATTTTCTTAAAACATAAATAAACAGAGAGAAATAATGCTTAACACTGTTCTCAGAAACTGATTGAGCTGTTAATCCGAAACTTGTGTGAAATCATCCTTTCACAGCACACATTCAGCCCTGTAAAAATCATGATCCCCGGGGTTTGGGTGTGGTCACAATAGGAGATCATTTTTTGTACACATAAATAAAAAGAGAGAAATGATGCTTAACACTGTTCTCAGAAACTGATTGAGCTGTTAATCCGAAACTTGTGTGAAATCATCCTTACCAGGCACACATACTGCCCTGTAAAAATCATGATCCTCGGGGTTTGGGTGTGGTCACAATAGGAGATCAATTTTTTTACACATAAATAAACAGAGAGAAAAAATGCTCAACACTGTTCTCAGAAACTAATTGAGCTGTTAATCCAAAACTTGTGTGAATTCATACTATCACAGCACAGATTCAGCCCTGAAAAATTCATGATCTCCGGGGTTTGGGTGTGGTCACAATAGGAGATAATTTTTTTTACACATAAATAAGCAGAGAGAAATAATTCATAACACTGTTCTCAGAAACTAATTAATCTGTTAATCCGAAACTTGTGTGAAATCATCCTTTCACAGCACACATTCAGCCCTGTAAAAATCATGATCCCCGGGGTTTGGGTGTGGTCACAATAGGAGATCAATTTTTTTTTACACATAAATAAACAGAGAGAAATAATGCTTAACACTGTTCTCGGAAACTAGTTGAGCTGTTAATCCGAAACTTGTTTGAAATCATCCTAACCAGGCACACATTAAGCCCTGTAAAAATCATGATCCCCGGGGTTAGGGTGTGGTCACAATAGAAGATCAATTTTTTACACATACATAAACAGAAAGAAATAATTCATAACACTGTTCTCAGAAACTAATTCAGCTGTTAATCCGAAACTTGTGTGAAATCATCCTTTCCAGGCACACATTCAGCCCTGTAAGAATCGTGATCCCCGGGGTTTGGGTGTGGTCAGAATAGGAGATCAATTTTTTTACACATAAAGAAATAGAGAGAAAAAATTCATAACACTGTTCTCAGAAACTTATTGAGTTGTTAATCTGAAACTTTTGTGAGATCATCCTTTCACAGCACAAATTCAGCCCTGTAAAAATCATGATCCCCGGGGTTTGGGTGTGGTCACAATAAGAGATCAATTTTTTTACACATAAATAAACAGAGAGAAATAATGCTCAATACTGTTCTCTGAATCTAATTGAGCTGTTAATCCGAAACTTGTGTGAGATCATTCTCTCTAGGCACACATTCAGCCCTGTAAAAATCATGATCCCCGGGGTTTGGGTGTGGTCACTATAGGAGCTCATATTTTTACACATAAATAAACAGATAGAAATAATGCTTAACACTGTTCTCAGAAACTAATTGAGCTGTTAATCCGAAACTTGTGTGAAATCATCATTACCAGGCACACATACAGCCCTGTAAAAATCATGATCCTCGGGGTTTGGGTGTGGTCACAATAGGAGATCAATTTTTTTACACATAAATAAACAGAGAGAAAAAATGCTCAACACTGTTCTCAGAAACTAATTGAGCTGTTAATCCGAAACTTGTCTGAATTCATCCTTTCACAGAACAGATTCAGCCCTGCAAAATTCATGATCTCCGGGGTTTGGGTGTGGTCACAATAGAAGATCAATTTTTTTACACATAAATAACAGAAAGAAATAATTCATAACACTGTTCTCAGAAACTAATTCAGCTGTTAATCCGAAACTTGTGTGAAATCATCCTTTCAAGGCACACATTCAGCCCTGTAAGAATCGTGATCCCCGGGGTTTGGGTGTGGTCACAATAGGAGATCAATTTTTTTACACATATAGAAACAGAGAGAAAAAATTCATAACACTGTTCTCAGAAACTTATTGAGTTGTTAATCTGAAACTTGTGTGAGATCATCCTTTCACAGCACAGATTCAGCCCTGTAAAAATCATGATCCCCGTGGTTTGGGTGTGGTCACAATAAGAGATCAATTTTTTTTTACACATAAATAAACAGAGAGAAATAATGCTTAATACTGTTCTCAGAAACTAATTAAGCTGTTAATCCGAAACTTGTGTGAGATCATTCTCTCCAGGCACACATTCAGCCCTGTAAAAATCATGATCCCCGGGGTTAGGGTGTGGTCACAATAGAAGATCAATTTTTTACACATAAATAAACAGAAAGAAATAATTCATAACACTGTTCTCAGAAACTAATTCAGCTGTTAATCCGAAACTTGTGTGAAATCATCCTTTCCAGGCACACATTCAGCCCTGTAAGAATCGTGATCCCCGGGGTTTGGGTGTGGTCACAATAGGAGATCAATTTTTTTACACATAAAGAAACAGAGAGAAAAAATTCATAACACTGTTCTCAGAAACTTATTGAGTTGTTAATCTGAAACATTTGTGAGATTATCCTTTCACAGCACAGATTCAGCCCTGTAAAAATCATGATCCCCGGGGTTTGGGTGTGGTCACAATAAGAGATCAATTATTTTACACATAAATAAACAGAGAGAAATAATGCTCAATACTGTTCTCTGAATCTAATTGAGCTGTTAATCCGAAACTTGTGTGAGATCATTCTCTCTAGGCACACATTCAGCCCTGTAAAATTCATGATCCCCGGGGTTTGGGTGTGGTCACTATAGGAGCTCATATTTTTACACATAAATAAACAGATAGAAATAATGCTTAACACTGTTCCCAGAAACTAATTGAGCTGTTAATCCGAAACTTGTGTGAAATCATCCTTACCAGGCACACATACAGCCCTGTAAAAATCATGATCCTCGGGGTTTGGGTGTGGTCACAATAGGAGATCAATTTTTTTACACATAAATAAACAGAGAGAAAAAATGCTCAACACTGTTCTCAGAAACTAATTGAGCTGTTAATCCGAAACTTGTCTGAATTCATCCTTTCACAGCACAGATTCAGCCCTGCAAAATTCATGATCTCCGGGGTTTGGGTGTGGTCACAATAGAAGATCAATTTTTTTACACATAAATAACAGAAAGAAATAATTCATAACACTGTTCTCAGAAACTAATTCAGCTGTTAATCCGAAACTTGTGTGAAATCATCCTTTCAAGGCACACATTCAGCCCTGTAAGAATCGTGATCCCCGGGGTTTGGGTGTGGTCACAATAGGAGATCAATTTTTTTACACATAAAGAAACAGAGAGAAAAAATTCATAACACTGTTCTCAGAAACTTATTGAGTTGTTAATCTGAAACTTGTGTGAGATCATCCTTTCACAGCACAGATTCAGCCCTGTAAAAATCATGATCCCCGTGGTTTGGGTGTGGTCACAATAAGAGATCAATTTTTTTTACAAATAAATAAACAGAGAGAAATAATGCTCAATACTGTTCTCAGAAACTAATTGAGCTGTTAATCCGAAACTTGTGTGAGATCATTCTCTCCAGGCACACATTCAGCCCTGTAAAAATCATGATCCCCGGGGTTTGGGTTTGGTCACAATAGGAGCTCATATTTTTACACATAAATAAACAGATAGAAATAATGCTTAACACTGTTCTCAGAAACTAATTGAGCTGTTAATCCGAAACTTGTGTGAAATCATCATTTCCAGCCACACATTCAGCCCTCATAAAATCATGATCCCCGGGGTTTTGGTGTGGTCACAATAGGAGATCAATGTTTTTACATATAAATATACAGAGAAAAATAATGCTTAACACTGTTCTCAGAAACTAGTTGAGCTGTTATTCCGAAACTTGTGTGAAATCATCCTTACCAGGCACACATTCAGCCCAGTAAAAATCATGATCCTCGGGGTTTGGGTGTGGTCACAATAGGAGATCATTTTTTTACACATAAATAAACAGAGAGAAAAAATGCTCAACACTGTTCTCAGAAACTTATTGAGCTGTTAATCCGAAAATTGTGTGAATTCATCCTTTCACAGCACAGATTCAGCCCTGTAAAATTCATGATCTCCGGGGTTTGGGTGTGGTCACAATAGGAGATCATTTTTTTTTACACATAAATAAGCAGAGAGAAATAATTCATAACACTGTTCTCAGAAACTAATTAATGTGTTAATCCGAAACTTGTGTGAATTCATCCTTTCGCAGCACACATTCAACCCTCTAAAAATCATGATCCCCGGGGTTTGGGTGTGGTCACAATAGGAGATCAATTTTTCTTACACATAAATAAACAGAGAGAAATAATGTTTAACACTGTTCTCAGAAACTAGTTGAGCTGTTAATCCGAAACTTGTTTGAAATCATCCTAACCAGGCACACATTAAGCCCTGTAAAAATCATGATCCCCGGGGTTAGGGTGTGGTCACAATAGAAGATCAATTTTTTTACACATAAATAAACAGAATGAAATAATTCATAACACTGTTCTCAGAAACTAATTCAGCTGTTAATCCGAAACTTGTGTGAAATCATCCTTTCCAGGGACACATTCAGCCCTGTAAGAATCGTGATCCCCGGGGTTTGGGTGTGGTCACAATAGGAGATCAATTTTTTTACACATAAAGAAACAGAGAGAAATAATTCATAACACTGTTCTCAGAAACTTATTGAGTTGTTAATCTGAAACTTTTGTGAGATCATCCTTTCACAGCACAGATTCAGCCCTGTAAAAATCATGATCCCCGGGGTTTGGGTGTGGTCACAATAAGAGATCAGTTTTTTTACACATAAATAAACAGAGAGAAATAATGCTCAATACTGTTCTCAGAAACTAATTGAGCTGTTAATCCGAAACTTGTGTGAGATCATTTACTCCAGCCACATATTCACCCCTCATAAAATCATGATCCCCGAGGTTTCGGTGTGGTCACAATAGGAGATCAATGTTTTTATATATAAATATACAGAGAGAAATAATGCTTAACACTGATCTCAGAAACTAGTTGAGCTGTTAATCCGAAACTTGTGTGAAATCATCCCTACCAGGCACACATTCAGCCCTGTAAAAATCATGATCCCCGGGGTTTGGGTGTAGTCACAATAGGAGATCAATGTTTTTACATATAAATAAACAGAGAATAAGAATTCATCATACTGTTCTCAGAAATTAATTAAGCTGTTAATCCGAAACTCGTAAAAAATCATCTTTTTACAGCAGAGATTCAGCTCTGTAAAAATCATGATCCCCGGGATTTGGGTGTAGTCACAATAGGAGATCAATGGTTTTAAAAATAGATAAACAGAGAGTAATAATTCATAACACTTTTCTCCGAAACTAATTGAGCTGTTAATACCAAACTTTTAAAAAATCATCCTTTTACAGCACAGATTCAACCCTGAAAAAATCATGATCCCCGGGGTTTGGGTGTGGTCACAATAGGAGATCAATATTTTTACACATAATTAAACAGAGAGAAATAATTCATAACACTGTTCTCAGAAAGTAATTGAGCTGTTAATCCGACACTCGTATGAAATCATCCTTTCACAGCACACATTTAGCCCTGTAAAAATAAGGACCCCCGGGGTTTGGGTGTGGTCACAATAGGAGATCAATTTTTTTTACACATAAATAAACAGAGATAAATAATGCTTCATACTGTTCTAAGAAACTTATTGAGCTGTTAATCCGAAACTCGTATGAAATCATTCTTTCACAGTACACATTCAGCCCTGTAAAAATCATGATCCCCGGGGTTTGGGTGTGGTCACAATAGGAGATCATTTTTTTTTACACATAAATAACAGAAAGAAATAATTCATAACACTGTTCTCAGAAACTAATTCAGCTGTTAATCCGAAACTTTTGTGAAATCATCCTTTCCAGGCACACATTCAGCCCTGTAAGAATCCTGATCCCCGGGGTTTGGGTGTGGTCACAATAGGAGATCAATTTTTTTACACATAAATAAACAGAGAGAAAAAATGCTCAACACTGTTCTCAGAAACTAATTGAGCTGTTAATCCGAAACTTGTGTGAATTCATCCTTTCACAGCACAGATTCAGCCCTGCAAAATTCATGATCTCCGGGGTTTGGGTGTGGTCACAATAGGAGCTCATATTTTTACACATAAATAAACAGATAGAAATAATGCTTAACACTGTTCTCAGAAACTAATTGAGCTGTTAATCCGAAACTTGTGTAAAATCATCATTTCCAGCCACACATTCAGCCCTCATAAAATCATGATCCCCGGGGTTTGGGTGTGGTCACAATAGGAGATCAATGTTTTTACATATAAATATACAGAGAGAAATAATGCTTAACACTGTTCCCAGAAACTAGTTGAGCTGTTAATCCGAAACTTGTGTGAAATCATCCTTACCAGGCACACATTCAGCCCTGTAAAAATCATGATCCTCGGGGTTTGGGTGTGGTCACAATAGGAGATCATTTTTTTACACATAAATAAACAGAAAGAAATAATTCATAACACTGTTCTCAGAAACTAATTCAGCTGTTAATCCGAAACTTGTGTGAAATCATCCTTTCCAGGCACACATTCAGCCCTGTAAGAATCGTGATCCCCGGGGTTTGGGTGTGGTCACATTAGGAGATCAATTTTTTTACACATAAAGAAACAGAGAGAAAAAATTCATAACACTGTTCTCAGAAACTTATTGAGTTGTTAATCTGAAACTTGTGTGAGATCATCCTTTCACAGCACAGATTCAGCCCTGTAAAAATCATGATCCCCGTGGTTTGGGTGTGGTCACAATAAGAGATCAATTTTTTTTACACATAAATAAACAGAGAGAAATAATGCTCAATACTGTTCTCAGAAACTAATTGAGCTGTTAATCCGAAACTTGTGTGAGATCATTCTCTCCAGGCACACATTCAGCCCTGTAAAAATCATGATCCCCGGGGTTTGGGTGTGGTCACAATAGGAGCTCATATTTTTACACATAAATAAACAGATAGAAATAATGCTTAACACTGTTCTCAGAAACTAATTGAGCTGTTAATCCGAAACTTGTGTAAAATCATCATTTCCAGCCACACATTCAGCCCTCATAAAATCATGATCCCCGGGGTTTGGGTGTGGTCACAATAGGAGATCAATGTTTTTACATATAAATATACAGAGAGAAATAATGCTTAACACTGTTCTCAGAAACTAGTTGAGCTGTTAATCCGAAACTTGTGTGAAATCATCCTTACCAGGCACACATTCAGCCCTGTAAAAATCATGATCCTCGGGGTTTGGGTGTGGTCACAATAGGAGATCATTTTTTTACACATAAATAAACAGAGAGAAAAAATGCTCAACACTGTTCTCAGAAACTTATTGAGCTGTTAATCCGAAAATTATGTGAATTCATCCTTTCACAGCACAGATTCAGCCCTGTAAAATTCATGATCTCCGGGGTTTGGGTGTGGTCACAATAGGAGATTATTTTTTTTACACATAAATAAGCATAGAGAAATAATTCATAACACTGTTCTCAGAAACTAATTAATCTGTTAATCCGAAACTTGTGTGAAATCATCCTTCCACAGCACACATTCAGCCCTGTAAAAATCATGATCCCCGGGGTTTGGGTGTGGTCACAATAGGAGATCAATTTTTTTTACACATAAATAAATAGAGAGAAATAATGCTTAACACTGTTCTCAGAAACTAGTTGAGCTGTTAATCCGAAACTTGTTTGAAATCATCCTAACCAGGCACACATTAAGCCCTGTAAAAATCATGATCCCCGGGGTTAGGGTGTGGTCACAATAGAAGATCAATTTTTTTACACATAAATAAACAGAAAGAAATAATTCATAACACTGTTCTCAGAAACTAATTCAGCTGTTAATCCGAAACTTGTGTGAAATCATCCTTTCCAGGCACACATTCAGCCCTGTAAGAATCGTGATCCCCGGGGTTTGGGTGTGGTCACAATAGGAGATCAATTTTTTTACACATAAAGAAACAGAGAGAAATAATTCATAACACTGTTCTCAGAAACGTCTTGAGTTGTTAATCTGAAAATTTTGTGAGATCATCCTTTCACAGCACAGATTCAGCCCTGTAAAAATCATGATCCCCGGGGTTTGGGTGTGGTCACAATAAGAGATCAATTTTTTTACACATAAATAAACAGAGAGAAATAATGCTCAATACTGTTCTCAGAAACTAATTGAGCTGTTAATCCGAAACTTGTGTGAGATCATTCTCTCTAGGCACACATTCAGCCCTGTAAAAATCATGATCCCCGGGGTTTGGGTGTGGTCACAATAGGAGCTCATATTTTTACACATAAATAAACAGATAGAAATAATGCTTAACACTGTTCCCAGAAACTAATTGAGCTGTTAATCCGAAACTTGTGTGAGATCATTCTCTTTAGGCACACATTCAGCCCTGTAAAAATCATGATCCCCGGGGTTTGGGTGTGGTCACAATAGGAGCTCATATTTTTACACATAAATAAACAGATAGAAATAATGCTTAACACTGTTCCCAGAAACTAATTGAGCTGTTAATCCGAAACTTGTGTGAAATCATCCTTACCAGGCACACATACAGCCCTGTAAAAATCATGATCCTCGGGGTTTGGGTGTGGTCACAAAAGGAGATCAATTTTTTTTACACATAAATAAACAGAGAGAAAAAATGCTCAACACTGTTCTCAGAAACTTATTGAGCTGTTAATCCGAAACTTGTGTGAATTCATCCTTTCACAACACAGATTCAGCCCTGCAAAATTCATGATCTCCAGGGTTTGGGTGTGGTCACAATAGAAGATCAATTTTTTTACACATAAATAACAGAAAGAAATAAATCATAACACTGTTCTCAGAAACTTATTGAGTTGTTAATCTTAAACTTGTGTGAGATCATCCTTTCACAGCACAGATTCAGCCCTGTAAAAATCATGATCCCCGTGGTTTGGGTGTGGTCACAATAAGAGATCAATTTTTTTTACACATAAATAAACAGAGAGAAATAATGCTCAATACTGTTCTCAGAAACTAATTGAGCTGTTAATCCGAAACTTGTGTGAGATCATTCTCTCCAGGCACACAAATTCAGCCCTGTAAAAATCATGATCCCCGGGGTTTGGGTGTGGTCACAATAGGAGCTCATATTTTTACACATAAATAAACAGATAGAAATAATGCTTAACACTGTTCTCAGAAACTAATTGAGCTGTTAATCCGAAACTTGTGTGAAATCATCATTTCCAGCCACACATTCAGCCCTCATAAAATCATGATCCCCGGGGATTGGGTGTGGTCACAATAGGAGATCAATGTTTTTACAGATAAATATACAGAGAGAAATAATGCTTAACACTGTTCTCAGAAACTAGTTGAGCTGTTAATCCGAAACTTGTGTGAAATCATCCTTACCAGGCACACATTCAGCCCTGTAAAAATCATGATCCTCGGGGTTTGGGTGTGGTCACAATAGGAGATCATTTTTTTTACACATAAATAAACAGAGAGAAAAAATGCTCAACACTGTTCTCAGAAACTTATTGAGCTGTTAATCCGAAAATTGTGTGAATTCACCCTTTCACAGCACAGATTCAGCCCTGCAAAATTCATGATCTCCGGGGTTTGGGTGTGGTCACAATAGGAGATTATTTTTTTTACACATAAATAAGCAGAGAGAAATAATTCATAACACTGTTCTCAGAAACTAATTAATCTGTTAATCCGAAACTTGTGTGAAATCATCCTTCCACAGCACACATTCAGCCCTGTAAAAATCATGATCCCCGGGGTTTGGGTGTGGTCACAATAGGAGATCAATTTTTTTTACACATAAATAAATAGAGAGAAATAATGCTTAACACTGTTCTCAGAAACTAGTTGAGCTGTTAATCCGAAACTTGTTTGAAATCATCCTAACCAGGCACACATTAAGCCCTGTAAAAATCATGATCCCCGGGGTTAGGGTGTGGTCACAATAGAAGATCAATTTTTTTACACATAAATAAACAGAAAGAAATAATTCATAACACTGTTCTCAGAAACTAATTCAGCTGTTAATCCGAAACTTGTGTGAAATCATCCTTTCCAGGCACACATTCAGCCCTGTAAGAATCGTGATCCCCGGGGTTTGGGTGTGGTCACATCAGGAGATCAATTTTTTTACACATAAAGAAACAGAGAGAAATAATTCATAACACTGTTCTCAGAAACTTATTGAGTTGTTAATCTGAAACTTGTGTGAGATCATCCTTTCACAGCACAGATTCAGCCCTGTAAAAATCATGATCCCCGGGGTTTGGGTGTGGTCACCATAAGAGATCAGTTTTTTTTACACATAAATAAACAGAGACAAATAATGTTCAATACTGTTCTCAGAAACTAATTGAGCTGTTAATCCGAAACTTGTGTGAGATCATTCTCTCCAGCCACACATTCAGCCCTGTAAAAATCATGATCCCCGAGGTTTGGGTGTGGTCACAATAGGAGATCAATGTTTTTATATATAAATATACAGAGAGAAATAATGCTTAACACTGTTCTCAGAAACTAGTTGAGCTGTTAATCCGAAACTTGTGTGAAATCATCCTTACCAGGCACACATTCAGCCCTGTAAAAATCATGATCCCCGGGGTTTGGGTGTGGTCACAATAGGAGATCAATGTTTTTACATATAAATAAACAGAGAATAAGAATTCATCATACTGTTCTCAGAAACTAAGTAAGCTTTTAATCCGAAACTCGTAAAAAATCATCTTTTTACAGCACAGATTCAGCTCTGTAAAAATCATGATCCCCGGGATTTGGGTGTAGTCACAATAGGAGATCAATGGTTTTAAAAATAGATAAACAGAGAGTAATAATTCATAACACTTTTCTCCGAAACTAATTGAGCTGTTAATACGAAACTTTTAAAAAATCATCCTTTTACAGCACAGATTCAACCCTGAAAACATCATGATCCCCGGGGTTTGGGTGTGGTCACAATAGGAGATCAATATTTTTACACATAAATAAACAGAGAGAAATAATTCATAAGACTGTTCTCAGAAAATAATTGAGCTGTTAATCCAACACTTGTATGAAATCATCCTTTCACAGCACACATTTAGCCCGGTAATAATCAGGACCCCCGGGGTTTGGGTGTGGTCACAATAGGAGATCAATTTTTTTACACATAAATAAACAGAGATAAATAATGCTTCATACTGTTCTAAGAAACTTATTGAGCTGTTAATCCGAAACTCGTATGAAATCATTCTTTCACAGTACACATTCAGCCCTGTAAAAATCATGATCCCCGGGGTTTGGGTGTGGTCACAATAGGAGATCATTTTTTTTAAACATAAATAAGCAGAGAGAAATAATTCATAACACTGTTCTCAGAAACTAATTGATCTGTTAATCCGAAACTTGTGTGAAATCATCCTATCACAGCACACATTCAGCCCTGTAAAAATCATGATCCCCGGGGTTTGGGTGTGGTCACAATAGGAGATCAATTTTTTTACACATAAATAAACAGAGAGAAATAATGCTTAACACTGTTCTCAGAAACTAATTCAGCTGTTAATCCGAAACTTGTGTGAGATCATCCTTTCACAGCACACATTCAGCTCTGTAAAAATCATGATTCCCGGGGTTTGGGTGTGGTCACAATAGGAGATCAATTTTTTTTACACATAAATAAACAGAGATAAATAATTCATAACACTGTTCTCAGAAATATATTGAGCTATTAATCCGAAACTTGTGTGAAATCATCCTTTCTAGGCACACATTCAGCCCTGTAAAAATCATGATCCCCGGGGATTGGGTGTGGTCACAATAGGAGATCATTTTCTTAAAACATAAATAAACAGAGAGAAATAATGCTTAACACTGTTCTCAGAAACTGATTGAGCTGTTAATCCGAAACTTGTGTGAAATCATCCTTTCACAGCACACATTCAGCCCTGTAAAAATCATGATCCCCGGGGTTTGGGTGTGGTCACAATAGGAGATCATTTTTTGTACACATAAATAAAAAGAGAGAAATAATGCTTAACACTGTTCTCAGAAACTGATTGAGCTGTTAATCCGAAACTTGTGTGAAATCATCCTTACCAGGCACACATACAGCCCTGTAAAAATCATGATCCTCGGGGTTTGGGTGTGGTCACAATAGGAGATCAATTTTTTTACACATAAATAAACAGAGAGAAAAAATGCTCAACACTGTTCTCAGAAACTAATTGAGCTGTTAATCCAAAACTTGTGTGAATTCATCCTATCACAGCACAGATTCAGCCCTGCAAAATTCATGATCTCCGGGGTTTGGGTGTGGTCACAATAGGAGATAATTTTTTTTACACATAAATAAGCAGAGAGAAATAATTCATAACACTGTTCTCAGAAACTAATTAATCTGTTAATCCGAAACTTGTGTGAAATCATCCTTTCACAGCACACATTCAGCCCTGTAAAAATCATGATCCCCGGGGTTTGGGTGTGGTCACAATAGGAGATCATTTTTTTACACATAAATAAACAGAGAAAAAAAATGCTCAACACTGTTCTCAGAAACTTATTGAGCTGTTAATCCGAACATTGTGTGAATTCATCCTTTCACAGCACAGATTCAGCCCTGTAAAATTCATGATCTCCGGGGTTTGGGTGTGGTCACAATAGGAGATAATGTTTTTTTTTTACACATAAATAAGCAGAGAGAAATAATTCATAACACTGTTCTCAGAAACTAATTAATCTGTTAATCCGAAACTTGTGTGAAATCATCCTTCCACAGCACACATTCAGCCCTGTAAAAATCATGATCCCCGGGGTTTGGGTGTGGTCACAATAGGAGATCAATTTTTTTTACACATAAATAAACAGAGAGAAATAATGCTTAACACTGTTCTCAGAAACTAGTTGAGCTGTTAATCCGAAACTTGTTTGAAATCATCCTAACCAGGCACACATTAAGCCCTGTAAAAATCATGATCCCCGGGGTTAGGGTGTGGTCACAATAGAAGATCAATTTTTTACACATACATAAACAGAAAGAAATAATTCATAACACTGTTCTCAGAAACTAATTCAGCTGTTAATCCGAAACTTGTGTGAAATCATCATTTCCAGCCACACATTCAGCTCTCATAAAATCATGATCCCCGGGGTTTGGGTGTGGTCACAATAGGAGATCAATTTTTTTTACACATAAATAAACAGAGATAAATAATGCTTCATACTGTTCTCAGAAACTAATTGAGCTGTTAATCCGAAACTTGTGTGAGATCATTCTTTCACAGCACACATTCAGCTCTGTAAAAATCATGATTCCCGGGGTTTGGGTGTGGTCACAATAGGAGATCAATTTTTTTACACATAAATAAACAGAGATAAATAATTCATAACACTGTTCTCAGAAACATATTGAGCTATTAATCCAAAACTTGTGTGAAATCATCCTTTCCAGGCACACATTCAGCCCTGTAAAAATCATGATCCCTGGGGTTTGGGTGTGGTCACAATAGGAGATCATTTTCTTAAAACATAAATAAACAGAGAGAAATAATGCTTAACACTGTTCTCAGAAACTGATTGAGCTGTTAATCCGAAACTTGTGTGAAATCATCCTTTCACAGCACACATTCAGCCCTGTAAAAATCATGATCCCCGGGGTTTGGGTGTGGTCACAATAGGAGATCATTTTTTGTACACATAAATAAAAAGAGAGAAATAATGCTTAACACTGTTCTCAGAAACTGATTGAGCTGTTAATCCGAAACTTGTGTGAAATCATCCTTACCAGGCACACATACAGCCCTGTAAAAATCATGATCCTCGGGGTTTGGGTGTGGTCACAATAGGAGATCAATTTTTTAACACATAAATAAACAGAGAGAAAAAATTCATAACACTGTTCTCAGAAACTAATTGAGCTGTTAATCCAAAACTTGTGTGAATTCATCCTATCACAGCACAGATTCAGCCCTGCAAAATTCATGATCTCCGGGGTTTGGGTGTGGTCACAATAGGAGATAATTTTTTTTACACATAAATAAGCAGAGAGAAATAATTCATAACACTGTTCTCAGAAACTAATTAATCTGTTAATCCGAAACTTGTGTGAAATCATCCTTTCACAGCACACATTCAGCCCTGTAAAAATCATGATCCCCGGGCTTTGGGTGTGGTCACAATAGGAGATCAATTTTTTACACATAAATAAACAGAGAAAAAAAATGCTCAACACTGTTCTCAGAAACTTATTGAGCTGTTAATCCGAAAATTGTGTGAATTCATCCTTTCACAGCACAGATTCAGCCCTGTAAAAATCATGATCCCCGGGGTTTGGGTGTGGTCACAATAGGAGATCAATTTTTTTTTACACATAAATAAACAGAGAGAAATAATGCTTAACACTGTTCTCAGAAACTAGTTGAGCTGTTAATCCGAAACTTGTTTGAAATCATCCTAACCAGGCACACATTAAGCCCTGTAAAAATCATGATCCCCGGGGTTAGGGTGTGGTCACAATAGAAGATCAATTTTTTACACATAAATAAACAGAAAGAAATAATTCATAACACTCTTCTCAGAAACTAATTCAGCTGTTAATCCGAAACTTGTGTGAAATCATCCTTTCCAGGCACACATTCAGCCCTGTAAGAATCGTGATCCCCGGGGTTTGGGTGTGGTCACAATAGGAGATCAATTTTTTTTACACATAAAGAAACAGAGAGAAAAAATTCATAACACTGTTCTCAGAAACTTATTGAGTTGTTAATCTGAAACTTGTGTGAGATCATCCTTTCACAGCACAAATTCAGCCCTGTAAAAATCATGATCCCCGGGGTTTGGGTGTGGTCACAATAAGAGATCAATTTTTTTACACATAAATAAACAGAGAGAAATAATGCTCAATACTGTTCTCTGAATCTAATTGAGCTGTTAATCCGAAACTTGTGTGAGATCATTCTCTCTAGGCACACATTCAGCCCTGTAAAAATCATGATCCCCGGGGTTTGGGTGTGGTCACTATAGGAGCTCATATTTTTACACATAAATAAACAGATAGAAATAATGCTTAACACTGTTCTCAGAAACTAATTGAGCTGTTAATCCGAAACTTGTGTGAAATCATCATTACCAGGCACACATACAGCCCTGTAAAAATCATGATCCTCGGGGTTTGGGTGTGGTCACAACAGGAGATCAATTTTTTTACACATAAATAAACAGAGAGAAAAAATGCTCAACACTGTTCTCAGAAACTAATTGAGCTGTTAATCCGAAACTTGTGTAAATTCATCCTTTCACAGCACAGATTCAGCCCTGCAAAATTCATGATCTCCGGGGTTTGGGTGTGGTCACAATAGAAGATCAATTTTTTTACACATAAATAACAGAAAGAAATAATTCATAACACTGTTCTCAGAAACTAATTCAGCTGTTAATCCGAAACTTGTGTGAAATCATCCTTTCCAGGCACACATTCAGCCCTGTAAGAATCGTGATCCCCGGGGTTTGGGTGTGGTCACAATAGGAGATCAATTTTTTTACACATAAAGAAACAGAGAGAAAAAATTCATAACACTGTTCTCAGAAACTTATTGAGTTGTTAATCTGAAACTTGTGTGAGATCATCCTTTCACAGCACAGATTCAGCCCTGTAAAAATCATGATCCCCGTGGTTTGGGTGTGGTCACAATAAGAGATCAATTTTTTTTACACATAAATAAACAGAGAGAAATAATGCTTAATACTGTTCTCAGAAACTAATTGAGCTGTTAATCCAAAACTTGTGTGAGATCATTCTCTCTAGGCACACATTCAGCCCTGTAAAAATCATGATCCCCGGGGTTTGGGTGTGGTCACAATAGGAGCTCATATTTTTACACATAAATAAACAGATAGAAATAATGCTTAACACTGTTCTCAGGAACTAATTAAGCTGTTAATCCGAAACTTGTGTGAAATCATCATTTCCAGCCACACATTCAGCTCTCATAAAATCATGATCCCCGGGGTTTGGGTGTGGTCACAATAGGAGATCAATTGTTTTTACACATAAATAAACAGAGATAAATAATGCTTCATACTGTTCTCAGAAACTAATTGAGCTGTTAATCCGAAACTTGTGTGAATTCATCCTTTCACAGCACAGATTCAGCCCTGCAAAATTCATGATCTCCGGGGTTTGGGTGTGGTCACAATAGAAGATCAATTTTTTTTACACATAAATAACAGAAAGAAATAATTCATAACACTGTTCTCAGAAACTAATTCAGCTGTTAATCCGAAACTTGTGTGAAATCATCCTTTCCAGGCACACATTCAGCCCTGTAAGAATCGTGATCCCCGGGGTTTGGGTGTGGTCACAATAGGAGATCAATTTTTTTACACATAAAGAAACAGAGAGAAAAAATTCATAACACTGTTCTCAGAAACTTATTGAGTTGTTAATCTGAAACTTGTGTGAGATCATCCTTTCACAGCACAGATTCAGCCCTGTAAAAATCATGATCCCCGTGGTTTGGGTGTGGTCACAATAAGAGATCAATTTTTTTTACACATAAATAAACAGAGAGAAATAATGCTTAATACTGCTCTCAGAAACTAATTGAGCTGTTAATCCGAAACTTGTGTGAGATCATTCTCTCCAGGCACACATTCAGCCCTGTAAAAATCATGATCCCCGGGGTTTGGGTGTGGTCACAATAGTAGCTCATATTTTTACACATAAATAAACAGATAGAAATAACGCTTAACACTGTTCTCAGAAACTAATTGAGCTGTCAATCCGAAACTTGTGTGAAATCATCATTTCCAGCCACACATTCAGCCCTCATAAAATCATGATCCCCGGGGTTTGGGTGTGGTCACAATAGGAGATCAATGTTTTTACATATAAATATACAGAGAGAAATAATGCTTAACACTGTTCTCAGAAACTAGTTGAGCTGTTAATCCGAAACTTGTGTGAAATCATCCTTACCAGGCACACATTCAGCCCTGTAAAAATCATGATCCTCGGGGTTTGGGTGTGGTCACAATAGGAGATCAATTTTTTTTACACATAAATAAACAGAGAGAAATAATGCTTAACACTGTTCTCAGAAACTAGTTGAGCTGTTAATCCGAAACTTGTTTGAAATCATCCTAACCAGGCACACATTAAGCCCTGTAAAAATCATGATCCCCGGGGTTAGGGTGTGGTCACAATAGAAGATCAATTTTTTACACATAAATAAACAGAAAGAAATAATTCATAACACTCTTCTCAGAAACTAATTCAGCTGTTAATCCGAAACTTGTGTGAAATCATCCTTTCCAGGCACACATTCAGCCCTGTAAGAATCGTGATCCCCGGGGTTTGGGTGTGGTCACAATAGGAGATCAATTTTTTTTACACATAAAGAAACAGAGAAAAAAATTCATAACACTGTTCTCAGAAACTTATTGAGTTGTTAATCTGAAACTTCTGTGAGATCATCCTTTCACAGCACAAATTCAGCCCTGTAAAAATCATGATCCCCGGGGTTTGGGTGTGGTCACAATAAGAGATCAATTTTTTTACACATAAATAAACAGAGAGAAATAATGCTCAATACTGTTCTCTGAATCTAATTGAGCTGTTAATCCGAAACTTGTGTGAGATCATTCTCTCTAGGCACACATTCAGCCCTGTAAAAATCATGATCCCCGGGGTTTGGGTGTGGTCACTATAGGAGCTCATATTTTTACACATAAATAAAAAGAGAGAAATAATGCTTAACACTGTTCTCAGAAACTGATTGAGCTGTTAATCCGAAACTTGTGTGAAATCATCCTTACCAGGCACACATACAGCCCTGTAAAAATCATGATCCTCGGGGTTTGGGTGTGGTCACAATAGGAGATCAATTTTTTAACACATAAATAAACAGAGAGAAAAAATTCATAACACTGTTCTCAGAAACTAATTGAGCTGTTAATCCAAAACTTGTGTGAATTCATCCTATCACAGCACAGATTCAGCCCTGCAAAATTCATGATCTCCGGGGTTTGGGTGTGGTCACAATAGGAGATAATTTTTTTTACACATAAATAAGCAGAGAGAAATAATTCATAACACTGTTCTCAGAAACTAATTAATCTGTTAATCCGAAACTTGTGTGAAATCATCCTTTCACAGCACACATTCAGCCCTGTAAAAATCATGATCCCCGGGCTTTGGGTGTGGTCACAATAGGAGATCAATTTTTTACACATAAATAAACAGGGAAAAAAAATGCTCAACACTGTTCTCAGAAACTTATTGAGCTGTTAATCCGAAAATTGTGTGAATTCATCCTTTCACAGCACAGATTCAGCCCTGTAAAAATCATGATCCCCGGGGTTTGGGTGTGGTCACAATAGGAGATCATTTTTTTTTACACATAAATAAACAGAGAGAAATAATGCTTAACACTGTTCTCAGAAACTAGTTGAGCTGTTAATCCGAAACTTGTTTGAAATCATCCTAACCAGGCACACATTAAGCCCTGTAAAAATCATGATCCCCGGGGTTAGGGTGTGGTCACAATAGAAGATCAATTTTTTACACATAAATAAACAGAAAGAAATAATTCATAACACTCTTCTCAGAAACTAATTCAGCTGTTAATCCGAAACTTGTGTGAAATCATCCTTTCCAGGCACACATTCAGCCCTGTAAGAATCGTGATCCCCGGGGTTTGGGTGTGGTCACAATAGGAGATCAATTTTTTTTACACATAAAGAAACAGAGAGAAAAAATTCATAACACTGTTCTCAGAAACTTATTGAGTTGTTAATCTGAAACTTGTGTGAGATCATCCTTTCACAGCACAAATTCAGCCCTGTAAAAATCATGATCCCCGGGGTTTGGGTGTGGTCACAATAAGAGATCAATTTTTTTTACACATAAATAAACAGAGAGAAATAATGCTCAATACTGTTCTCTGAATCTAATTGAGCTGTTAATCCGAAACTTGTGTGAGATCATTCTCTCTAGGCACACATTCAGCCCTGTAAAAATCATGATCCCCGGGGTTTGGGTGTGGTCACTATAGGAGCTCATATTTTTACACATAAATAAACAGATAGAAATAATGCTTAACACTGTTCTCAGAAACTAATTGAGCTGTTAATCCGAAACTTGTGTGAAATCATCATTACCAGGCACACATACAGCCCTGTAAAAATCATGATCCTCGGGGTTTGGGTGTGGTCACAACAGGAGATCAATTTTTTTACACATAAATAAACAGAGAGAAAAAATGCTCAACACTGTTCTCAGAAACTAATTGAGCTGTTAATCCGAAACTTGTGTAAATTCATCCTTTCACAGCACAGATTCAGCCCTGCAAAATTCATGATCTCCGGGGTTTGGGTGTGGTCACAATAGAAGATCAATTTTTTTACACATAAATAACAGAAAGAAATAATTCATAACACTGTTCTCAGAAACTAATTCAGCTGTTAATCCGAAACTTGTGTGAAATCATCCTTTCCAGGCACACATTCAGCCCTGTAAGAATCGTGATCCCCGGGGTTTGGGTGTGGTCACAATAGGAGATCAATATTTTTACACATAAAGAAACAGAGAGAAAAAATTCATAACACTGTTCTCAGAAACTTATTGAGTTGTTAATCTGAAACTTGTGTGAGATCATCCTTTCACAGCACAGATTCAGCCCTGTAAAAATCATGATCCCCGTGGTTTGGGTGTGGTCACAATAAGAGATCAATTTTTTTTTACACATAAATAAACAGAGAGAAATAATGCTTAATACTGTTCTCAGAAACTAATTGAGCTGTTAATCCAAAACTTGTGTGAGATCATTCTCTCCAGGCACACATTCAGCCCTGTAAAAATGATGATCCCCGGGGTTTGGGTGTGGTCACAATAGGAGCTCATATTTTTACACATAAATAAACAGATAGAAATAATGCTTAACACTGTTCTCAGGAACTAATTAAGCTGTTAATCCGAAACTTGTGTGAAATCATCATTTCCAGCCACACATTCAGCTCTCATAAAATCATGATCCCCGGGGTTTGGGTGTGGTCACAATAGGAGATCAATTTTTTTTACACATAAATAAACAGAGATAAATAATGCTTCATACTGTTCTCAGAAACTAATTGAGCTGTTAATCCGAAACTTGTGTGAATTCATCCTTTCACAGCACAGATTCAGCCCTGCAAAATTCATGATCTCCGGGGTTTGGGTGTGGTCACAATAGAAGATCAATTTTTTTTACACATAAATAACAGAAAGAAATAATTCATAACACTGTTCTCAGAAACTAATTCAGCTGTTAATCCGAAACTTGTGTGAAATCATCCTTTCCAGGCACACATTCAGCCCTGTAAGAATCGTGATCCCCGGGGTTTGGGTGTGGT
This sequence comes from Magallana nippona, assembly GCA_033439105.1. Classification (NCBI taxonomy): domain Eukaryota; kingdom Metazoa; phylum Mollusca; class Bivalvia; order Ostreida; family Ostreidae; genus Magallana; species Magallana nippona. The sequence continues at coordinate 29,374,273 of CM065926.1, forward strand.
CACAATAGGAGATCAATTTTTTTACACATAAAGAAACAGAGAGAAAAAATTCATAACACTGTTCTCAGAAACTTATTGAGTTGTTAATCTGAAACTTGTGTGAGATCATCCTTTCACAGCACAGATTCAGCCCTGTAAAAATCATGATCCCCGTGGTTTGGGTGTGGTCACAATAAGAGATCAATTTTTTTTACACATAAATAAACAGAGAGAAATAATGCTTAATACTGCTCTCAGAAACTAATTGAGCTGTTAATCCGAAACTTGTGTGAGATCATTCTCTCCAGGCACACATTCAGCCCTGTAAAAATCATGATCCCCGGGGTTTGGGTGTGGTCACAATAGTAGCTCATATTTTTACACATAAATAAACAGATAGAAATAACGCTTAACACTGTTCTCAGAAACTAATTGAGCTGTCAATCCGAAACTTGTGTGAAATCATCATTTCCAGCCACACATTCAGCCCTCATAAAATCATGATCCCCGGGGTTTGGGTGTGGTCACAATAGGAGATCAATGTTTTTACATATAAATATACAGAGAGAAATAATGCTTAACACTGTTCTCAGAAACTAGTTGAGCTGTTAATCCGAAACTTGTGTGAAATCATCCTTACCAGGCACACATTCAGCCCTGTAAAAATCATGATCCTCGGGGTTTGGGTGTGGTCACAATAGGAGATCAATTTTTTTTACACATAAATAAACAGAGAGAAATAATGCTTAACACTGTTCTCAGAAACTAGTTGAGCTGTTAATCCGAAACTTGTTTGAAATCATCCTAACCAGGCACACATTAAGCCCTGTAAAAATCATGATCCCCGGGGTTAGGGTGTGGTCACAATAGAAGATCAATTTTTTACACATAAATAAACAGAAAGAAATAATTCATAACACTCTTCTCAGAAACTAATTCAGCTGTTAATCCGAAACTTGTGTGAAATCATCCTTTCCAGGCACACATTCAGCCCTGTAAGAATCGTGATCCCCGGGGTTTGGGTGTGGTCACAATAGGAGATCAATTTTTTTTACACATAAAGAAACAGAGAAAAAAATTCATAACACTGTTCTCAGAAACTTATTGAGTTGTTAATCTGAAACTTTTGTGAGATCATCCTTTCACAGCACAAATTCAGCCCTGTAAAAATCATGATCCCCGGGGTTTGGGTGTGGTCACAATAAGAGATCAATTTTTTTACACATAAATAAACAGAGAGAAATAATGCTCAATACTGTTCTCTGAATCTAATTGAGCTGTTAATCCGAAACTTGTGTGAGATCATTCTCTCCAGCCACACATTCAGCCCTCATAAAATCATGATCCCCGAAGTTTGGGTGTGGTCACAATAGGAGATCAATGTTTTTATATATAAATATACAGAGAGAAATAATGCTTAACACTGTTCTCAGAAACTAGTTGAGCTGTTAATCCGAAACTTGTGTGAAATCATCCTTACCAGGCAAACATTCAGCCCTGTAAAAATCATGATCCCCGGGGTTTGGGTGTGGTCACAATAGGAGATCAATGTTTTTACATATAAATAAACAGAGAGTAAGAATTCATCATACTGTTCTCAGAAACTAATTAAGCTGTTAATCCGAAACTCGTAAAAAATCATCTTTTTACAGCAGAGATTCAACTCTGTAAAAATCATGATCCCCGGGATTTGGGTGTAGTCACAATAGGAGATCAATGGTTTTAAAAATAGATAAACAGAGAGTAATAATTCATAACACTTTTCTCCGAAACTAATTGAGCTGTTAATACCAAACTTTTAAAAAATCATCCTTTTACAGCACAGATTCAACCCTGAAAAAATCATGATCCCCGGGGTTTGGGTGTGGTCACAATAGGAGATCATTTTTTTACACATAAATAACAGAAAGAAATAATTCATAACACTGTTCTCAGAAACTAATTCAGCTGTTAATCCGAAACTTTTGTGAAATCATCCTTTCCAGGCACACATTCAGCCCTGTAAGAATCGTGATCCCCGGGGTTTGGGTGTGGTCACAATAGGAGATCAATTTTTTTACACATAAAGAAACAGAGAGAAAAAATTCATAACACTGTTCTCAGAAACTTATTGAGTTGTTAATCTGAAACTTGTGTGAGATCATCCTTTCACAGCACAGATTCAGCCCTGTAAAAATCATGATCCCCGTGGTTTGGGTGTGGTCACAATAAGAGATCAATTTTTTTTACACATAAATAAACAGAGAGAAATAATGCTCAATACTGTTCTCAGAAACTAATTAAGCTGTTAATCCGAAACTTGTGTGAGATCATTCTCTCCAGGCACACATTCAGCCCTGTAAAAATCATGATCCCCGGGGTTTGGGTGTGGTCACAATAGGAGCTCATATTTTTACACATAAATAAACAGATAGAAATAATGCTTAACACTGTTCTCAGAAACTAATTGAGCTGTTAATCCGAAACTTGTATGAAATCATCATTTCCAGCCACACATTCAGCCCTCATAAAATCATGATCCCCGGGGTTTTGGTGTGGTCACAATAGGAGATCAATGTTTTTACATATAAATATACAGCGAAAAATAATGCTTAACACTGTTCTCAGAAACTAGTTGAGCTGTTATTCCGAAACTTGTGTGAATTCATCCTTACCAGGCACACATTCAGCCCAGTAAAAATCATGATCCTCGGGGTTTGGGTGTGGTCACAATAGGAGATCATTTTTTTTACACATAAATAAACAGAGAGAGAAAATGCTCAACACTGTTCTCAGAAACTTATTGAGCTGTTAATCCGAAAATTGTGTGAATTCATCCTTTCACAGCACAGATTCAGCCCTGTAAAATTCATGATCTCCGGGGTTTGGGTGTGGTCACAATAGGAGATCATTTTTTTTACACATAAATAAGCAGAGAGAAATAATTCATAACACTGTTCTCAGAAACTAATTAATCTGTTAATCCAAAACTTGTGTGAAATCATCCTTTCACAGCACACATTCAAACCTGTAAAAATCATGATCCCCGGGGTTTGGGTGTGGTCACAATAGGAGATCAATTTTTCTTACACATAAATAAACAGAGAGAAATAATGTTTAACACTGTTCTCAGAAACTAGTTGAGCTGTTGATCCGAAACTTGTTTGAAATCATCCTAACCAGGCACACATTAAGCCCTGTAAAAATCATGATCCCCGGGGTTAGGGTGTGGTCACCATAGAAGATCAATTTTTTTTACACATAAATAAACAGAAAGAAATAATTCATAACACTGTTCTCAGAAACTAATTCAGCTGTTAATCCGAAACTTGTGTGAAATCATCATTTCCAGGGACACATTCAGCCCTGTAAGAATCGTGATCCCCGGGGTTTGGGTGTGGTCACAATAGGAGATCAATTTTTTTACACATAAAGAAACAGAGAGAAATAATTCATAACACTGTTCTCAGAAACTTATTGAGTTGTTAATCTGAAACTTTTGTGAGATCATCCTTTCACAGCACAGATTCAGCCCTCATAAAATCATGATCCCCGGGGTTTTGGTGTGGTCACAATAGGAGATCAATGTTTTTACATATAAATATACAGAGAAAAATAATGCTTAACACTGTTCTCAGAAACTAGTTGAGCTGTTATTCCGAAACTTGTGTGAATTCATCCTTACCAGGCACACATTCAGCCCAGTAAAAATCATGATCCTCGGGGTTTGGGTGTGGTCACAATAGGAGATCATTTTTTTTACACATAAATAAACAGAGAGAAAAAATGCTCAACACTGTTCTCAGAAACTTACTGAGCTGTTAATCCGAAAATTGTGTGAATTCATCCTTTCACAGCACAGATTCAGCCCTGTAAAATTCATGATCTCCGGGGTTTGGGTGTGGTCACAATAGGAGATCATTTTTTTTACACATAAATAAGCAGAGAGAAATAATTCATAACACTGTTCTCAGAAACTAATTAATCTGTTAATCCGAAACTTGTGTGAAATCATCCTTTCACAGCACACATTCAACCCTGTAAAAATCATGATCCCCGGGGTTTGGGTGTGGTCACAATAGGAGATCAATTTTTTAACACATAAATAAACAGAGAGAAATAATGTTTAACACTGTTCTCAGAAACTAGTTGAGCTGTTGATCCGAAACTTGTTTGAAATCATCCTAACCAGGCACACATTAAGCCCTGTAAAAATCATGATCCCCGGGGTTAGGGTGTGGTCACCATAGAAGATCAATTTTTTTTACACATAAATAAACAGAAAGAAATAATTCATAACACTGTTCTCAGAAACTAATTCAGCTGTTAATCCGAAACTTGTGTGAAATCATCATTTCCAGGGACACATTCAGCCCTGTAAGAATCGTGATCCCCGGGGTTTGGGTGTGGTCACAATAGGAGATCAATTTTTTTACACATAAAGAAACAGAGAGAAATAATTTATAACACTGTTCTCAGAAACTTATTGAGTTGTTAATCTGAAACTTTTGTGAGATCATCCTTTCACAGCACAGATTCAGCCCTGTAAAAATCATGATCCCCGGGGTTTGGGTGTGGTCACAATAAGAGATCAGTTTTTTTACACATAAATAAACAGAGAGAAATAATGCTCAATACTGTTCTCAGAAACTAATTGAGCTGTTAATCCGAAACTTGTGTGAGATCATTCTCTCTAGCCACACATTCAGCCCTCATAAAATCATGATCCCCGAGGTTTGGGTGTGGTCACAATAGGAGATCAATGTTTTTATATATAAATATACAGATAGAAATAATGCTTAACACTGTTCTCAGAAACTAGTTGAGCTGTTAATCCAAAACTTGTGTGAAATCATCCTTACCAAGCACACATTAAGCCCTGTAAAAATCATGATCCCCGGGGTTTGGGTGTGGTCACAATAGGAGATCAATGTTTTCACATATAAATAAACAGAGAGTAAGAATTCATCATACTGTTCTCAGAAACTAATTAAGCTGTTAATCCGAAACTCGTAAAAAATCATCTTTTTACAGCACAGATTCAACTCTGTAAAAATCATGATCCCCGGGATTTGGGTGTAGTCACAATAGGAGATCAATGGTTTTAAAAATAGATAAACAGAGAGTAATAATTCATAACACTTTTCTCCGAAACTAATTGAGCTGTTAATACCAAACTTTTAAAAAATCATCCTTTTACAGCACAAATTCAACCCTGAAAAAATCATGATCCCCGGGGTTTGGGTGTGGTCACAATAGGAGATCAATATTTTTACACATAATTAAACAGAGAGAAATAATTCATAACACTGTTCTCAGAAAAAAATTGAGCTGTTAATCCGACACTCGTATGAAATCATCCTTCCACAGCACACATTTAGCCCGGTAAAAATAAGGACCCCCGGAGTTTGGGTGTGGTCACAATAGGAGATCAATTTTTTTACACATAAATAAACAGAGATAAATAATGCTTCATACTGTTCTAAGAAACTTATTGAGCTGTTAATCCGAAACTCGTATGAAATCATTCTTTCACAGTACACATTCAACCCTGTAAAAATCATGATCCCCGGGGTTTGGGTGTGGTCACAATAGGAGATCATTTTTTTTACACATAAATAAGCAGAGAGAAATAATTCATAACACTGTTCTCAGAAACTAATTGATCTGTTAATCCGAAACTTGTGTGAAATCATCCTATCACAGCACACATTCAGCCCTGTAAAAATCATGATCCCCGGGGTTTGGGTGTGGTCTCAATAGGAAATCAATTTTTTTACACATAAATAAACAGAGAGAAATAATGCTTAACACTGTTCTCAGAAACTGATTGAGCTGTTAATCCGAAACTTGTGTGAAATCATCCTTTCACAGCACACATTCAGCCCTGTAAAAATCATGATCCCCGGGGTTTGGGTGTGGTCACAATAGGAGATCAATTTTTTTACACATAAATAAACAGAGAGAAATAATGCTTAACACTGTTCTCAGAAACTAGTTGAGCTGTTAATCCGAAACTTGTTTGAAATCATCCTAACCAGGCACACATTAAGCCCTGTAAAAATCATGATCCCCGGGGTTAGGGTGTGGTCACAATAGAAGATCAATTTTTTTACACATAAATAAACAGAAAGAAATAATTCATAACACTGTTCTCAGAAACTAATTCAGCTGTTAATCCGAAACTTGTGTGAAATCATCCTTTCCAGGCACACATTCAGCCCTGTAAAAATCATGATCCCCGGGGTTAGGGTGTGGTTACTATAGAAGATCAATTTTTTTACACATAAATAAACAGAAAGAAATAATTCATGACACTGTTCTCAGAAACTAATTCAGCTGTTAATCCGAAACTTGTGTGAAATCTTCCTTTCCAGGCACACATTCAGCCCTGTAAGAATCGTGATCCCCGGGGTTTGGGTGTGGTCACAATAGGAGATCAATTTTTTTACACATAAAGAAACAAAGAGAAATAATTCATAACACTGTTCTCTGAAACTTATTGAGTTGTTAATCTGAAACTTTTGTGAGATCATCTTTTCACAGCACAGATTCAGCCCTGTAAAAATCATGATCCCCGGGGTTTGGGTGTGGTCACAATAAGAGATCAGTTTTTTTTACACATAAATAAACAGAGAGAAATATACTCAATACTGTTCTCAGAAACTAATTGAGCTGTTAATCCGAAACTTGTGTGAGATCATTCTCTCCAGACACACATTCAGCCCTCATAAAATCATGATCCCCGAGGTTTGGGTGTGGTCACAATAGGAGATCAATGTTTTTATATATAAATATACAGAGAGAAATAATGCTTAACACTGTTCTCAGAAACTAGTTGAGCTGTTAATCCGAAACTTGTGTGAAATCATCCTTACCAGGCACACATTCAGCCCTGTAAAAATCATGATCCCCGGGGTTTGGGTGTGGTCACAATAGGAGATCAATATTTTTACACATAATTAAAAAGAGAGAAATAATTCATAACACTGTTCTCAGAAAATAATTGAGCTGTTAATCCGACACTCGTATGAAATCATCCTTTCACAGCACACATTTAGCCCGGTAAAAATCAGGACCCCCGGGGTTTGGGTGTGGTCACAATAGGAGATCAATTTATTTTACGCATAAATAAACAGAGATAAATAATGCTTCATACTGTTCTAAGAAACTTATTGAGCTGTTAATCCGAAACTCGTATGAAATCATTCTTTCACAGTACACATTCAGCCCAGTAAAAATCATGATCCCCGGGGTTTGGGTGTGGTCACAATAGGAGATCATTTTTTTTTACACATAAATAAGCAGAGAGAAATAATTCATCACACTGATCTCAGAAACTAATTGATCTGTTAATCCGAAACTTCAGCCATGTAAAAATCATGATCCCCGGGGTTTGGGTGTAGTCACAATAGGAGATCATTTTCTTAAAACATAAATAAACAGAGAGAAATAATGCTTAACACTGTTCTCAGAAACTGATTGAGCTGTTAATCCGAAACTCGTGTGAAATCATCCTTTCACAGCACACATTCAGCCCTGTAAAAATCATGATCCCCGGGGTTTGGGTGTGGTCACAATAGGAGATCATTTTTGTACACATAAATAAAAAGAGAGAAATAATGCTTAACACTGTTCTCAGAAACTAGTTGAGCTGTTAATCCGAAACTTGTGTGAAATCATCCTTACCAGGCACACATTCAGCCCTGTAAAAATCATCATCCTCAGGGTTTGGGTGTGGTCACAATAGGAGATCATTTTTTTTTACACATAAATAAACAGAGAGAAAAAATGCTCAACACTGTTCTCAGAAACTGATTGAGCTGTTAATCCGAAACTTGTGTGAAATCATCCTTTCACAGCACACATTCAGCCCTGTAAAAATCATGATCCCCGGGGTTTGGGTGTGGTCACAATAGGAGATCAATTTTTTTACACATAAATAAACAGAGAGAAATAATGCTTAACACTGTTCTCAGAAACTAATTGAGCTGTTAATCCGAAACTTGTGTGAGATCATCCTTTCCAGGCACACATTTAGCTCTGTAAAAATCATGATTCCCGGGGTTTGGCTGTGGTCACAATAGAAGATCAATTTTTTTACACATAAATAAACAGAGATAAATAATTCATAACACTGTTCTCAGAAACATATTGAGCTATTAATCCGAAACTTGTGTGAAATCATCCTTTCCAGGCACACCTTCAGCCATGTAAAAATCATGATCCCCGGGGTTTGGGTGTAGTCACAATAGGAGATCATTTTCTTAAAACATAAATAAACAGAGAGAAATAATGCTTAACACTGTTCTCAGAAACTGATTGAGCTGTTAATCCGAAACTCGTGTGAAATCATCCTTTCACAGCACACATTCAGCCCTGTAAAAATCATGATCCCCGGGGTTTGGGTGTGGTCACAATAGGAGATCATTTTTGTACACATAAATAAAAAGAGAGAAATAATGCTTAACACTGTTCTCAGAAACTAGTTGAGCTGTTAATCCGAAACTTGTGTGAAATCATCCTTACCAGGCACACATTCAGCCCTGTAAAAATCATCATCCTCAGGGTTTGGGTGTGGTCACAATAGGAGATCATTTTATTTTACACATAAATAAACAGAGAGAAAAAATGCTCAACACTGTTCTCAGAAACTGATTGAGCTGTTAATCCGAAACTTGTGTGAAATCATCCTTTCACAGCACACATTCAGCCCTGTAAAAATCATGATCCCCGGGGTTTGGGTGTGGTCACAATAGGAGATCAATTTTTTTACACATAAATAAACAGAGAGAAATAATGCTTAACACTGTTCTCAGAAACTAGTTGAGCTGTTAATCCGAAACTTGTTTGAAATCATCCTAACCAGGCACACATTAAGCCCTGTAAAAATCATGATCCCCGGGGTTAGGGTGTGGTCACAATAGAAGATCAATTTTTTTACACATAAATAAACAGAAAGAAATAATTCATGACACTGTTCTTAGAAACTAATTCAGCTGTTAATCCGAAACTTGTGTGAAATCATCCTTTCCAGGCACACATTCAGCCCTGTAAGAATCGTGATCCCCGGGGTTTGGGTGTGGTCACAATAGGAGATCAATTTTTTTACACATAAAGAAACAGAGAGAAATAATTCATAACACTGTTCTTAGAAACTTATTGAGTTGTTAATCTGAAACTTTTGTGAGATCATCTTTTCACAGCACACATTCAGCCCTGTAAAAATCATGATCCCCGGGGTTTGGGTGTGGTAACATTAGGAGATCAATTTTTTTTCACATAAATAAACAGAGAGAAATAATGCTTAACACTGTTCTCAGAAAATAATTGAGCTGTTAATCCGAAACTTGTGTGAAATCATCCTTTCACAGCACAGATTCATCCCTGTAAAAATAATGATCCCCGGGGTTTGGGTGTGGTCAGAATAGGAGCTCATATTTTTACACATAAATAAACAGATAGAAATAATGCTTAACACTGTTCTCAGAAACTAATTGAGCTGTTTATCCGAAACTTGTGTGAAATCATCATTTCTAGCCAGACATTCAGCCCTCATAAAATGATGATCCCCGGGGTTTGGGTGTGGTCACAATAGGAGATCAATGTTTTTACATATAAATATACAGAGAGAAATAATTCTTAACACGGTTCTCAGAAACTAGTTGAGGTGTTAATCCGAAAATTGTGTGAAATCATCCTTACCAGGCACACATTCAGCCCTGTAAAAATCATGATCCCCGGGGTTTGGGTGTGGTCACAATAGAAAATCAATGTTTTTACATATAAATAAACAGAGAGTAAGAATTCATCATACTGTTCTCAGAAACTAATTGAGCTGTTAATCCGAAACTCGTAAAAAATCATCTTTTTACAGCACAAATTTAGCCCTGTAAAAATCATGATCCCCGGGGTTTGGGTGTGGTCACAATAGGGGATAATTTTTTTTACACATAAATAAACAGAGAGAAATAATGCTTAACACTGTTCTCAGAAGCTAATTGAGCTTTTAATCCGAAACTTGTGAGAAATCATCCTTCCACAGAACACATTCAGCCCTGTAAATATCATGATCCCCAGGGTTTGGGTGTGGTCACAAAAGGAGATCATAATTTTACACATAAATAAACAGAGAGAAATAATGCTTAACACTGTTCTCAGAAACTAATTGAGGTGTTAATTCGAAACTTGTGTGAAATCATTCTTTCACAGAACACATTCAGTCCTTTAAAAATCATGATCCCCGGGGTTTGGGTGTGGTCATAATAGGAGATCAAGTTTTTTACACATAAATAAATAGATAGAAATTATGCTTAACACTGTTCTCAGAAACTAATTGAGCTGTTAATCCGAAACTTGTGTGAAAACATCCTTTCCTGGCACACATTCAGCCCTGATAAAATCATGATCCCCGGGGTTTGGGTGTGGTCACAATAGGAGATCAATATTTTTACACATAAATAAACAGAAAGTAATAATTCATACCACTGTTCTCAGAAACTAATTGAGCTGTTAATCCGAAACTCGTAAAAAATCATCCTGTTACAGCACACATTCACCCCTGTAAAATATCATGATCCCCGGGGTTTGGGTGTGGTCACAATAGGAGATCAATTTTTTTACACATAAATAAGCAGAAAGAAATAATTCATAACACTGCTCTCAGAAACTAAAAGAGCTGTTAATCCGAAATTTGTGTGAAATCATCCTGTCCAGGCACACATTCAGCCCTGTAAAAATCATGATCCCCGGGGTTTGGGTGTGGTCACAATAGGAGTTCATTTTTTACACATAAATAAACAGAGAAAAATAATGCTTAACACTGTTCTCAGAAACAAGTTGAGTTGTTAATCCGAAACTTCTCTGAAATCATCCTTAACAGGAACACATTCAGCCCTGTAAAAATCATGATTCCCGGGGTTTGGGTGTGGTCACAATAGGAGATCAATTATTTTACACATAAATAAACAGAGAGAAAAAATGCTTAACAATGTTCTCAGAAACTAATTGAGCTGTTAATCCGAAATTTGTGTGAAATCATCCATTCCAGGCACACATTCAGCCCTGTAAAAATTATGATCCCCGGGGTTTGGGTGTGGTCACAATAGGAGTTCATTTTTTACACATAAATAAACAGAGAGAAATAATGCTTAACATTGTTCTCAGAAACAAGTTGAGTTGTTAATCCGAAACTTCTCTGAAATCATCCTTTCCAGGCACACATTCAGCCCTGATAAAATTATGATCCCCGGGGTTTGGGTGTGGTCACAATAGGAGATCAATCTTTTTACACATAAAAAAACAGAGAGAAATAATTCATAACACTGTTCTCAGAAAGTAATTGAGCTATTTATCCAAAACTCCTATAAAATCATCTTTTTACAGCACAGATTCAACCCTGTAAAAATCATGATCCCCGGGGTTTGGGTGTGGTCACAATAGAAGATCAATTTTTTTACACATAAATAAACAGAGAGAAATAATGCTTAACACTGTTCTCAGAAACGAATTAAGCTCTTAAGCCGAAACTTGTGTTAGATCATTCTTTCACAGCACACATTCAGCCCTGTAAAAATCATGATCCCCGGAGTTTGGGTGTGGTCACCATAGTAGATCAATTTTTGTACACATAAATAAACAGAGTGAAATAATGCTTAACACTGTTCTCAGAAACTAATTCAGTTGCTAATCCGAAACTTCTGTGAAATCATCCATTCCATGCACACATTCAGCCTTTTAAAAATCATGATCCCCGGGATTTGGGTGTGGTCACAATAGGTGATCAATATTTTTACACATAATTAAACAGAGAGAAATAGTTTATAACACTGTTCTCAGAAACTATATGAACTGTTAATCCGAAAATTGTGTGAATTCATCCTTTCACAGCACACATTCAGCCCTGTAGAAATCAGGACCCCCGAGGTTTGGGTGTGGTCACAATAGGAGATCAATTTTTGTTACATATAAATAAACTTAGAGAAATATTGCTTAACACTGTTCTCAGAAACTTATTGAGCTGTAAATCCGAAACTCGTAAAAAATCATTCTTTCAGAGCACACATTCAGCCCTGTAAAAATCATGATCCCCGGGGTTTGGGTGTGGTCACAATAGGAGATCAATTTTTTTACACATAAATAAACAGATAGAAATAATTCTTAACACTGTTCTCAGTAACCAATTGAGCTGTTAATCCGAAAATTGTGTGAATTCATCCTTTCACAGCACACATTCAACCCTGTAAAAATCATGATCCTCGGAGTTTGGTTGTGGTCACAATAGGAGATCATTTTTTTACACATAAATAAACAGAGAGAAATAGTGCTGAACACTGTTCTCAGAAACTAGTTGAGCTGTTAATCCGGAACTTGTGTGAAATCATCCTTACCAGGCACACATTCAGCCCTGTAAAAATCATGATCCCCAAGGTTTGGGTGTGGTCACAATAGGATATCAATTTTTTTACACAAAAAAAAACAGAGAGATATAATGCTTAACACTGTTCTCAGAAATTAATTGAGATGTTAATCCGAAACTTGTGTGAAATCATCCTTTCCAGGCACATATTCAACCCTAATAAAATCATGATCCCCGGTGTTTGGGTGTGGTCACAATAGGATATCAATGTTTTTAAACATAAATAAACAGAAAGAAATAATTCATAACACTGTTCTCAGAAACTAATAGAGCTGTTAATCCGAAACTTGTGAGAAATCATCCTCTTACAGAACAGATTCAGCCCTGTAAAAATCATGATCCCCGCGTATTGGGTGTGGTCACAATAAGAGATCATTTTTTTTAAATATAAATAAACAGAGAGAAATAATGCTTAACACTGTTCTCAGAAACGAATTAAGCTCTTAAGCCGAAACTTGTGTTAGATCATTCTTTCACAGCACGCATTCAGCCCTGTAAAAATCATGATCCCCGGAGTTTGGGTGTGGTCACCATAGTAGATCAATTTTTTTACGCATAAATAAACAGAGAGAAATAATGCTTAACACTGTTCTCAGAAACTAATTCAGTTGCTAATCCGAAACTTCTGTGAAATCATCCATTCCATGCACACATTCAGCCCTTTAAAAATCATAATCCCCGGGGTTTGGGTGTGGTCACAATAGGAGATCAATATTTTTACACATAATTAAACAGAGAGAAATAGTTTATAACACTGTTCTCAGAAACTATTTGAACTGTTAATCCGAAAATTGTGTGAATTCATCCTTTCACAGCACACATTCAGCCCTGTAGAAATCAGGACTCCCGAAGTTTGGGTGTGGTCACAATAGGAGATCAATTTTTGTTACATATAAATAAACTTAGAGAAATATTGCTTAACACTGTTCTCAGAAACTTATTGAGCTGTAAATCCGACACTCGTAAAAAATCATTCTTTCAGAGCACACATTCAGCCCTGTAAAAATCATGATCCCCGGGGTTTGGGTGTGGTCACAATAGGAGATCAATTTTTTTTACACATAAATAAACAGATAGAAATAATTCTTAACACTGTTCTCAGTAACCAATTGAGCTGTTAATCCGTAAATTGTGTGAATTCATCCTTTCACAGCACACATTCAACCCTGTAAAAATCATGATCCTCGGAGTTTGGGTGTGGTCACAATAGGAGATCATTTTTTTACACATAAATAAACAGAGAGAAATAGTGCTTAACACTGTTCTCAGAAACTAGTTGAGCTGTTAATCCGGAACTTGTGTGAAATCATCCTTACCAGGCACACATTCAGCCCTGTAAAAATCATGATCCCCAGGGTTTGGGTGTGGTCACAATAGGAGATCAATTTTTTTACACATAAATAAACAGAGAGATATAATGCTTAACACTGTTCTCAGAAATTAATTGAGATGTTAATCCGAAACTTGTGTGAAATCATCCTTTCCAGGCACATATTCAACCCTAATAAAATCATGATCCCCGGTGTTTGGGTGTGGTCACAATAGGATATCAATGTTTTTAAACATAAATAAACAGAAAGAAATAATTCATAACACTGTTCTCAGAAACTAATAGAGCTGTTAATCCGAAACTTGTGAGAAATCATCCTCTTACAGAACAGATTCAGCCCTGTAAAAATCATGATCCCCGGGTATTGGGTGTGGTCACAATAAGAGATCATTTTTTTTAAATATAAATAAACAGAGAGAAATAATGCTTAACACTGTTCTCAGAAACGAATTAAGCTCTTAAGCCGAAACTTGTGTTAGATCATTCTTTCACAGCACGCATTCAGCCCTGTAAAAATCATGATCCCCGGAGTTTGGGTGTGGTCACCATAGTAGATCAATTTTTTTACGCATAAATAAACAGAGAGAAATAATGCTTAACACTGTTCTCAGAAACTAATTCAGTTGCTAATCCGAAACTTCTGTGAAATCATCCATTCCATGCACACATTCAGCCCTTTAAAAATCATAATCCCCGGGGTTTGGGTGTGGTCACAATAGGAGATCAATATTTTTACACATAATTAAACAGAGAGAAATAGTTTATAACACTGTTCTCAGAAACTATTTGAACTGTTAATCCGAAAATTGTGTGAATTCATCCTTTCACAGCACACATTCAGCCCTGTAGAAATCAGGACCCCCGAAGTTTGGGTGTGGTCACAATAGGAGATCAATTTTTGTTACATATAAATAAACTTAGAGAAATATTGCTTAACACTGTTCTCAGAAACTTATTGAGCTGTAAATCCGAAACTCGTAAAAAATCATTCTTTCAGAGCACACATTCAGCCCTGTAAAAATCATGATCCCCGGGGTTTGGGTGTGGTCACAATAGGAGATCAATTTTTTTTACACATAAATAAACAGATAGAAATAATTCTTAACACTGTTCTCAGTAAACAATTGAGCTGTTAATCCGTAAATTGTGTGAATTCATCCTTTCACAGCACACATTCAACCCTGTAAAAATCATGATCCTCGGAGTTTGGGTGTGGTCACAATAGGAGATCATTTTTTTACACATAAATAAACAGAGAGAAATAGTGCTTAACACTGTTCTCAGAAACTAGTTGAGCTGTTAATCCGGAACTTGTGTGAAATCATCCTTACCAGGCACACATTCAGCCCTGTAAAAATCATGATCCCCAGGGTTTGGGTGTGGTCACAATAGGAGATCAATTTTTTTACACATAAATAAACAGAGAGATATAATGCTTAACACTGTTCTCAGAAATTAATTGAGATGTTAATCCGAAACTTGTGTGAAATCATCCTTTCCAGGCACATATTCAACCCTAATAAAATCATGATCCCCGGTGTTTGGGTGTGGTCACAATAGGATATCAATGTTTTTAAACATAAATGAACAGAAAGAAATAATTCATAACACTGTTCTCAGAAACTAATAGAGCTGTTAATCCGAAACTTGTGAGAAATCATCTTCTTACAGAACAGATTCAGCCCTGTAAAAATCATGATCCCCGGGTATTGGGTGTGGTCACAATAAGAGATCATTTTTTTAAATATAAATGAACAGAAATAAATAAATCATAACACTGTTCTCAGAAACTAATTGAGCTGTTAATCCGAAACGTGTGTGAGATCATCCTTTCACAGCACAGATAAATAAACAGAGAGAAATAATGCTTAACAGTGTTCTCAGAAACTAGTTCAGCTGTTCATCCGAAACTTCTGTGGAATCATCCTTTCACAACACAAATTCAGCCTTGTAAAAATCATGATCCCCGGGGTTTGGGTGTGATCACAATAGGAGATCATTTTTTTACACATAAATAAACAAAGAGAAATAATTCATAACACTGTTCTCAGAAACTAATTGAGCTGTTAATCCAAAACTTGTGTAATCATCCTTTCACAGCACACATTCAGCCCTGTAAAAGTCATTATCATGGGGGTTTGGGTGTGGTCACAATAAGATATCATTTTTTTTACACATAAATAAACAGAGAGTAAGAATGCTTAACACTGTTCTCAGAAACTAATTGAGCTGTTAATCCGAAACATCTGTGAAATTATTCTGTTATAGTACAGATTCAAACATATTAAAACCATGGTCTCCCGGGATAGGGTGTGGTCACAATAGGAGATTGAATTTTTAAACAGTGTGAAATCATCCTTACACAGAACACATTCAGCCCTGTTTGGGTGTGGTCACAATAGGAGATCATATTTTTACACATAAATAAACAGAGAGAAATAATGCTTAACACTGTTCTCAGAAACTAATAGATCTGTTAATCCGAAACATCTGTGAAATTATTCTGTTATAGTACAGATTCAAACATATTAAAACCATGGTCTCCCGGGATAGGGTGTGGTCACAATAGGAGATTGAATTTTTAAACAGAAATAAATAGCTAGAGATAATGGAAAATACAGTCCTCAGAAGATAATTGACCTGTTGATCTGGATCTTCTGTGAAATCATTCTTTCCCATTATAGATTCAAACATATTAAAACTATGATCTCCTAGGATTGGGTGTGGTCAAAATAGGAGATTGAATTTTGAAACGGAAATAAATAGCTAGGAATAATGGAAGACACAGTTCTCAGAAGATAATTGACCTGTTGATCCGAAACTTCTGTTAAAGTATTGTTTTATAGTATATATTTAAACATATTAAAACCATTATCTCCCAGGTTTGGGTGTGGTCACAATAGGAGATTGAATTTTTAAACAGAAATAAATAGCTAGAAATGATGGAAAACACAGTTCTCAGAAGCTAAGTGACAGGTTGATCCGAAGCTTCTGTGAAATCATTATTTAATAGAATAGATTCAAACATATTAAAACAATGATCCCCCGTGATTGGGTGTGATCACAATAAGAGAACTGTTAATCCTAAACTTTTGTAAAATCATTTTTTCACAGAACAGATTCAAACATATTAAAACCATGATATCCCGGGATTGGGTGTGGTCACAATAGGAGATTTATTTTGAATTTTTAAACAGAAATAAATAGTGAGAAATAATGGAAGACACTGTTCTCAGAAACTGATTGATCTGTTAAGCCGAAACATCTGTGAAATCAATCTTTTATAGTACAGATTCAAACATATTAAAACCATGGTCTCCCGGGATAGGGTGTGGTCACAATACGAGATTGAATTTTTAAGAGAAATAAATAGCTAAAAATAATGGAAAATACAGTTCTCAGAAGATAATTGACCTGTTGATCTGTATCTTCTGTGAAATCATTCTTTCACAGTATAGATTCAAACATATTAAAACCATGATCTCCCGGGATTCGGTGTGGTCACTATCGGAGATATCGGAGAAATTTTAATTAGAATTAAATTATTAGAAATCATGGAAAACTCTGTTCTCAGGAACTATTTGACCTGTTAATCCGAAACTTCTGTAAAATAATTCTTTCACAGTATAGATTCAAACATATTAAAACCATGATCTCCCGGGGTTGGGTGTGGTCTTCATAGGAGATTGAAATTTGAAACGGAAATAAATAGTGAGAAATAATAGAAAACACTGTTTCCAGAAACTAATTGATCTGTTAATCCGAAACTTCTGTCTAATCATTCTTTTATAGTATAGATTCAAACATATTAAAACCATAATCCCCTGGGATTGGGTGTGGTCACAATCGGGGATTGAATTTTTAAAAGAATTAAAGAATTAGAAATAATTAAAAACAGTGTTCTCATGAACTATTTTACCTGCTAATCCGAAACTTCTGTGAAATCATTCTTTCACAGTATAGATTCAAACATATTAAAACCATGATACCCCGGGATTGGGTGTAGTCACAATAGGAGATTGAATTTTTAAACAGAAATAAATAGTGAGAAATAATGGAAGACACTGTTCTCAGAAACTAATAGATCTGTTAATCCGAAACATCTGTGAAATCATTCTTTTATAGTACAGATTCAAACATATTAAAACCATGGTCTCCCGGGATAGGATGTGGTCACAATAGGAGATTGAATTTTTAAACAGAAATAAATAGCTAGAGTTAATGGAAAATACAGTCCTCAGAAGATAATTGACCTGTTGATCTGGATCTTCTGTGAAATCATTCTTTCCCATTATAGATTCAAACATATTAAAACTATGATCTCCTAGGATTGGGTGTGGTCTTCATAGGAGATTGAATTTTGAAACGGAAATAAATAGTGAGAAATAATGGAAAACACTGTTTCCATAAACTAATTGACCTGTTAATCTGAAACTTATGTGAAATCATTCTTTCACATTATAGATTCAAACATGTTAAAACCATTATCCCCCTAGATTGGGTGTTGTCACAATAAGAGATTGAAATTTTAAACAGAAATAAATAGCTAGAAATGATGGAAAACACAGTTCTCAGAAGCTAAGTGACAGGTTGATCCGAAGCTTCTGTGAAATCATTATTTAATAGAATAGATTCAAACATATTAAAACAATGATCCCCCGTGATTGGGTGTGATCACAATAAGAGAACTGTTAATCCTAAACTTTTGTGAAATCATTTTTTCACAGAACAGATTCAAACATATTAAAACCATGATATCCCGGGATTGGGTGTGGTCACAATCGGAGATTGAATTTTTAAAAGAATTAAATAATTAGAAATAATTAAAAACAGTGTTCTCATGAACTATTTTACCTGCTAATCCGAAACTTCTGTGAAATCATTCTTTCACAGTATAGATTCAAACATATTAAAACCATGATACCCCGGGATTGGGTGTAGTCACAATAGGAGATTGAATTTTTAAACAGAAATAAATAGCTAAAAATAACGTAAAACACAGCTCTCAGAACCTAATTGACCATTTGATCCGAAACTTCATTTAAATCATTCTTTTATAGTATAGATTCAAACATATTAAAACTATGATCCCCCGGGATTGGGTGTGGTCATATATGGTCATATATATATCATATATCAATAGGAGATTGAATTTTTAAACAGAAATAAATAGTGGGAAATAATGGAAAAACCTGTTCTCAGAAACTAATATACCTGTTAATCCGAAACTTCTGTGAAATCATTGTTTTATAGTATAGATTCAAATATATTAAAACCATGATCTCCCGGGATTGGGTGTAGTCGCCATAGGAGATTGAATTCTTAAACCGAAAAAAAATAGTTAGAAATAATGTAAAACACAGTTCTCAGAAGCTAATTGTCCTGTTGATCCGAAACTTCTGTGAAATCATTATTTAATAGTAAAGATTCAAAGATATTAAAACCATGATCCCCCGGGATTGGGTGTGGTCACAATAGGAGATTGAATTTTTAAACAGAATTAAATAATTAAAAATAATGTAAAACACAGTTCTCAGAATCTAATTGTCCTGTTGATCCGAAACTTCTGTGAAATCATTATTTAATAGTAAAGATTCAAAGATATTAAAACCATGATCCCCCGGGATTGGGTGTGGTCACAATAGGAGATTGAATTTTTAAACAGAATTAAATAATTAAAAATAATGGAAAACACAGTTTTCAGAAGCTAATTGTCCTGTTGATCCGAAACTTCTGTGAAATCATTATTTAATAGTAAAGATTCAAACATATGAAAACCATGATCCTTCGGGATTGCGTGTGGTCACAATACCACATTGAATTTTTAAACACAAATAAATAGTTAGAAATAACGTAAAATAATTGAAAACACTGTTCTCAGAAACTATTTGTCCTGCTATTTCGAAACCTCTGTTTTATCATCTTTTTCTAGTAAAGATTCAAACCTGTAAAAATAATATTTCCAAGTTATTGGATGTGGTCGCAATTAGATATTCAAATTTACACAGAAATAAAAAGTGAGAAATTATGCAAAAGTCTGTTTTTAAGAATTGATTGTCCTGTTAATCCGAAACTTGTGTGAAATCATCCTTTCATAGTATAGATTCAAACCTGTAAAAATCATGATCCCTGGGGAATGGGTGTGGTCACAATAGGAGATGGATTTTACACACAGAATAAATAGAGTGAAAAAAACAAAACACTGTTCTCACAAACTATTTGACCTGTTAATCCGAAACCTCTGTGAAATCATTCGTTCATAGTATAGATTAAAACATGTTAAAACCATGATTCCCCGGGATTGGGTGTGGTCACAAAAGGAGAATTTTTAAACAGAAATAAAAAGTGAGAAACAACGTAAAACACTGTTCTCAGAAACTATTTGTCCTGTTAATTCGAAACTCTGTTTTATCAATTTTTTTGATAGGATAGATTCAAACCTGTGAAAATCATATTTCGAAGCGATTGGGTGTGGTCACAATAAGATATTCAAATTTACACAGAAATAAAAAGTGAGAAATGATACAAAAAACTGTTCTCAGAAACTGATAGACCTGTTAATCAAAACTTGTGTGAAATAATCCTTTTGTAGTATAAATTCAAACCTGTAAAAATTATGATCCCTCGGGATTGGATGTGGTCACAATAGGATATTGAATTGTTTAACAGAAATAAATAGTTAGAAATAATGGGAAAAACTGTTCTCAGAAACAATTTGGCCTTTTAATTCGAACCTCTGTGTTATCATCTTTTTATAGTATAGATTCGAACCTGTACAAATCATGTTCCCAAGGGATTGGGTGTGGTCACAATTAGAAAATCAAATTTACACAGAAATAAAAAGTGAGAAGTGATGCAAAAAACTGTTTTCAGAACTGATTGACCTGTTAATCCGAACGTAATGTGAAATCATCCTTTTGTAGTATAGATTCAAAGGTGTAAAAATCATTATCCCCCGGGATTGGGTGTGTTCAGAATAAAAGATTGATTTTTCACACAGAAATATTTGAGATGTTAATCCGAAACTTCTGTGAAATCATTCTTTCATAGTATATATTCAAACATATAAAAATCATTATCCCCGGAATTGGGTGTGGTCACAACAGGAGATCGAATTTTTGAACAGAAATAAATAGTAGAAATAATGGAAGACACAGTTCTAAGAAGCTAATTGACCTGTTGATCCGAAACTTCTGTGAAATCATTATTTAATAGTGTAGATACAAACATTTTAAAACCATGATCCCTCGGGATTGGGTGTGGTCACAATAGGAGATTGAATTTTTAAACAGAAATGAATAGTGAAAAATTATGTAAAACACCTGTTCTCAAAAACTATTTGGCCTGTTAATTCGAAACCTCTGTGTTATCATCTTTTGATAGTAGATATTCAAACCTGTAAAAATCATGTTCCCAGGGGATTGGATGTGGTCCCAATTAGAGATTCAAATTTACACAAAAATAAAAAGTGAAAAATGATGCAAAACACTATTCTCAGCAACTAATTGACCTGTTAATCCGAAACTTGTGTGAAATCATCCTTTCATAGTATACATTCAAACATGTTAAAATCATGATCCCCGGAGATTGGGTGTGGGTACAAGAGGATGTTGATTTCATACACAGAAATAAAGAGACATAATGCATAACACTGTTCTCAGAAAGTAATTGACCTGCTAATCCGAAACTTGTGTGAAATCATTCTTTCATAGTGGAGATTCAACCTTAAAAAAAAATCATGTTCCCAGGGGATTGGGTGTGGTCACAATACTAGATTGATTTTTTTTATACAGAACTAAAAAGACAGAAAAAATGAAACTTTTGTGAAATCAAAGATCAATCTAGTAATTTTACACGTTGGAATCTTTATTATGTATTGATGATTTCATGCCAGTTTTGGATTAACAGGTATATTAGTTAGATACTATAAAAGGATTATTTCACACAAGTTTCGGATTATTAACACGTCAAAATGTTTCTGAAAACAGAGTTTTGCATTTTTTCTCTGTATTTAATTCTGTTTTAATATTCAATCTCCTATTGTGACCACACCCAATTCCTTGGGATCATGATTTTTATATGTTTGAATCTATACTATGAAATGATGATTTTACAAAATATTTTGATTAAAAGGTCAAAAAGATTCTGAGAACAGTGTTTTGCATAGTTTCTCTCCATTTATTTCTGTGTAAAACATTAATTTCCAATTGTGAGCACACCCAGTCCCTGGGGATCATGATCATTTTAACATATTTAAATCTTTACTATGAAAACATGATTTCACACAAATTTCATTTTAACAAGTAAAATAGTTTCTGAGAACAGTGTTTTGCATAATTTCTCTGTATATAATTCTGTATAAAATTCAATGGATTACTGTGACCACCCAATCCCCGGGGATCATGATTTTAGATGTGTGAATCTATACTACAAAAGGATTATTTCACACAAATTTCATATTAACAGGTCAAGAGTTTTGCATCATTTCTCTATATTCATTTCTGTTAAAAAATTTAGTCACCTTTTGTGACCACACCCAATTTCTGGGGATGAAAAAAGTGATGGAAGCAATAACTTGGAACAGACTATATAGTCTGTCCCAAGATATTTATGCAGCACATTTTGGCTGATTTTTGATAAAAATTCACATGCCTGTGAAAGAAGTGCAATTGAAATCGATGAAAGGGAAAATTTCCAAGATATCTTTATTGACAAATTATCATTTTTCACTCGGAAAAAATTCACAGGAACGGAAATAGATTTCTTAAGGAGATTTATAATTGGGAGTGTTTACATCTTTTCTCCATTCGGAAGTCACTCGAAAAACCTCGTGCAATTTTTCAACGTTATCACCCGGGTCTGCTGCAATACAAAATCCCCGTAGACATCACATTTTATAACCGTGTATTGAAACCTGATAAGCTAAAGGGGGCGTTTTAACGGAGAAATCTTGGAAATTTTTCATACTTTTGGATGAACATCGTTTGAACTCTGAGGTATTTATAAATATCGAGTAATTAAGCAAAATGTGAATCGATGATATCTTGGGACAGAGTATAATTAAAATCATGGTGACGGAAAGTGAAGGGTGAGTTAACCATCGGGCAGATACTATGGATTCAACAATTTTGGTTTAAAATATGCAAATAAATATGCTTTTTTTAATTTCACATTCCTATACCACGACAGATTGGTAGTAACCCATAGACATTAATTTGTAAACAATGATCAGATTGTGATCTACGTCTAAGTGAATAAATGATGTATGCATAAAACGGTGAAGTTCGATTGGGGGGATGAATTACAGTTAAATTTGACATAAAGAACAAAATTCCTAGATACGACGAACTACATACCCACTCATTGGTTTGAAATAAAAAAGTTTTTTTTCAGTCAGCTGCAACAAAAAGAATTAAGGCCACGTACATGTATACATATTGGTTATGCTTTCGGTTATGATTTTTCATCCCTGTCTGCTCTTCTAAAAATCCAGCCATGCAGTTGGTTTTTTTTATCTAATTTTAAATACAAGTAATAGGTTAGGAAAGCAATTAAGAAGGAATTTGGACACAGTATATATATACAAAAATGAACAAAAAAGTATTGTTCAACATATTCAGCATTGTATCATATTAATGTGTAATGTGTTAATTCCCGCGCTTGCGCGGGATATCATATAGTATTTTAAAATTAATCAAATCTGATTAATTTATGTCTTATAACGAATTTAGAATACTAGCATTTGATATCAAAATCATGCATTTTCTAAACAAGTCAGCTGAAATATAACATGTCACTGCAAATATTCAAATAAAACTAATATATAACTCCGACCGTTGAATAAAGACAGAACTCGAAGGGACAACCTCCTACTCCGTGTTTTATTCCTGCTTCTCTCCCAAACTCTGCCAGAGAGAGATTAAACAGTGTTTATATCTCCAAATATGTGCATATTTACTATATTTACGTATTTTATCATCACCACTTCACACAATATGATATATTCATATATTTTCTTATATATAAAATGCACTATTTGTACAGGTTTGCGACCAATTCAAGATAAAGATTTGCAAGATAATTATCATATAGAACTGATTTTTCAAAGATATTTATACAGTCCAGTTCTTTTCTTTAAATACATTCCAATCATAACATGTTCATCTTATATGAATCCCTTCTTCGCTGGCCAAGGGTTAACGATCCATCCCGTTCAGAGGATCGTACACCCTCGGATAGCAAAGATTTATGAATCATAATTGATTTTCTCCAGGCTTTTTTGTAATGTGAAGTCCACTGATCATATTTGTCGCCAATCTCTCTCTCTCTCTCTCTCTCTCTCTCTCTCTCTCTCTCTCTCTCTCTCTCTCTCTGAAAAAACAAGAAAAGGGTCGGTCAACTGCCTTTGTATTTTCCATTTTCGTTTCCTGTGTATGTGGTGAAGTTAGGTCACGGCATGCAGATGATCTTGTTAATTTAAATTACTAAATAAATGCAGACCATGTATGCATTTGTTTGTTAAACCAATTTACATGAAATTCATTACGTTATCTCCACTTACACAAACTACGTATCCCCCTTCTTTATTTTTAGTAAATAAAATGTTCAACATTGCTGTCTTGAAGTGCATCAATTTTCTATTCAAAGTTGTCGTTCGTTACTATCTTTGTTACTCGGACACGTGACAAATCCATCTTGCAGATTGGATTGATGAAACTGCCTTAGTGACGTCATACTTACTGTTTAAGATTCAGATTTCGGCAAAGTTACACGATGGAGCCAATCATCTTGCATACAAATGAGTATTCCGATGTGAGTATTTCAGTTTACAAATATTCTACCTATAATCTGAATACTGTGGTTTCATTAATATTCGTTGAATACCAATTTTTGTGAATTTCGTTGTTATGTTCATCCACAAAATTAAATGTTCATTGAAGTGCAATTTCTACTAATATTTTGTATTGACAGGATCATAGGCCACGAATTTACGTATCCTTGAAACTGTACTTTTCACTTTATCCATGAACATTGATGCCGCTTGAATATTAACCCTTTGACGTTCATACCGGTCAAATTTGAACGGTAAGCAAATTTTATCAATACATGTTGCTCAAAATATTAGATGGTTTTGTTTATTGTGGACGGATTTTTAAAAACAAACTAAGGTATCAATTTCATCGTAAGACTCTGTTTAATTTAACCAGGAACGTATATACTATATACGTCCCTGATTTAACTATATAGAAAATATTAACCAGTAATTAAAAGGAAACGTGTAAATAACCAGTTAATTAAGAGGAGGCTGTGCGAGAAATCTCCGTAATTTTCGATTTCTGTGATTACACGTTTTCTAAAAAGTTTCTTGATGTGTAAGACACACAAGAAATATTTCGAAAGAAAATTTATAACCTAAAAATCTTAAGACCTCAAGGATTCTAATCGTGTATTTTTTTTAATTCAACTATTGCTATTAGATCATAAAATAATGAAAAAACTTTAGGGTTCAATGCAAGGAGTGAACTGTTATCGAAGAAAAATGTAAACGATTGACAAAAATACATGTAAACAAATAGGAATTACGTAATAGTGAAAAGAAAATTGATATTATAAAAATATAAGATATCAGCTTCTTTTTGGTATTATTTTGAAAGTTGTCAGTTGAATATATATTACACAAAGCGCCGTTGAATGGGTATGTAAATTTAAATTTTCGCGCGGTTTGTGACGAGAATAGAGAGGGCACAATATGCGCTTCCGGCAATGTTGTTGAGAATAAACAGCAGGTAAAATGGATTTTGCCGAGATTCTCTCAGAGGATGAGGAAGACTATCTAGACTTATTGTTGACCGGAGGGTTGTCTGAAGAAGAAGATGACCAAGATGAAACTTTTGAACCATCAAATTCCTTCCAAATTGGGTAAGTAATCTGCAGTGTGTAAACAACACACCGGAGAAAAAAAAAGCCAGCATCTTTCATAAAATGATTATATCGTTAAAAAATACCGCTTATTATTTATTTCAATTGATAACTATTTGATCATATAATAAATGCTTTTTCATCAGTTTCTTTTCCACATTCATAAATGAATTTCGTAAAATTGTGAAAGATACGAACTGCGTACTGCATCAAAGGGCACATCTTTTTAACCACAATGAACCACAATGAACCGCAATGAACAACAATGATACCACAATGAACTGATATTAAGTGTATACATTCATTATATATTTGGTATAACTTCCTACAAGTGTCATATATACAATTTACATGTAATTGACAATGTACATGTGTATTAATTTGCATTCACAGTGTTGGGAAATTAAAGGTGACATTCTATACTCATAGATAGATATAAACTGTATTATTTATAATTCAATTTACTAAACATGTCGATTCTGCTTGTTATCTTGAATAAAATAACTGATTTTTTTAAAGTCATTTTTTGTTCTTCTTTTAAAGTAAGACTAACATACGAAGCTATGATTTTTTTTTATCGCGGAAAAGTCCATTAAAATGAGAGTAAAGATGTGATTAGAGGTCGTTGGATATAAATTATATTCTATCACAAATATCATGAGATATCTTTTATATATTACTCTATATATAGTTTTGGTTATCTTCAATCTAAAATGGAATATCGTTTTTTTATGATCGTCTGATTATTAACTGATTTTCTAATTGTTAGTTACAGAAATTATAAAGACATGTACAGAATTCTCATTTATAGATATACGTACATGCATTAGTTGTTAATGACTTAGGAAAAGCAGAAGTTTTTAAATTAAAACGTTTAGCATTTCTACATTGAGGAGCGCGCTACTTATATCCGCATAAAATTATAACGTTTTTGAAAAAATGTGGTGCTGTTTTGCAAATTTTTTAACTATTCCGCAAATATTATTATTATTAAATATAGCATGAAAATTCTGCAAATAATATATTCCTAAACTACATTTACAAAAGTGGTACTGGTAAACCTGCAAAAATCCGAATACAGATAAAATATCTAATTTCTAATTTCTAATTATTTTTGCTAAAGTATATCAAGAATAGATCTTCGCTGCCGGTACATATGATCAGCTCGTTTATTTTATGAATGATAGAGGTTTTGAATAAAAACATGTTTCTTCAGTTTGAAAAAAAAAAAAATCTACGTTCTATATGGTGCTATTCTTCAGACAAAAAATTGCACTAGTCCGGCACCTCGCTGTACATATTATTCCATCAACCTGTTTATACATGAAAACCTTGAATACAGTATTTGAGTATTCTGAATGTATATCATAAACATATTTGCCTAAGGTATCTACTGATGCAGTATCCATGCATGCAAGTTTTGTGAAATATAATATAAGGACTAGTAACATCTTGAACCCAGCAGGAATCATTTTTTTTTAATGATGGATTTTCTACTTTATATTTTCTAATTTATGATGACAATTAATTATCATTATGTATTTTGCAATAATTTTTAGTTTCAAGTAGATTAAATAAGTTACTCACCCTGGCCAACTAACAGTCTCATAGAAGAAATAACCTCCACAAGAATTTGAATGCAAAAACAATTTGTAAAAACAATTTGTCAAACCAATGCTTGTGGGGGCAACCTACAACCAAAACAAAGCATGGCAAAAATTAAAACACAATTATGATATCGTATATCTGATTATTTCGCAATGATATATCAGTAACTTTCACATTTTTTTTTTCAAAATCATAGAATGAAATACTGTGTACGCAGAAATTAATTGCTATAAGAATCTTTCTAAATCATAAAAAATTACTGGTGCAACAATTCCTTTTTTACCAGATATATGGTATCATCAATTCATTTTATTAATAATAAACAATGAAGTACACTCATAATCAAATAATGTTTGATTACACATCCAGTTAAATGTCATGCAAATCTTTTAATGTATTATTTCCCCACTGCAAGTTAATATTCATCTTGGATGCTCTGCAACACTTTGAGTTAACATGCAATAGTCAATCATTGATCCCGTTTTACATTGCCCTCCTCCAACTCTTTGTGTTAACATCCTTTGTATGCAGTAGTCCATCGTTGCCCCCCCCCCCCTTTGCGTTACCCTCATCCAACTCTTTGTGCTTTGTGTTGACATCCTTTGGATGCAGCAGTTCCATCATTGGCCCCCTTTTACGTTGCTCTCCTCCAACTCTTTGTGTTAACATCCTTTGGATACAGTACATATAGGTCCATCATTGGTCCCCCTATACATTGCCTTCCTCCAACTCTTTGTGTTGACATCCTTTTGATGCAATAGTCCATCGTGGCCCCCCTTTATGTTTGCCCTCCTTCAACTCTTTGTGTGAATGCTGTAGCACATTATTTGAGCCTGTTGAATTTCTCTTCCTCCAACTCATTGTCTTAATATTAGTTGTCCTCCACCAACTGTTAACATCATTAGCGGGCATCTCCTTACCAAAGACAGAAATGACTTTGAATGGAATCATTCTTCTAATGGCTATT
This sequence comes from Magallana nippona, assembly GCA_033439105.1. NCBI lineage: Eukaryota > Metazoa > Mollusca > Bivalvia > Ostreida > Ostreidae > Magallana > Magallana nippona. The sequence continues at coordinate 29,402,473 of CM065926.1, forward strand.
AATAAATCTATAGTTTTGGAAATTAATGATGAGTGCTGTTGCCAAGTCACAATTGCTCCCTTGGCGTTAATGCTGTCGTCATCTAAATCAGATGCTGTAATCACTGCCATTGGGAACACTTTTAAAAAGAAGCTGGAATCAGGCTGTTGATGATGATGACAATGATGATGATGATGATGATCACCTTCCACATTCAAATTGCACACATTTCATTTCAATCGCAATATCCACTGACACAGGACAGCGCCGAATAGTCACAGGAAAATAGAAATTGAAAATAAATATTAAGAGAGAACATGAAAATAAACAACTCAAGACGAAAAACAGGGAGTGGCGGGGTCCACGGGGTTAAATACTTGTACTACTATATCTAACCTTAAGGTAAGGTTTGTGGTTACAGAGAGATAACTCACAGATTTTCATTGTGACGTAACACCAACTACCTTTATTTCAGCTATGACGTCAAAATTTATATGACGTCATAACTGATTTCATAATTGACTATATTTTCGGCGGAACATTGGTCACATGGTGTAGGAAAATTTCACACGTTTTTGCAATTCAGAATTGCTGTAGATTCATGAGTGTATTTAACGTTTTTAAAACAATAACATTAAAAAGGGATGTTTTCAACTAATGTGAACTAATGATAAAATACTTGGGTTTCAGAATATGTTTATAAAATATGATTTGCCTATCAAAATCACTTAAATAAGATTATCTCTCCTGTCAATATAATAGCTTTTCTGTCAATTTATGTCTTTATGTAAAGTCTGCATCATGTGAAAAATTCAGAAATATTTTAATATTGGAAGCATAGAAAAATAATCAAAATATATTCAAAATTTAAGAAAATTAGAGGAAATGCGGGCTAAGCAATATCAAGGGGGAGGGGAAAAGGAAATAATATGAAGAAAAACATACTGACCAAAAATAGCTGGAATCCAGCGTGGAGGATGGCAATGTTGATCAGCATCGACTTCAACCCATGGCTGCTGCTCTTCTTAGCTGCTCCTCTCGGACTTCGTCCTGTCGGCTTCATATTGAGATGCTCCAGCCGCTGCCACCGGGGCAGCATCTAATATTCACCGGTAAGTAGAAATTGAGAATAGATTAGAAACATGAATACAATTTAAGACATGATTAAGAGACGAAATTCAAAACAACGCATTCCCCTTTTAGTCACCTCTGACGAACAAGTAAGGAGCAGTGCTGAGGACTTATTCTTTGATACCCACCCTAGTCCTCAGGGGTGGGGTTGCTGAAATCGAACGTTGAGGATGGCAATTTTGATCCGCGTTGACTTCAACCCATGGTTGCTGCTCTTCTTAGCTTTTCTTAGACTTCATCCTGACGGCTTCATATTCAAAGGCTGCGCAACCACTGCCGTGGTGCAGAATAGAATATTTACCGGAGAGTAGAAATTGAGAATAGGTGAGAACATGAAATTTAAACCAAGTCCACAGGGAGTTATTACTACTAGCCCTAACCTAAATTCTAGTTCACTTACCAGAGGCTCATGAATAGAATTCCCTAACCAAGATGGGAGGAGGGTGGGGTTGTGGATGGGGTGGGGGGGGGGGGAGGGGGAGGGGAAAAGGAAATAATATAATGAAAACATACTGACCAAAAATATCTGGAATCCAACGCTGAGGATGGCGATGTGATCAGCTTCGACTTCAACCCATTGCTGCTGCTCTTCTTAGCTCTTCTTGGACTTCATCCTGACGGCTTCATATTCCAATGATACAGGTAGAGATATTTTCCCTGTAATAAAAGAAGACCTGATTAAAATACATCTGATATGTTCGAAAGGCTTTTTGCACCTTAGGAATTTAGGTAAAATGACATGCAACTGCATCTTGCGACAGGTTACCATGAAAGGGGCTCGATGGTCATGGCCATGCATTTTTAGACTGTATTGATTTCTTTTAAAAGAAGAGTTCTATGTAAAAATATATGAAAATACCCAAATCTAAATGGTTAAATGTATGGATTTTTTCTTTACTTAATAGTTTATAGCTTAACAAATCATATCTTAAAATTTTAGGCAGATCTGATGGTTAATTTGTTGACCATGCAGCCTCCATAAGTATTGCAGCTTACAGATGACAAAACTGTACCCAGACTGCATGTCACAGCATGATGAATTTTCAGGCACAATTTATTGAAAGAAGCAATATTTCAATCATGAAGTTATAAACCAGAACATTTGATTTGCAATACAATATCTTTTCAATAAGTAGAATTTCACTGTTTTTCAAGTTAAATATAAGTATTGTTGATAGATATGTTATGACTCGAGCTAAACCCGTATCCCACCCCATGATCCGCAAACCCAAAGCTTACATACGTAAACAGTCACACATACATTATAATAAGGAGTGTACATGCATTGAATACATTTTTTAACATGATTGAAACAAATAATAAAGAACTGCTCTATCCGAAGACCATGTGCGTTTATTGTCCTAGTTATCATATTCATAGTCTCCATGTGTTCTAAAAAAAATTCTTTTTATCATGTTTCATTATTAAGCCAATAATTCCATATTTTGCAGATTTAGATAAAACTAGTTTCAAATTATGAACTTTTTAAATCAAGTATTTGTATGAGAAACACATTACAGCTGTCATTTTTATTAATTATAACTGATAAAAACAACATTTTGTAGGAAAATGTCAAACAAGAAAATAATATTAATACAAATTTTAAAATATCCTCAACACATTTTGTGTACTTTGATGGTTAACTGGCTTACTTTTTCTGAAGATTCATATCATTAACAGGTTTAAATGCAAATAGATAAGGAATAATCTTTCATGGAATTAAATTATATCTAAAATTGAACAATGTCTCATTTTTCCATAAGAGATAGCCCTGTGACAAGTATCTTTGTACTAACTGTGAAAAGTACATGTATATACTACTGAACATGTTCAGATACAATATTTTGAAGCGTTTATATATAGTAGTGAACAGTCTGGACCCCCACCCCCCTCCTGCAAAATTCAAATTTCTTTAAATTACATGATAAAATTACCAAAAATATGCCTCGTACCTCCCCCCCCCCCCCCCCCGGCAAACTCAATTAACCGTCAGACCCCCCCCCCCCCTGGAAAATTTTTTTGGATCCGCGCAGGAGAAAATATATATGTGTACATGCTAGTTTTTATGTTATCACCTCTCAGACAGGTGTACCCCCTTGCGAAATTATTGACAATGATGAAATTTGCCAGACGTCTGTTTTTCCTGAATATAATTACCAATTTTGGGGAAATTAGAACTGGATATTTAAAACAGAGTATGAATATTTATTTAAACCATATCACACCAATTTTTGGGTGCAAATTTTTGTAAGTAGTACCTACTTATGGACCTTATGGGCCCGATGTATCAAAATAGAATACAAAAAATGTGTGGTCATTTTTAACTATTTTATGAACTCAAGCCTAAATTCATGGTGTTTATTCTAAATAATGACATCTTAGAAAAAAGATTTGGTATAATAAATCATATGTTGACAGATTACTTTTCATGTTTTAAGCTCTAAATCAAGTATAGACCTTGAAGAAAAATGTGCATAAAAATCACATTTTACTACAGTGTTTTGCTTAGGTCTGTTAACAATGTTAGATATCATTTAAACATTAATTAATTGACGATTGATTTAATACAAAATACTTCTGTCTCTAAATTTTAACAGTGGGGTGGGGGCATCAAAACAAGAAGATCAGAAATTTCGTTTTTCATTTAACTTTAACAAAATCAACATTTATTTCTCAACATTAATCATTTCTATATCTCATATAATACATACACTACCGTTCTAATTGTTTATTATTGCCATTGTATACAACAGCGATGTAGAGCAAAATCAATACCGGATATCTAAAACGCTATGTAAAAGTCGAACCGATATTGTAAAATCCGTATTATGACGTAGTGCGATACTCGGTCTACTTTAATTAAGGATTACACATCTTATAACCATAAAATGTGGATCCGCCCGTTTTACTAAAATCATGTGAAACGGAAGCTCATGTCCAATCGCACTTCTCTGGCCTTTCCGGGGCACAGCTCGGAAAAACAAGTTTGTCGGAGAGTCTTTCCAATTAAGGTAGTCCATCTATAACTATCATATTTCATATTTAATAGATTGCAAGTTTAATCACTATAATCTTAGTGTGATTTTAAGGGTTTATTAAATATTTAAGATTCATCTTTGAAATTTTTTGAAAATTTTGAATATTACCAAATTTATTACATATTGAATTTAACATTGAAGTCCATGGGAAAAATGCATTTTTTTTATTATATCTTTTTAGTACAAGTAATTTTCTCACAAATCTCTAGGTAAAAGGTTGCAAAAGCTCTCCCTTTCATTAAAAATGCCCAAAAAATTCATAATTTACCAAATATATTTTGAGAAAACGATTTATCCTAATTTTTTATAAAGGGCAAATAACTCTTTAAAAAATTTCAAGTGCAAAAAGTTCATTCAATTGACTGCATACATACTCCCGAGTTTGGTTAATGTCAGCCTCATAATAATTTTGAAATTGTTTAGATCAATCAAAATTGTTAAATTCCCCTCATTTATTCGATTTCTGATGTTTTGGGAGCCTATATTTTTGCCGATATTTGATTAATTACGATTAAAAAAGAAAACTCCGATTGTAAAAATTAACTAAGTTACATGTAGGTACAATGTCTTTCATGGACAATTTTTTCCCGATTGACCGGTAAAAAAGCACAAAAGCTGGGTCCATTATTTTTATATAGTATTATATGCAAGATATCGTTGTTTATCGTTGTTTATCTTAATCTCAATCAAAATCTGGTTTAACCCCCCCCCCCCGCCCCTCCGGCAGACCTCATCGAATTCGCCGCCTCTGTGATCAACGAATAATTACTAAAATGCTCAGAAGAAAGCACCCTATAATTATTGGTCACGTGGACGGTGAAATTGACAGTGAGGTGAGTTAATATCAGTCAATGACAATGAAGGTCATTGTGATTTACACACACACACACACACACACACACACACACACACACACATATATATATATATATATACCTTTATTATAAAATTGTACACAATGACCATACACAATGACCAATAGCGTAGATAGCCGTGTGATTGAGCACTGGATCAAAGATTAAAAAAAAGATATGTGGTACACGGTTCGAATCATCGTTAGCTGACTATCAATTTTCCTTTTCCCCCTTATTTGAAGGAAAATTGATGATTCTGTCGAGTATTGATAATAATATTGGACAAAATGATTTCTGGTGTAGACTTTTCATTAACTCTTTCTCAGCTTGGGTGTAAAAAAAAAATTAAAATAATGAATTAAATACAGTTTTCATATTATTTTTTATCTAGAAATGTCCGTGCCGAGGGGGGGGGGGGTAATTATCTTTTTGATGGAAAAATGGTTTCTGGTGTAGAATTTCATTTATTCTTTCTCATCTTGAGTTTATTTAAACAATAAAATACTCCGGGTATGAAGGTAACGACATTGCTAAAAAAAAAATACATATGAGGTTCATGTTCAACATATACATGTATTTAAACAATAGATAACGCGGGCTATGTATTTTTTCTGCAATGTCGCCACCTTCATATCCCGCATGAATCACCAAAGAAAGCATTTTGTTGTTTATATTTACACCTTTCTTTTAATAAATGAATAAGTTGATCGTAAAAAGTAAGAAAAATTAACAAAATTTTCGCACTATAGTGTAGATCGGGTTAGGCCTACACCCGGGAGTGATGTCACGGGAAATAGAAGGACAACTCTCTCTCTCTCTCTTATTGTGAAGTCACTAAACAGACGACATCGACACAAACCTCTGAGGTAAATCCATGGGAATCTGACATCGTGTGGTGGTGGGAGCTTTCTTATATATTTAACGGTGCAACTGTTGGGGGCGGGCGCAGCATAAATTGAATTTTAAATACACATGGGTACAAGATAATAAATTAAAGTGTGGTTTACCAAATGGATACATCAACGTGAATAAAAATATTTTACGCTCCAGTATACATGTATAAACAATTATGTTTTACTGTGTGGCGATCTGGAGGACGAAGTCATTAACAACGAGCACAATTTCACTATCAGATTCATCAGAAACATGCACTGTTGGATCCGCCTATCTATTTGCTTAGTCTATAGACATTGTGACGTCACGTTAGTAGAGCAGACATCATTCGACAGTTTTCGTCAAAGTAGCATTGCTCCGACCAATTTACCAAGTAAATAATGTAAAACAAATAGTTGCAAACCATTTTTTAGAATCAGCAGAATTTTTATATTCATCTTTTAAATATGTGAATTTCTTAAAATTCATTTTACCTGTTCTCGTGAGATCATGACATTGGTAGTAATTTGCAATTTACACGGCATTGTGGGTATGAATCTGACGACAGAATTTTCATTAGGTAGCAGTAGTCCAAATTTTCTCTTCGCCCAAGAGTTGTTAGAGCTTCGCACTGCTCGCTGCGGTTGATAATATGTTTTACAGTGTAACCGTTTGGACTGGGCGATTTGCGAACCCAATAATGGGGCTAGATCAGTAGATGCCCTTTCATCATCTCTGGTCTGTCATCTCATATATTGTTTGTTTTGTTTACAATGGACTCTAATCTTATTGCTTGCCCATTGCCCCAAGAGCATTGGGTTCTTGTTAAATTTGTTAAAGCCCTGATACTGTAGACTGTAGTCTGTCTCAAGTTACTGTTTCCTTCACATTTTAACGGTTTTTATCGAAAAATACACAGCTAAAAGAAATACAATTGAAATCATTCACTAAAACCATAGACAAATAAAACAGATGTCTATGTTAAAATGTACGTCATCTCTTTTTTTTACTCGGAGATTTTCACAGGAACGGAAAACAGATTTCTTACGGAGATTTATCTTTTTTCCATTCGGAAGTCTCATGGAACACCTCACACAATTTTCAAATGTATCATCCAGACCTTATTTTATATCATTTGCAGAGAGATAGATAGAGAGAGAGATAGAGAGTGGGCCAGGAAATTCTAATACATAAACATGTAAACAGATTTTCAAGCCAAAGGTTTCTGATCCGCAGGAGCAGCTGCACAGCTAGCGAAGGTGGAGGTCGTTATGAATAACTAATATTAATGAAGCAAAAAATCTTGGGACAGATTTTAGCTGCTTTTTTTGTTATTTTTATTCGATCAAAATACATGTACATAATTATTACTTATTAGATTTGTTACTGACACACTACAGAAATATATCGGGTTGATCAATCTCATAGATGACGAGAACAAACGTCTTTGGTGTTTTCAAAAAGAATTTAGAAAGCAAATTCAATTAAAATGCATGATTTTATTTTAATAACAATGAAATAAATCTGCGTCAAAGTTGAAACACATATTTTTGTCCAATCAGATGTCATGAAATTCATTTGATCGGATCTAAATATATATGCAAATGGTGAAAGTGGTAGGAATTAAACGAATATTTGTTTTCATATAATTGGGAAATATTTTTTAAGAGCACACTAGGTAAGTTTGAATGTATTTATCAGTTATTAAACAATATTGATAAATTATCAAACGTTAAGTTAGTACGAGATTCAAATTCAACATGGATGCCTGTGATGTCACTGCGCGTGAAGTGATTCTTTTTTCCTCCATCTTGGAAAAGTTTTCCAAGTTCTTAGGTTTAGAGTGTAATTTCTATATTTGGGCATATATACACTTGTTGTCTATAGGGAGAGCATTGCTCTCACAGGCTTTTCGGACCAGTGAGAGGGTGTCGCCTTCTAATATGTTTTACGGCATAACCGTTTGGAGGGCGAAGCCAATATAAATGGGGCTAGATCAGTAGATGCCTTTCATCATCTCTAGCCTGTCAGCTCATATATAGTTTGTTTTGTTTGGACTCTAATTTTGTTGTTGGCCCAAGGGCATTGGCCAGCCCACGGTCCTTGTTAAATTTGTTCAAGCCCTGAAATACTAGACTAAAGTCTGTCTCAGGTTACTGTTTCCATCACATTTTGACGATTTTTATAGAAATATACACAACTAAATGAAATACAATTGAAATCATTCATTAAAACATCATCTCAGAGATTTTCACAGGAACGAAAAACAGATTTCTTGTGGAGATTTATCTTTTTTCCCATTCGGAAGTCTCTTGGATCACCTCACACAATATTTCAAATGCTACCATCCAGACCTTATTTTATATCATTTGCAATTAATCCAAAGAATCTCCATAGATTTTTATTTAACAGCCACTTTCTTTAGCTGAACAAGTTAGAGAGAGAGAGAGAGAGAGAGAGAGAGAGAGAGAGAGAGAGAGAGAGAGAGAGAGAGAGAGAGAGATTCAAATACAAAAACATGTAAACAAATTTTCATTCTGGTATGAAAATAAATATTGTTTTCAAGAACCCTGAGATATTTCATCTTTGCTAGCCAAGGGTTTCTGATTCGCACCACTCCTGCAGATCACAAACCCTTGGCAAGCGAAGTTAGGTGTATTTATGAATGCAAAAAAATCACAGACCTCTGGATAATTTCTCAGCATGAAGTATCTTAACTTTTACTCCCTTATTTTAAATGTTTGCATTTTTAAAAATAAAATGATGAATTAAAGAGTTATGTTTATAATTTTTTTTTTATAGGAAAATCAATTTATCTCAAGAACATTTCACTTGTATGGCAATGTATGGACAGAAATAAATTGAGATTAGTTTTGGTCCCTAAATTCACTAAAATTTGTTATCAATACACTATTGAACATTCAATGATTGGTTAAATTGTGTATTAAAACCGGAGAATTGAGATACCCTAGCTAATTCACATCATAAGGTGCAAATTATGTCCTTCGTGTATTTTGTACAATCATATATAGTTTAACCTGAGTTTATCTGACAAATGTCTTACATTTAGTGTGTAATACATATTTATGATTGTGAATGCAGATCAGTTCTTCCTATTATGCATACATTTTAAGTATCTATAATGCATTATTGTGAATAGTCTCCCTATTTGTTTTTATTTTCATGGCAGATTGTTGGTAAATTGAACATGATTTATTGTATATATATATATATATATATATATATATATATATATATATATATATATATATATATATATATATACATTTTTTTGGGGGGGGGGTGTGAATTAGAATGGGGAAATATTTTACAATGTGTCTGTCAAAGACTATAATGTCCAAAAAATTAAGATTATCTTTTGTTTTTATTGAATTAGTTATTAGTCGTAACATGACTTTTTTTTGTTTTTGAGATATAATTTGAATTCTGGGTCCGAAATGACCTGGGTACGAGTAGGTCAGACTATGATTTGAGATGAAACCTAAAAAAACGAAATTTCAAATTGAAAGTAAGGGAAAACGTCTTTGCTGTTTTCATAAAGAAATAAGAAGGCAAATTCAATTAAAATACATTATTTTATTTGAATAACAATGAAATAAAACTGCTTCACTGTTGAAACACGTTTGCTTTGTCCAATCAGATGTCATGAAATTCATTTGATCGGATCTAATGCAACTGTTGAAAGTTGTAGGAAACGAAAATTTGTTTTCTTAATTAGGAATTAATTTTTCAAGAACACACTAGGTAAGTTTGAATGCATTTATCACTCATTAAACAATATTGATAAATTATCACCAAACGTGAAGTTAGTACGAGATTCAAATTCAACATGGATGCCGGTGATGTCACTGCGCGTGAAGTGATTCTTTTTTCCTCCATCTTGGAAAAGTTTTTCAACTTCATAGGTATAGAGTGTAATTTCCATATTTGGGCATATATACACGAGTTGTCTATAGGGAGAGCTTCGCTCTCACGGGCCCCGCCCTCTATTATTGAACACGAGTACAATATTGGCGATGCGAGCAAATCGTATCGCTTGTGGGAATAATATGTTTTACGGTGCTACCGTTGTGGCGAGCGCAGCAAGAATTACACGTACCTTGCATCATTGTCAACTTAGTGATATTTTGACAGTTATCAACTAACATCAAAGAATTTTTGAGAGAGAGAGAATTATATATTTCTAAGTTTAAAATAATTCTTACAAAATACATAGACTTGCTTCCTCTAAAACCCACAGGTGCTTGAGGACAGGACCACTCCCCCATCCCCTACCCCTAAGTATCTAGACCCCCGGGACTTTATTCATTTTTTCTTTAAAATATCCTTTTACGACATATTTATAATCTAATGTATACATTCATTGCACAAAATTAATTAAAACAAATATTTTGAAAAAAATCATATCCCCTCTATATATAATACAACAAGGTTGCTAACTACATTTGCCAAACGAGTGGTACTGTCGATGAATATTTGTTGAAATATGCTATCAAACTACATCTGCCGGTAAAAACGGTGATCTCAAGTCGTAGCCCGATAACTCCCTTCACTGAATATCTGCATGTCATGCCCGTGTAAATACATTTATTGGGTAAATTGGGTCAATTTTCACCGACAAGTTGCAAGTTTTGAACTTTGAACTAATCTTTTTTTTTTTTACTGAAATTTGTTTATTTTGGCATACGTTGTATCCGTGCCTATGGTCCCTGTTTCCCATTTCCCATTTTCCAATTTAATGGTTTGACAATATGCAATATCTGCATAGATTTTTTAACTGTTTATTTTTTCTCTTTATTATTTAGTTCAACAATGACTTTTTTTTTTAATCTTCTCTCTACCTATACTACTCATGCGCGGATCTGGGCTGGGGGAGTGGAGGGGGGGGGGGTCGAAGGGTCCCCCTGGAAAATGAAAATTTATTAAATTTACATAGTAAAATTATCGCAAATATGCCTCGGACTCGGACCCCCTCCCCCCCCCCCCCCCCCCCGGCAAACACAATAATCCTTCGGACCCCCCCTCCACCCCTGGGAAAATTTTCTGGATCCGCGCATGCTTACTGTTCATGCACGCAAAATTAGCTTAATTTGCTTCTATATATAATTATATAATCTCTCTATCAAAATAAAAAAAACACTTTAAAAAAAACCCATAAATCATCTAAGACAGGTATCGAAGTTTATACTGAAATAGCTATAGTACATGCATTTCAGATGTTTGATCCACCTCTAAATTTATCGCGGAAAATCTAGTGCGAGATCACTGTGACGTCACACGTTCAAATCTATATTCATTTGTTTACGTATCTCGACTCAATACGAAGGAACGGAAGCATGTAAAAAATCTCTTAAGTCTCACCGAAGCTTTTGCGGTACTCAAAACGTGTATTCAAACCTCCAGGCGCCCTAAATTACGAGTTAAATGTTAGCCATTTTTGGCATAGCACCACGGGAGAAAACATTAGAGAGCATTATGGGACGTAGACAAAAAAAAATTCTTGATGAATCTGTAGGTTTAGCTCGTTCTTTTTCCCGCGCACACTGGTTCTTAAAGCTCGCTACGCGAGCGGCCGCTGCGCTTGCTATAAACAATAAAATGCTTTCTTTGGTGATTCATGCGGGATATGAAGGTGGCGAAAATTGCGGTGTATCGAATAACCGAAATCCGCGGTAATCACCGAAATCCTACCAAAATCTAGCAAAATCTATCGAGTATGGGTATTTACTTTAGATTATTTTTCATATATAGAAAGAACACAATATTATTGGGTTACTGTCGTTTTGCCCCAAAGCCAAAGCGCCCCATGCATGAGCGCCCCAAATTTTTTTTGAGCGCCCCCAATTACATTTCACGAGCGCCCCAAATATCTTTCACGAGCGCCCCAAAGTAAACATTATCATTAAATTATTTTCACGAGCGCCCCAAAACGGGTTCGTTTGATAATATCCTTAAAATCTTCGATGGAATCTCAATTAACGTATACGTGGGATCATTTTCACGAGCGCCCCAAAATTTTCTAACTCGATTTTGGTCTAAAATCTTGTTGGGTTATTTTCACAAGCGCCCTTAAGTTTGATTTGGATCATATTTATATTGGAAATGGGTTGACCCGATTTAAATTACTCTAAAATCGATTTTTTTTTAAACCAGCGCCATCGTATAACGTTAGAATTAGTCAATTTTACAAGAATTGGGTGCCCACGATTTGTAAAACCTACATTTGAATATTACTTTCACGTACATGTAGTTTGAATCATGTTCACGAGCGCCCCAAAATAGGTTTACCTAAGTTTACTCTCAAATCAGCCTTTTACGTTGCCACAAAGTTAGAATCTGACTATTTGGATTATTTTGAAACCCGATTTTGCAATAAAAATATATCTATGAGACTCTCACTTTTACGTAAAATTTGCATCATTTTTCACGAGCGCCTCAAAATGAGTTCACTCAATTTTGCTCTTAATCCAAGTTTATATCTCGCTATCACGTTTAATTTTATTCATTTTTATGAGCGCCCCAAAATGGATTCAGTCGATTTTTCACGATATTATTTTACTGAGCGCTCTAAATTTTGGAAAACTTTTAACAGATTTCTATGTTACATGTGCAAGTAGGGACGTACATGTATATACTAACGGGATATCCAACTCTCGCAAGTCTCGCCGAAATCACGCGGTACGTAATTTCGTATGTTAATTTCAACTTTATATATTTATGATGTTACCAGATATATTGAAATGAAACCTTTAAAAATATCTTAAAATTATTCTAGAATTGTTATTTGTACTTTATAACCCTGATCTGATCATAATTATGACGGAGTTCTCTAACACCCGTTTTAGCCCCATTTCCATGATTCCGTACAAATCGATGTTTATTTTCTTTATATCTAAATTACTTTACAAGATATCATATGATTAAAAGTTGGTTGTAAAAATTTGATTTCGATAAAGAATTTTAACTTTATGGAATGCCTTGTTATAAATGTATTTTTTGTTACAAATATAAAACTTATCATTCAAACTCCTAATAGTCATGGAGATTAAAAGAATTCATAAGACATAATTATATGCAATTGAAGCTGATTAAATTGTTTAATAAACATGATAAAGTTCGTTTAAAAAATAAGTGTGTTAAAACTTTGACAATAATGAATATTATACATTTACAGCAGAATATTTACATTCTACTGTGTTTTTCCATTTAATTTTGTGATCTTTAAATGCCTCTAAATGCAACAACCTAATCACTGCGTATGAATATACATGTAATTTACATAAGTAGTTCCCAAACATTGATTTCTATGTTATTGGTTTTAAAATATATTTTATACATGTTGTTAAAACACCATGTTGTACAATTATTCACCAATAAAGATGATTTTATTATTAAAAGCAAAATTTCATGAGTTAATTTTAATGGATTATATTTTCATGCTCATCTCAACAGTCTATGTGATAACCAGTTAAAACCGGTTTTAGAAAACAGCTGTTCTTGCTGTTACTAATATACTCCCTCCGTGATCTGCAATTCATACTGATTTATTTTAATAAAATAATTGATTTCATCAGTAAGGGAATGTAAATATAAGCATTAAATGATTTATTTTTGACGTTGTGGTGTCAATAACTGCCGTCAGTTGAGCAGACAAATTGTCATAACGCGCTAACGTGCGTTATTCAATTTGTCTGCTCACCTGACGGCAGTTATTGACACGACGACGTCAAAAATAAATCATTTAATGCTATATTAACAAATTAAATGATGTATGTTTAAATGCATGTTAAATGTGTGTGCATGATATTTAACTATCAATTTTATAACAAACAATATCACCAATTACCGGTGACGTATCTACTGCATGTGGTATGTGCACATGATGTATAGATGTACATAAGATGTACCCCTGGTGTGACATATTATATCTGGATTTTACTCTTACGTATCTTTGATTTGTAGATATAATTATTTTACAACCCAGGGTGAGGAAATTAATATTTTGAGAATTTTTAATTAATGGACTTTTCTTAACGTATTCATGTATACTAAGACTTTCAACACTCTGACGTGCACCTGGGCACAAGACACAGCTGTTGTGTATATCTTGGGTATTCTGTGTTAGTTCCAGGGGTTTTCTCAAGTTAAACAAACAATAGACTTTCATTAAATATACACAAACGATTAGAACCATGTCTAGACAAACAAAGCAGTAATATCCCGGCCGATTAAACAAAGGCAATTGATAGTCCATGAAAGTAAATAATTTACAGCCGTGAATATTAATAAACATACTTACGACAAAAAAAAAACAGAGCTAGAAAATGTTGCTTTGGTTATGAATAAAAACAAATTCACTTACCTTTTTCTTGCAAAGAAGACACTTCTCCATCGTACGAATGTCAACAAAAGAATAACCCACATCACCTGAATGGACGATCTATGACGTTACCCGGGGTGGGGAGGGGGTTGGGTTGGAAGGTAATTAGGAGACAAGTCAATTGGGTAGATAATTGCCATTTTGTTTGATGAATATCAATTTCGGTGCTCATGCTTTTGATGTAAAAAAAGAACGGAATTTGGAACTATTTGTCATCTTTTTATATCAGCGTTTGATAATTTTTGTTGAAATGTGGGGCGCCCTCATTATTCCAAAAATTATAAAGCGAAACTTATTTTGGGGCGCTCTTAAAAAAAATCAATCATCATGATTAACCATTTTGAGCACTCGAAAAAAATTGCTCGGGGGCGCTCGTGAAACGTATTTGGGGCGCTCCCAAAAGAATTTGGGGCGCTCGTGCATGGGGCGTAATGGTTTTGGGGCGAAGTGACCAGCACCCGTTGAAACACGTTTTTTTGTCCAATCAGATGTCTTGAAATTCATTTGATCGAATCTACTGCAACTGTTGAAAGTTGTAGGAAACGAAAATTTGTTTTCTTAATTAGGAATTAATTTTTCAAGAACACACTAGGTAAGTTTGAATGCATTTATCACTCATTAAACAATATTGATAAATTATCACCAAAAATGAAGTTAGTACGAGATTCAAATTCAACATGGATGCCGGTGATGTCACTGCGTGTGAAGTGATTCTTTTTTCCTCCATCTTGGAAAAGTTTTTCAACTTCATAGGTATAGAGTGTAATTTCCATATTTGGGCATATATACACGTGTTGTCTATAGGGAGAGCTTCGCTCTCACGGGCCCTTCGGGCCCGTGAGAGGGCTTCGCCCTCTAATATTTTTCCATTTTTTTTTTCAGACTTTCTCGAATTTGAAGCGAGTTTATGTTCTGGTGGCGAATTTTTTCGTCTGCACAAGGAACTTGCGGTCAATAGCGGTTTGGGAATGTTTAACGGGTAGTAGCTACGATTTTGGAATTTTTTGAAAAGTTTTTATTTGGCAAAATAATACTGTAGAATGATAATTTTTTTAGTAAAATACAATTTCTGTTATGTCCCAATCGATAGTTTTGACGAATTTTGTCAATATAGGCAAGTGACATGAATTTTTGTCTGGTAGACAAAAATTAAATTAAGGTCCGTTCGTATTCATATAACCTTTTGTGAACTCATTCGACAGCCTCAATAACGCATGCGTAGACTGCTTTAGCACAAGACATGGCCGACACGGGTATGTCAACTCGCAGACGAACACGTGTTCTCACGGATTCAGCCAGAAAACGAAATCAGCAAAACATTCAGGCATCTTATAATAAGGCGCGAGTAAATATCGGCGTCCAGTTTGAATGTTGGAATGAGTTGAAAGACACTCTGAAGCTCGAGAGCCATGCAGATGTCGCGAAAGTTTTACTGGACAAGTGAGTATTAAAATTTTAGTAAAGTACGATAATTCACGATATTATACATAATATTTCTTTGTTAAATTTTAATCCAGGCAGAAAAAAAACATGCATGCAATGTATGATATCTTAATTTAATTCCTTTCTGAAGCATCTTTATCAATAATATTAGTTAATGGGGTACCCCAAGGGGTAGATGTCTTAAAATTTTAGTAAAATGTGATAATTCATGATTTATACATAATATTTCTTCGTTAGATTTTAATCCAGGCAGAAAAAAACATGCATGCAATGTATGATATCTTAATTTAATTCCTTTCCGAAGCATCTTTATCAATAATATTAGTTAATGGAATACCCCAAGGGGTAGATGTCATACGGAAAAACATTTTTAATGAAAGAATTGAAGTAAGACTCTGAAAAACGATATTGCAGTTGTTTTGTCACATATAACCGATTTATATTGCACACTATTTATGCTTTATGTTTACTATCTAGGTATGAACTGTATAGAAAAGATTGTATCGGTACTCCCAAAGGATCTACAGTCGAGCGAATGAGTCCGGTGGGTGCACCTGTTTACCTCTACCCCAGGACCATCGTCTTTTCCATACAAATGTGATGTGTCAAGAATTACTTCTTCAGAGGCGGAAATAACTGAGTATGTATTTATTCTGCGAATTTATCAAAATTTTATGTAAACATTTTGATATGCAATGTCTCATTGATATGTTGTATAGCCGAGAACTACAAAACATACATAGTAAAAATACCTTACAATATGTGGAAGACAACAGACGATATATTTAAACAAGGGAAACATGTTAAAAAAAAAAAAAAAACCACAAGTTTGTATGGTCTACAGCAGAATCGGAACTGGGGCTCCAGCAGATTGGACCAGGTAATGTTGGGGTGGACCAGGGTCAGAGGTCATGCATAACAATACATGATGCATTTTCACTACAGTTATTCCATACATGCATGAACTAAGTAATGTAATAATATTTCTGCAGCCAGATAAAGTCTGGATAAGGATTTCGGTCCTTTTCCCTCTCAAATATATGTTATTCCAATTGAACCATTACTTAATTTATTATTATTTTGTACAACCCCCCCCCCAAATATAAGTTTTTCCAATTGAACCATTATTTATCCATGATCCAACCCCCTCCTACCTATCCTGTAAAAATGCATTGGCAAGGAATGGTCCTTGGTGAGAATTGGTCATATGCCAGTATAGTTTATCAAAGTACAAAATGATACTAGTTTTTTCAAATGACCAAACAGAGAAATATTTAAAAGCCACTGTGAATTTAGACTTTTTTACGCTATGAGGTAATTAAAAAAGAATGCCTTCTACATTTCAGTAAGTCAGATGTATACATGCCTGGAGTAGAAGAAATAAAAGAAAGCTGTAGATGTCCCATTATGAAGGAGTCAAACAGTTTCGTAAACCCTTTTCAGTTAGTCATATTGTTGGTTTATTTACAGTAAACAATAAATTAAGCTGATATAAGAAATTCATAGAACTATAATTAATAATGCATATGCGTATAAAGAAAAAATACATTTTTAGTATTTTGTTTGTTTTTTTCCCATATAGCTTGACCATTGATGTGACTGAGGTGGAAATGACAGATGATGATGTAGAGGATGATGATTATGAACCAAGTTTTAACATCACTCGAAGGTACATAATATGAATTTTTACTCCCTATGTGGACGATACGATCCCATACAGTTTGTAGCCAATAAAGAAAATTACTCTCATTTTCAAGTTAGCAAGTAGTTATTTACTACCCTGAGATGTAAGAGTCTGATGTTTATAAGTAGTGAAGGGATGTTAACTGAGATTCTCTGCTTACAGGTGATTGGCAAGGGGAAGAGTTGAAGGGTCAAGAAGGGGCTAAAATAGTTGTGTAAAATATCATCATTATATACAAATCATATTAAAACAATGCATTTTCTTATCAAATAGAGAAGGACTTGACACCATTGCTGCTACGGATGATGATGAAGATGACGAATGCATAAGTGATGAGGAAATCGAGACTACAGAAGTTGATTTCAGTCAAAGTCCTGGTTGTCATCACATCAAAACCAATGAAGAGATAAAAGGCTTTATGAATGATCAACCTTTTTTGATATATTGCAACCAGCTGCTGAATTTAGCTACAGCACACATAAAGAAAACTTGTTCTCATAAAGGCTGTGGATTAGAAGTAGAAATAAAGAAAGAAGTTGTTGCATCAGCCCTTTACCTGAAATGGGTAATGTGTTTATTCATAAATATAAAATTGCACATCATTTTTTAGTCGTCACTTCCTGTCCTGAGATATATAAGATTTAAAATCATTTTATGATTAGTATTTGTGTACATAATATTGTATCTCATTTTCTCCATTTGTATTTGCTATTTAATTAATACAATTATCTATTTTTGTTAATCAGATTTGTCCAGATGGCCACACGCTTTATAAATGGTGCTCCCAGCCAATCTTGAATAGAGGTGCACACATTGGTGACTTGATGCTGACTGCAAGCACTGTTCTCTCAGGAAGTAATTTCCAAAAGATATCCATGTTTGCTAAATTTTTACATCTTCCCATTCTTAGCAAAAGCACCTTCTATAAAATTCAGCGCCAATATGTTGTCCTGTCTGTCGATGAACACTGGATAAACCACCAGGATGCAGTATTGGAGGAGTTCAGAAGAATTGATTTGGTTGTCCTTGGTAAATACAAATATTGCTTCTATATACACATTTGTAAACCAGTAAAATATTGTTTTCTATCAAAGTTCACCAACTTACACGTTGACACATTTGAAATTTTAAGTAAGATGTGATTTTTAAAATCGGATATAAATTATAATTGATATGTTATTTTAGCATATATTGTGAGGCAAATGAGCAATTTGTTCTTCAGGTCTAACAAGTATGTTACATGTACCTGAATCCAAGTCAACAGCTATTTTGTTTTACCCTTTACTACAGATTCAAGTATAATTTCAAGTAGCAATCAGTCATTCATGTCACACAGTTCTTTGGCTACTGGTATTTCTGTCTTGACGAGATTGAGATTAGACGAATATTAGATAGTGAAGATGCAACAGCCCAACAATTTTTGTGTTAGACTGTTAGCTGGTTGATTGCAATATTTGTTTTATTGGACTTTGTGTTGGTTAGAACTACAAAATATAATACCTGTAAGGGTATAACATTAGACATTTGATGTAGTTCTAACTTAAACAATAATGTTTTCTTAAAATTGAAGGGGATGGAAGAATGGACAGTCCAGGACATTCGGCGCAGTATTGCTCTTTTACCTTCATGGAGTATACTACCAAAAAGATCCTATGCATCATCACTTTGGACAAAAGGTTTACTGAAAAGAAAAGTACAAACTTGGAAAAGGCGTGCTTTATAAAGGGACTTGAGTTTCTTATAGAGAAGGGGATGAAAATTGTAGAAGTTGTGACTGATGCACATGTGCAGATTTCATCACTAATGAGTGTGTATAAAATGTAATAAATTTTTTTGTTAGTAATATACATGTACCTTTGCATTTGTTACATACCTGTGTGAATATTTTTCATGTGTTTACATGCTAGAAATTACAATGATTAGCGAAATCTGATATTTTTTAATAGAGAAAAACTATCCGGACATCAAGCATTCATTTGATGTTTGGCATGGGACCAAGAACTTGGGGGAAAAAATCATCAAGGTTAGCATGATATACTGTGTTGGTATGTGCTTGTTCCATTCGTAAAACTTTGAAGACTACAGTGAAGAACATTGCATGAATTAGTTATAGCAATTTCATTGACATGGCGATGCTTTCATGTTTACTAAGGCAGGTCAAGAAAAGAAGAATAAAGGTTTGCTGGACTGGACCAAAGATGTGGTTAACATTACTGGTATACAGCACAAACTTGTACTACAAAACAAGATTTTGTTGTAAGTTAAACATTTCATAAAAACTTATTTCTAGTAATTTAAAGTTAGAAGACAAATTAAGATGGTAACATTTCTAACAGTTTCACAAATGCAGATATATTTTTGAATAGATATATATTCTAAAGTAATTCTAGAACAATTATTAAGGAGTTTTTATGATGCTGACCCTAGTGTCAACCATATTTAGAAAATGATATTATTTTTTACAATTGATAATCTTTTATTATTTAATTCATTACACAGTACAGCGGAGTTGGAAAACTTTCAGAACCTCACTTTGATGTACGCATCGAAAAGACATTCATACACACCACCGGCTTACCGATGTTGAAATCTCTTGGCTGCATTGGACCATAATGGCCACATTGATAGAGAAGTTATGACAAACAAAGATGGATCTATCAGGTTATAACAAGTTTTGTCAACTAAAACAAGGAAATGTTGATTTTGATGACATTTTATCTCATAGTGCAAGGAACATAGTACATGTACTACTATTAACTTAGAATATAAAAGCTTATGGGCAAACAAATTAAAGAATGAGTTGTCTTGACTTAATTAACTTTCATTATTCAAAGAAATTTTCCTTAAAATGGTGAGGAAACTTCATGTGCTTGTATAATACAATGCATTTGAAAACTATTTCCTGTCATGAGGAGATATGCTCTGCTTAGTGGTTCATTTGTCCATTGTATTGAATAGAAATATATTTAGCAATATTCTCTCTTATTTTAGGTATCAGAGAGTTTTTCAGAAGAAAAGTAGTAGATGGTCAGTCACAACATGTAAAGAACCAAAACAGTATTCATATGTGCCTGAGATGATGCGGAAAATTATCCTTAAACGCCTGGATGATGCCATTGGTATGAATCAGAAGATGGTACAAGAGCAGGATGACCCCAGAAGAGTTTCATCTCACCTTGCACCAATTCCCTCACCACCTACTCAACAGATTGTTCAAGAACAGCGATCAAGATTTAGAACAAGTGTTGACATGGACAAAACTATTGACTACTGGGTAGAATGAATTCATTGTAGATTACCCTGTTCCTGTTATCTTTATGATAGACATACAGTTTACATGTCTATGACATAGCTACGAGGCATGCTTAGGGTACATGTACTTGATATTCAATTCTGATACTAATGTTATTTATCATTGAATTTTTAAGAGGTTTTTTATATACTTCTTGACCACAAAGCTACCCATATGGGATGTTGATTTTAAGTAGAACTTTCCCATTTTATGAATGTGCTTTATTTTTTTTTTTATCTCGATGCACGTTCACTTAAAATGTACATCTAGTTTATTTCATAGAATGAATAATAGCTTGGGATAAAGCAATTTTCTGCTTTTACACTTGCATGTAATTTTGAATTAAATTAGACATAATGTGTTCCATGTGAACAATTTTTATAATATACATATAGGTGTTTGTAGCTGTTGTTGCTCATTATAAAAGAAACAAGAAATTTGAACATTAGTGCTGTTTTTTTAATATACATTATCCCAGACGGCCACCCACAAATCCCCTATATTGTCCAAAACTGTCCGGATAGGTATCTCTTATCCTCCAGGTGCAGCAGCTCGGAATGACACGGCGGTTTCCTGCCCCCAAATGCCCATGCTGCCAGAGGATAAACTGCTGGTATCCTGTGTGGCGATTGCTCCGGTTGAAGTCATTCTCCTCACCAGCAGCAAGGACATCCTGTCTGTTAAAAGAAATGAAAATAAATTTAGATGGCATTTCACTGATAAGGCAGACATTAAAAAATTAAAGTCATGGGAGTAAACAATACAAATTGATCTATATAGAATAGTAATTTTTAAAAAAAAATTTGCCTGTATCGACGAGCTACCATCAAAACTTATGGGTCCAGAACTATCAGGTTGAAGTCCTGAAATTATGTGTATTTATATTCATTTTATGATACAATTTCAATTCAATTTCTTTTAAAATGTTTATAGTATTTAAAATTTAGTTATATCTAAGTCATACAGAACTACTTACTGGCAAAGTAGAGAGGCAGTTGGCAGGTGTTTGCCTGCAGCATACCCTCTCCTCCTCTGTGGGCATCTCCCGGCACTTGCTGCACACACACACCAATGTGGGGAATTGCTACCCGGCAGTGGATGATACCCACCATGAGTGGCTTCAGCTTGTGATGCCCGATCGACAATGTCGAGAATTAGTGATGGGTCTCTCTCAAAGACGCTCATCACCAATTCTCTCAATGCATCTTCGGTCATCTCGGCAACACGATTCTAAATTTTTTAATGAAAATACAAAATCTATTATACAAGAAAATAAGACACAGGCTTCTACAAGGACATGAAAAGTGTTACAAGATATCATAGTATACCCTTAGTTGAAGATTTCTGTCTATTACTGCTGTCTGAGCGTCTCGTGTCTGGTAGGCCCCCTGCATATTCCTCTAGCACCTCGTCTACGAGCTGGACCCTGCCCTCTTGCTCTACCTCTAGCCCTGGCTCTCCCTCTGGCTCTGCCCCTGCCCCTGCCTGGTCTCTTTGGGCTAGAGGAAGACTCTCCATCAGACATAGAACTTCTTGAAACCTGTATAAGTTACATTGAGATTAAATGTAAATTTGTCCATGGGATGGTAAGTGGGGGGGGGGGGTAATCATGATATGAGAATATGTTTTTTAATGTTCAAAATATTGTCAAATGGAATTGCATATTTACAAGGATAAAATCTTTTTATTTATTATTTATACGTAAATTCTAACATAATAATACAGGCACATGAATTTTAAAATAAAAAAAGTGATTCAATATGGCCTAAAAAATTCCAACCCCCTTTATACATGTATAATTATAAGGTATTAGGGGTAGGATTTTTTTAATGATACTTCATATACAGAAGGAGTTGAATTTTTCGATCTTTGATTTTATGGAGCAGTTTGTTGATACAAATCAGGAGTCTGTGATAACAAACATTATAGTAGAACGTCAGTTGTGAACTGGTGATATGGAGACACTACACCTCGATTCTGATGCTGATCAAATTTTCATACCTAATTTTCACGTATATAATAATCTAGTTTGTAAGTATGAAATGCTCATAATTTATTATCCCCTTGGGGTACCCCATTTAGGTTTCAACGTACACAACATCGAGCGGAAACAATTTTCACTGAATTATTACGGTTCAATAAATAGAAATGAATTAATAATACTTTATGGAAAGGATAGGCTTGCAATACACCTTCCACTGAATGTAAATAATTTTATTTTCACATAAAATCACTGTCATGTGCTTACCTCGTCATCCATTACGCTGCATCCGGGTATGTGAAACTCAGCTTCTGTAGACGTCGGAAAAACCTCCGATGCATAATTAACACAGTAAGTTCGGACGAATTTAATCAATTAATTAATGATTTGGAGGCTCTTTATAAACACAGTGATGCCTTATTTGAGTATTTGATGTATATGTATTCGTTTTTAGTCACTTTCAGCATTATGAAAAATATATTAAAATCATAGCTACTATCCCTTTAAACAGGGTGACAAAGTTGGTTTAACAATATTAGTTTTATTGAGAGTGATAGATTTATTTTTGTGTGAACTGAGTGTGGGCAATCAGTTCTACACAAGTTTTTAGCTCAAGTGAGCTTTTCTGATCACAAAAATTATGAAAATTAAGAACCACCTCCTTTTTCAAGGGGAGATAATTTTGAATTATTGAAAACTTAAAAGAAATTTTTAAAAATTTTCTTCTCAAGAAAACAACCATTTGGTCAGGAAAGCTGAAACTTGTGTGGAAGCATCCTCATGTAGTGTAGAAAATCATGACCCCCGGGGGTAGGGTGGGGCCACAATGGGGGGTCTACCTTTTACATAGGAACTAGGATCTGCCCGCGTTGCATGATAAACCCGTCCTAAACTTTTCGCCTTGACAGTAATTAGTCAAATTGCGTTCTTGGTTACCCCCTTCTGGAAAGTTCTATTCCATTCTCTTGCGAGAGGTCGCGTGTCGCTCGCTTCTATCTATCAAAACTAAAATCGCACATTCAAGAAACGAATTGCCTTATTTCATTTATTCAACATTTGTCAAATCTTAACTTCTTTGTGTAATCCAAATAAGATCTTTATAACTTTATTCATTGTTATGTAATCATTCAATATTATCTCATTGCATGTATATACATGTATTTTGATGCTAACTCCCACTGACTTAAATCCGCCAAAGCGTGTCCACCACCTCCTTACTCTCATTTTTGGGGAGTTGATTTTAATCAACTCTTCAATGCAGTTACTCTGGCAAACCGGAAGTGAAACAGTGTTTGGACCTAAGCACGAATCATCACCGCTGACAAGACTTAGTTCTTGAAAATAATTGATATATTGGATTTAATGCATGCTGAAACATTGCTTTTCAAGGAAACTTATTTATAAATACCGTGAAAATAGTCAGATTTTAAATGGTACGAACAATTAAGATATTTTTGTAGTCGCATGTATTCCTACACCAGAATTCAATATAGTCTCGTTCAACCCGACACTCGGCTGTCTCCGTAAATCTCCGACAAGCAGAGATCGAGTCTCTCTTGCTTGTCGGAGATTAGCGACTACAGCCGAGCGTCCGGTTGAATGAGATTAGAGTTCAATATTGCTTGGATCCATAAAATTTTCCAGAAATAGTTCGATTACTGATACATACATGTAGTTTGATGGAATTAATTCTAACTTTAAATATCACACAACATGATTCATATCGAAATTCTTGTCGGAAAAGTCCTAGAATTCATATTAAAAAAATGTGCGTAATTCAAATAAAGATTATAGAAACTACTTGCCATGCAAAATAACATTGTTGATTTTAAAATAAATAATAATTGATAAAATCAACTCCCGTTAGTACTTCAGTACTTTGATTGCTATTTCGAGCTTGTTTATCAAAAATGAATGTAGGTTTTAAATTTATTTTACAATAATTATACTAATCAGGTAAAATTCCACAATAGCTGACGGACTTCATATAACACTTGTTGAAATGCCAAAGGTGTATGCAGTTAGTCAGGTGCAGGCATTTTTTAGTTTATTTGCAAAAAGTATTAATTTATAAGTATATAGATATATATAGAGTAAATCTTTAAAAATCTTCTCAGAAACTAAACTTCAGGAAAGCTGAAACTTGTGTGAAAACATCCTCATATAGTTTAGATTCAAAGTTGTGAAAAGCATGACCCCCAGGGGTAGGGTGGGGCCACAATGGAGGGTCAAACTTTTACATAAGAATATCAAGTGTAAATCTTTAAAAATCTTCTTCTCGGAAACTAATCAGCCAGGAAAGCTGAAACTAGTGTGGAAGCATCCTCAGGTGGTGTAGATTCAAAGTTGTGAAAATCATGATCTCGACGGTATGTTGGGGCCACAAAAGGGGATCGATCGAAACGGGAATAAAAGTTGGTTTGGCGTGGGTTAAACAAACAATTTAAGCTGAACAGGGATAAAAGTTGGTTCGGCAGGGATTATTTATTTAATTAGTATTGGGAGAGAGACGAACTGAGAGTTAACTAAGAGTTAACAGAGTACCAGTATCAACCACAGGTACCGGTTTGAATAAGATATTAACAGTTAAAAAAAGGGGGGGGGGGGGGGGGGGGAGAATTCTTCTTTTTAGAAGAATCAAAGTACTACAAGTCCTGGCAGGAAATTATGAGTATTAGGCTACCTCTGTAATAATTATCTTTCCTGGTAATCCCATTGAGTATCTGATATATAGTCATAATGTGCTCTAAGTATTTTGAATTTCTACATATTGCAGTATTTAAGTAAAATTAAACTGGAAAAGATCAAATTGTAAGAATGGTGTTTGTGTTTTTTAAAATACAATTTCTCCTATACCTATGCACGCAGGTGACGTTAAACAGAGAACTAACTTTGGACAGTCATACTCTTTTTGCTTTACTTGCCATTCCTACTTCAGAATCGGATGTGGAAAAAAATATTTAAAAAACCATAATTGAAATCTTAAATTCTTTTTTATATGAAAGTTTTAATATATTTAGATAAATGTCATGTGAGCAATAGATTTTGCAGATACCAATAAGGCTGTCTAAGTATAATTTTATGTTACACATCATCTGCGAGCATAGGTTTAGGAGAACTCTTACAGATACTCATTCAGACAGTTGAGATTTAGAATTTGTAGACATTTTATTGTTGTCAATCATTGCTTACTTTTTCTTTCAAATTGACTGTGAACATCATGATAATATTAACTTCATATCCAGAGATTACCTATCTATACATATTCAAAATATTTTACCAAAAATAGCTAGATCAACTATAATAAACTTATTGTCATGAAAATCCAAATAAAAAGGAGCTAGTGAAAGTTTGCTTGAATCAGACTGAAAAATATGGTACCTTTAAAATGCTAATATATTTGTGCCTACATGTTTTAGTGTGCTTTAATTCTCTTTGTAGAGCTTACAGCAGTGGTCAAATCCTTGTGAACCCATCCTTAGCCCCATCAGAAATAGGATGGAACCTTACTGTGGCTGACCAATCAACTTCTCCCTTGGGACAGAGGAATGTCTCACCCTTCTTCAATCCATTTCAGGATGACTTTGTTCCTAATGCAGTACATACCACAGCATCAGCTAGTTCTGCAAACAGTGACAGATTAAGTGCAAGAAGCTTGCAAAGATCTACAGTGCTCACTCCAAATATTTCGCCGCAAAGTTCTAAAAGTTCATCCCCAAATAGTTCTCTCAACACTTCATTGATTACCCTTTCACCAGTGAATACTCTTCAGCAAATCAAAGACACAAAAATCTCAACATACAGCGTGGACCTGGAAGGACTTTATTTTACCACCACCACTACAACATTGTTCAAATTCTTCCAGTGATAAAATGTCCGTCAGCTCCATGACTGAAGAGCCAAGTTCTGACAAACAGAAACAAGTATATCCTGATTACAGCCATGTGTTTAATGAAATTCATAGAAACCAAAATGGAAGTTATGTTGTTTTCCTCAAGCCCAAACTGGAGCCTTTGGTTTGAATTATGGATGGAACATGTCTTATCTCTCAGGAAATCAGCACCAGAAAGTATCTGATATAAACAAGGGCCAACATTCAACTTATCAGTCTATGTTTAGGTCAAACTGGAACTACCAGAGTCCTCGTCCAGCCTACAATGTCTGGGGATACGACCACAGATTACTAATGCCCACAGCCACCTTTCACAAACTGCAAGGCTCTCTAACACAAGTAGCCAGTAACAGTGACTTTGACTCCTTGCGTTATGAGTCAGAGACAGTGAAGAGAGTGCAGATGTTTTTCCAGATGACCTAACATCACAGGGAAAGTTTGAAGAAAAACAGCCTCGTTCAAGAATTTCAAGTGATTTAATGGAATTTGAAGAACCAGAAGAGAAAGAATATATGTCCTTGGATTCATTTGATCCTCTGTATTCCAGGACTTGTAGGGAATCCATCATTTTTAAAAGAAATTCTATCTCTGAGTCAGAAGAAGGAGAGAGAACAGACAGTATAGGAAGCGGTTTTAATTTTTCAGAATTGGAAAGATCCCAGTCAGTTCTGTACCCTTCTCTTCAAAAGGAGACAGAGGATTATAAAAGCTTTCAAGAGAGATCCTCCACATCCCTCCACAGTGATTCCCTGTCTAGTGCTGATGCACTTGAGCAATTCTTTAGATCTAGTCATGTTGAGGTTGAGGAAGAAACAAAACCAGACATTCCTTAACGTCCACCTCTCCCTGCACCAAGAGCTTCTGCCAATGAGGTAGTGATGATCAGATTATAAGATATTGTTTGATTAAACTTTATATGCCTTTGTTCCTGTCTATTTTGAACATTAAAGAATGTTCTTCTCTTCATAATCTACACTCATCTGTCTTCTATACATGAAAAACAATGTCTTCTATGTAAAGAATGATTTTTTTCTGTTTTAAGGGTCCATATGAGAAACTTCACAAGCGTGTGTTCGTGGATGAAGAAGCAGAAACCTTCAGTCAGATGGTGTCAAAGTGAGTACTGTGGTTTGGTCTCAATTTGTTGAATACTAATTTTGGTTGCTGAACATAACCACGAAATAAATGTCATTGAAGTAATATAAATACTTGTATAACAATAATTTGTATTAGTAGATCAGTCATTCACAATTTAAATGTGCTTAAAACTGTCTGTTTCACAAAATATGTGCATTGACTCAAAATTCATGTGCAAATTGTAAAAGACTTTCCCTCTGTGTGTATAAATAATTAGAAAGGGATAGAACACAAAAAAGCACTTTAACTGCTCAGGTAAGATTTGTGGCCCATGGGCCTCTTGTATTTTCATTTTACCAGAATAAACCAAATACTCTTCCTAGTTATTATTTTAACAAACTTCATTAATTAGTTCACTTATCTTTTTTTGCAGGTTAAAGTCAAAGTTCAAGTCCACCAACATGAGTGTGAACAGGGGGTATGTTGTGAGTGCATTCTGTAAGAAGCAGCAGCGTCGTCCCCCCCGTCTGTCAAGGTCATCGTCCATTTGGATTTGGGCTATGCCCAGGAGCCTGTCGCCTTCACTTGTGTTGGTCAGCTGCTTAACTGCTTACAATTAATCAGTTTGTGAACAATTAACGATAAGAGTTTACTGTTTAAAATATCCACCATACGAAAAGAACCCCAAAACATATACTTGTGTTATATATATATATATTACTCCATTGATACCTGATTCGGTCCCACCATTATCAAAATTTTCAAATTACTACTTAATTATCAACACAGAGTTTTCAAAGACAAGTGCATAAATTTGAAGTAAAACATCAGCTTTAAGGCTGATAATTCAAATGTGGAAAGTTTGTGGTTGTGATAGGGCTAGTATACTTTAGAAGTACATAATTATACTCCCGCTCCAAAGGAGAAGGGGGTACACTGTTTTAACCTTGTGTCTTTTTGTCCATCTGTCCTTCTGTCTGTCTGTCTGACCGTAACAAAAATTTGTTGCATTTTTCTCAGCAACCATTCATCACAGGATTTTGAAATTTGAACAAACTCTTTGTTTAGGCATGCCATATGGTAGAATGCATTTTTGTACCAATCGGATGTCAACTTCCTGTTAAATGATGACTTTGTCTATTTTTAGCCAAAATTTTTTAACAAATTTTCGTCACATTTCTCAGCAACTATTAATTGCAGGTGCTTAATTGAAATTTGAACACACTCTTTGTGTGTGCATGATGGGATGCATGCGTGTGGTGGGATGCATTTTTGTACCAATCCGACATCAACTTCCTGTCAAATGTCAACTTGCTTATTTTGTATATTCACATCAGAGCGGGGATATTACTAGTGAGCATTGGCTCCTCAATGCTCACAGATATCTTGTTTTTTCAACATTGGAACATAATAGCCTATTTTATGGTAGTGGTTTGTCGTTTCAGTTCATTGTAATGTGGAGCATGTGATAGACCATGTTTTGTACGATCATCTGCAGTGGAGGGCTACAGTTCCAAGGACTTCATCCTGAAAGTCTACGACAAGTCAGCTAGAGTATTTACTGAAGTAAGCCCCGAGTTAAAGAGAACATGCACACTATTTACTTTCTGTCATTTACAAAACCAACCAACACAATTTTCATGATGATTTCATGTTCATGGAAAATTGGCCAGTTACAAACATTATGATACTAGCAGTAAAAATGAAAACCGCTAATGTATGTTTACTTAGAATTCCAGATTGTTTATGTTTCTATTTATAGTTTGATCAGTATTACTGTATTAATTTCTGTTGAATTCAATATTATAAAGTTAGTAAATTCATGTTTTTACATTAGACTACAATATTTAAATTGTACTGCCCTGAAATTTAAAACAACAGCATTGAGATCAAATATGAAAAAGAACATTTACATATATTGTTGGGTATTCATGTCCGCACTTACTGTAAACATATTATATTTTGCATGTACAATATTTGGCGGAAAATAAATTTTCAAAAAGTTGCGTGGATTTGAATGGGCATATTCCTGAATGTTGTTAAATTATTCTTATACATATTTGTTTGGCATTTTGCGATACAGTACTTGATTTAGAGGAAGCTTACTTTCTGCCAGAAATGCTGAAAAGCATACCTAGCCAAATGTAAAGTATTTACAATATTTAATTGACATTGACTTTTCTGTGTCAGTGACCACCCACTCTCCGAGTTTGAATATGTCCACAATTGTCTGGAGCTGGACAGGGAGATCAAGTTCTTTCTGCAGAGGAAACAGGACATCCCACTGCCATTCCTCAGAACAGTATGTAGTCCATCTATCACAATCATGTATTACGTAAACCAACTTTTATTTGTGACGACTTTATTTCGATTTATCGCAGATAAACTGGTTCATGGCAACTAATTTTCATGATCAAGATGTAGATAATTTGGAAAATAATTTACCAGTAGTGAAGAGACTCTTGCAAAAATTTCTGGTGCACAAAAAATGTTACAGTATATGTATCTTAAAATTTGTCATATGTACATTATATGACTTCAATGTTCATATAATAACCCATGTCATAAAATTGTAAGAAAATAACCCATGGATAACATTCACTGCTATGGTCTTTCAAGAGATAGATGATAACGAGCAGTTTTTAGCTCACCTGAGCTGAAAGCTCAAGTGAGCTTTTCTGATCACATTTTGTCTGTCGTCCGTCCGTCCGTCCGTCCGTCCGTCTGTAAACTTTTACATTTTGAACTTCTTCTCTAAAACCACCTGGCCAATTTCAACCAAAATTGGTACAAAGCATCCTTATGGTAAGATGAATATAAATTGCAAAAATGAAAGACCGATATTCATTCAGGAGCTTATGCTATATCGTCAGCTTCCGGACCTGTTGAAAGTTTTGGGTGTAGGTCCTACAATATTGTATCGTATCATATGATATGGTACAATATCATATAATGAAATATCATATTATGTAATACGATATTGTATCATGATATTAAATGATTATTGTGTCAAACCACTCTGCCATATACAATATTTTAATAAAGATCATTAATTCATCTTCGCTAGCCAAGGGTTTCGGTCCACTCCGCTCTCCATAAATGGGGCGTGGAGTGGACCGAAAACCCTTGGCTAGCGAAGATGTCATTAACTATGATTATCATATAATATGATAAAGGTGGTCTCATAAAGGTGATGTCTGCCAATATGAGCTCTGTAATCGTAGTTTACCTATGTTTAATTTATTTGCAAAAGACAGAAAAGAAATTTTATGTATTACTAACAGTGTAATAAAAAAAATTCCATCAAAATATTGACATCATGTTGAGAGCGAGTCGACTCTTACGCCCTTCAGGCCTTTGAATTAGATTTCCAATGACAAGGTAAGCAAACATCTTGACTTAATATTAGTGATTTTCAGTTTTTTAGACTGTGGCCCCTGGACAACTCTTTGGCCGCACAAGGAATTCAAGTTTGATGTTGGTTTATATACATATGTGAGCAATTCTTTATGATCTGCTATTTTCAATATATGATATGACTATGAAATCGTTCTGTTACAAAAGGGTTTCAATGTTTTACTTCAGGAGAAAAAATTACAAAAGGGTTTCAATGTTTCACTTAAGGAGAAAAAATTTAAAATCTTTTCATACAGGATCTGTTCTACTACATTGTCCAGATATTTTGTATATGACTCCATAAAGCTGATTATATTATGGCTATAGTTTTGGTCAGGTGAGGGATGTAGCCCATAGGCCTCTTGTTCTCCAGAACCATAGGGACAACTTTATTCCTTACATTCTTTAGTGAGGGCTTTTCAAGTTTGTTCAACTTAAGGGCCATACTTCCTTCTGAAGGGAGATAATTGATTTGGAAGTTAGTTGTATCAGGTATTAGCTAAAAAATCATGAAAATTTGGGACACAAAGGGAATCCCAAACTTATACAAATTTCTGCTTAGAGTGATTACCATATTTTTCGGACGATAAAATGATATTTTTTTTTCTCTGAAGCAGAACACCCGACTTATCGTACAGATCGACTTTTCTAAGGCTCGAGATCGGAAAATTTTCCAAAAATAGCATTAAAAATCTTGGTTTTAATCATCTAAAATTGGTTATGTGATTGGATATTAATACTTGTTGAAATCTTTGTTCATCTTTATTTATTGTCGTTTTCACTCATTTGTTAACATTAGTATACATAATAATACTAGTAGTTAAAAAAAAATGGTCCATGTCTTTAATCAATTAAAAGTTTTACCGTTCCGTATTTTTGAACATATCGTCACATGGTATCCATATATTACTAGTGGGAAGATAACATTGCGCAGTAAAATTTAAACCAAATTTGAATGGAACAAATTATTGCGGTAAGTCCCGGGAATGTTTAATTATAAGAGATATTTAATTACATATTACTAAATGTGTGTAAGTTGTATTAGTGCTCATCTTTTAATTGATAAATATCCTAGGTATTTTTGCATTTATGGTAAAATTCACGGTAGGCTGACACCGATTGTGTCAATAATCATGCCCTACGGCTGAGATCTATACGTGTTCACTCATGGTTTTGAGAGAATAAATGAATTGAATTGACTCTCTGTGTATATAAAGCGTACCGTTATAGGGGTGTTTATATTTCACTGATTAATTATAGTCCAATTCTTTAATTGTTGTTAAGTAAACATTGTAAAGAAACGTATGTATGTCGTATATCGTCATTATCAAGTCGTACAAATGATCGATCTACGGGTGTTTATATTTCGCTGATTAATTATAGTCCAATTCTTTGATTGTTGTTAAATAAACATTGTAAAGAAACGTATGTATGTCGTATATCGTCATTATCAAGTCATACAAATGATCGATCTATTTTTAACAGTGTCTATGTAAAACAATAACGTTTCACTGTATAACTGGACACAAAGTAAACAAGTAAAATCGAATCAAAATAATTGCTAATCTTTCTGCACTTGAGATCCCCCTTTGACGTCCGACACGAGACAGGTGCATGCTTCTGACACCGGAAATTGTTAAACAAACATTGACCACGCGCCGAGTCAACAGGTGGCTGGTTACATATGGCGAATACACTGGCGATAACTTGTTCGATGCAAGGAATAGTGGTCAGAGTGGATAAATATTTTAATACATGGAATAAAATATTTTTGACAACGTAAGTTTAGTTTACACTCTTACAACTTGTATAACACGCAATGTTGGGAATTGCATGCAAGCAATTTTATAGATGTTACCGGTATTTGAAAATACCATGGATAAGTATAAATGTAATTATCTAAATGTTAATCATTAATAATAATTGGTAGCAATATCGGGGATGTCCTTTGCATCATACACTGATTATGTTACCTTCAGTTTGATACGCCATTTTGAAGCGATTAGATCGATTTTTTTTAATTTTTGGCTAAAATGATCAATTCGACTTGTAGTCCACGAAAATATGGTAAAAAAAATTTTAAGCTGTTCTAACCCTCCATCTATCTTCCTGACTTACCTTGAAATAAAGCAAATTTAAAAAATGATACAAAGCTTCACTTGTGGGTAATCAGGTGAGTGATGTGGCCCATCGTCATCTTTTTATACTTTGATTAAATCAGACTGTTTTGTCACAATGAAAATTTTGTGTGTGTTTTTAGGGGCTTTGAAGATAGAAATTGAGAACAGGAAAGGGGAAAGGATTCAGAAACTCCCAGGAACCAGTGCCCATGCACTGTTGGTGGAGTTAAAAGTTATATGGCACAGTGAGTTAATGTTCTATTTAACCTCCTCACTAAATATGCTATTTCATGGGAAAATATTTTTGTGATTGTGTTTATTCCAAAAGGTTCAACTGGTGATCAGACCATTGTGTCCCACATTAGTCAGCATGGCAAGAACTGGCCTTATTGGTTCAGGAAGATGGGTAAGTTCAACTCAAATACAGACCTATATTTGAACATTGAAGATGGCAAGCTATATTATAATTGCTCATAAAAATGAGTGAATTCTACACTAAAACACAACTTTCTGACAATTTAGATGGTAAGGTATGATAATTGAGAAATTATTGTATCTATAGCATTGAATAATTGAGAAATTATTGTATCTGTAGCATTGATTGAAAAAATTTTGTAATTGTACAGTGTATTACTTGTAATATATGAGATTTTGGATTTATTACAGAGACCATCAATAACCTAGGTCCCCACACCCTGCGGCTACAGGCGGTGCTTAATGAAAGTGGCTCCACCATCTATGCTCTCCCACCAAATCAAGTTCACCGTCACAGGTCAGTCCACCTAACATCTCCACAGACATGTACCAAACATCTCCACACTCTTGTACCCACAATCTCCACACGGACATACCTGACATCTCAACACACCTGTACCTAACATCTCCACAGACATGTACCCAACATCTCCCCACTCTTGTACCCACAATCTCCACACTCTCGTACCCAACATCTCTACACATATGTACCTAACATCTCCACACTCTTGTACCCAACATCTCCACACATATGTACCTGACATCTCCACTCACATGTACCAGACATCTCCACACACATGTAGTAGTACCTACTTAAATTATTTCCAAATTCATCGGGTTCGTTATTCATTTTCTCTTTCATCTATTATAAAACATAAATTCTTATTGGCCAATTCTGTTAAAAGTGTTCACTATTGTTTAACAAGTATATAAACCCGAGCACATTCGTGCACGGGGCTTCTTCACTGAACCTTGCATCAAGGTACGAAGTCGCCCTCCTTGTGGCAATTTTAAGTTGACTCAAATTCCATATTTATTTTGGGAAATTATTTTTTTGTTGTTCTTTAATTTTTCGTTATTTATTTTGGTCACTAAGGTACACTAGCTCCTCATCGTAATTAATTATCATTTAATTACGAATAAATTATATTTTCAACTTATCAAATTCTTCTGTTTTTCTTCTTGTTAATAGCCTTAACAGGCGGACTCAAAATTATCTGGGTGAAATATTATGTAAAAACACAACGCGAAGTCAAAATATATCAAAAAAGATCAAACTACTACATTGGTTCCGCATGACCAGGATTTGAGTCAATTTCAATTTTTTCTATTTTTGTCATAAAATTTTTTTTTGGCATGTGTATTTCATTTTGAAAATGTTTGCAAATGACTTGGAGAGACGTCTCTCAGAAAAGGTAGACGATATTTTAAAACGGTATTCTCGAAAATCCGACAATAAACTGTCTGTTCATTTTGATGAAGCAAAAATGAGTTGTAAACCATTTTTAGAAGATCCGGAATACGTTCCCGAAACACCTCAAAGTTCTCAAAGAAATGTGTTCAATTCCTGTAAAACGGACGGGTTAAATAAATCAAAAAGTTTTATGGAAACACCCAGTAAAACGGCATCAGGTTTTGATTCGCGAGACTCCGGAATAAATCGGTTCGGTAGTAATAAAAGCCACTCGTTGAACAGGTTTTATGAACCAAGTCATGAAGACAGGTACGAGCTTAGAAATCGCGACGACCAGAAATATGTAAACACTACTCAGAGGTCTTATGAACCAAGATTTCACGACAAACGCGAGTTTAGAAATCACGACGACGAGGAATATGTAAACACTACTCAAAATTCTTATGAACAAAGATTTCACGACAAACGCGAGTTTAGAAATCACGATGATTTCGTTAACACTACCCCGAGGTTTCATAATCTAAACCTCGACAGGTGCGAGTTACGAGATCGCGACATTTCTCAAAGATCACATTCTGATAATTCCCCCTTTGAAATAAAAGATAGAATTTTGAAAGAAAAAGAACCAGAAAAATTTGACGGAATTTCGACTGACTGGCAAGACTATATCATAAGTTTTGAACAAGTCGCCGACTGGAACAATTGGAATGAACGCGAACGCGCGCAGCAATTGATTATGTGTTTAAAAGGGAATGCACAAAAATTACTGAGCGAATGCACGCGAACAGACCTTCAAAATTACCAACGACTTAAAAATGTTTTGGGGAGAAGATTTAATCCAGTAGAACGCGAAGTTGCGTTTAGATGTGAATTTAAAAGCAGAAAACGCGAGAAAAATGAATCAGCCGCAGAATTTGGTTATGCATTGCGCAGACTGGCCTTAAAAGCATATCCGCATGTAACATATTCAGCCCTTGAATCCCAAGTAATAGACCACTTTATTCATGGGTTAGGTCATTACGAAATGAAAAAACACGTTCAATTTCATCACCCTTTGTCCCTTGATCAGGCAATTGCCTACGCTATGGAATACGAAGCGTTTGATGGGTCTTTAAATCATGTCAGAAAACCACAATATGATTCCGAGCTCGAAAGCAGCATGGCACCCATGCACATGTATCAGTCGCGAGAGTCAAGAGTGACCTTAGAACAAGTTGAAGATCTTATAGACAAAAAAAATTTGAGAAATTCAGAAATGAAATTACAGATCTCCTTAAAAAACCTACTTATGTTGAGAGTCAAATCAGACCGAGATCTGACATCGTTTGTGGTTTTTGCAAAGCTGTAGGGCACATTGAAAGCCGTTGTTTCAAGAAAAATCCAAATTTAAGACCGACATTTAACAAACCAGAATCGGGACATTTAAACGGTTAGTGGCTGGTATTGGGGTCGGAATCTCAGCCTAAAATGATGAAAAACGACCAAAACAAATTTCGACTCAAACGGAAATTATTGAGACAAATGATACAGAATTAAACAATATTACTGTTATAGAAAATGAAAATCTCGAGTCAGTTCTGTGCATTACAGAACCCGTTAAGCAAAACGGTGAACAATACTCAAACAATAACAATGCTTTACCTGTGAAAGAAAACGCTTATGAAATCTGTAACGAAGAGAAAGAAAGCGCGGACGAATTGAGTGAAATAAAAGCAAATGTCGCGTATCAGGAGAATATTTCCTCTCCAGTGGTCAAGTCTGAACATCGTATTGATCATACATCTTGTATGTTTGTAAAAGCACAAATAGGAAACAAAACTTTACAGTTTCTTATAGATACTGGGTCTCCTGTCTCTGTCTTGAAAAAGAATATTCATGACAATCTTCAGTTAAACTCTTTGCTTACAAGCGCAGACAAGGTTCTCTATACAGCAAATGGGAATCGGTTAGAAATATTTGGCAAGAGTAAAATTGAATTTGTTGTTGGAAATTACAAGCTTGAACAAGAGTTTATCATTGGAAATTTAGACTCCATTGATGGTATTTTAGGCACTGATTTCCTAGAAAAGAATGATTGTGATATCATGATTCGGAAAAGAAAATTAAAATTAAAAAACGGAACAATAAAGCTACTTCAAAAATCAAATAACAGCGTGGCTTTTGTCAAACTAAAAAACAATGTGGTAGTTCCTGAAAATTCTGAGATGGTGTTAGATGGTTATCTTGACGGCAGTAGTCCCATGCACCATGGGATAGTCGAGTCATCAAAGTTCATTAAAAACAAAGGTTTAATGGTAGCAAGGTCAATCATTGATACGAACAATTCATGTCAAATAGTATCAGTTCTAAATATTCATGATAAACCAATAACCTTGAAACGCGATGAGGTACTAGCCACAGTCGGTCATGTAACCGAGATTTCTCGAGAAAACAGCGATGTGGAATCTGAAGTTTTGCCGGAAAACTTAACGCCGCTCATTGAAAATATTTCTGAAAATTTGAATACTGAGGAAAGAGAGAAAGTCAAAAGTCTTATTCTTTCGTTTAAAGATATTTTTGTGGGTGCGGATGGCAAGGTCGGTCAAACCGATCTCGTGACACACAAAATAGATACGGGAGACAACTCCCCCATTCGTCTTCCACCGCATAGAATCGTGTTTAAACAAAGAGAAATTATTGACGCAGAATTGGACAAAATGTTACAAAACAATGTTATTGAACCGAGTGAGAGCCCGTGGCGAGCGCCAGTCTGTTTGGTAACTAAAAAAGATGGTACACCGAGGTTCTGTTTAGACTTCAGAAAATTAAACAACATTACCAAGAAACACGCGTATCCGCTACCAAGAATCGATGACACGTTAGATAAATTAGCGGGAAATAAATGGTTTTCGACATTAGATCTAGCCAGTGGTTATTGGCAAATTAAAATGGATGAAACAGACAAAATAAAAACTGCTTTTACAACTCATAGGGGTTTGTTTCAATTTAATGTCATGGCATTTGGGCTTTGTAACGCCCCCGCGACCTTTCAAAGGTTAATGGAAAAAGTTCTGGGGAATCTCTCATTTGACAAGTGCTTGTGTTACCTTGACGACATTATTGTCTTTGGTAAAGATTTTGAAAATGCTCTGGGAAATTTGCATTTTGTTTTTGGTAAACTTCGCGATGCGGGTTTAAAACTAAAACCAAAGAAATGCTCCCTATTTCAAGAAGAAGTTACTTACTTAGGCCATTTGGTTTCTGAAAAGGGCATACAGTATGACCCCGAAAAAACTCGTGTAGTTGAAAATTGGCCTCGACCCGAAAGTAAAAGAGATGTCAGAAGTTTCCTTGGTTTTGTAGGGTACTACAGAAGATTTGTTCAAAATTTTTCTGAAATCGCGATGCCCTTAACCAGACTGACTGCAAAGAAAGTAAATTTTCAATGGGGTGAGAAACAGTCCTTTCAAACTCTGAAACAAATGTTAATTACTTCACCTATTTTAGCATTTCCAGATTCAGATGGTGAGTTTATATTAGATGTAGACGCTAGCGCTTACGGACTGGGTGGTGTCTTATCTCAATTACAAAATGGTGACGAGCGCGTGATAGCATACGGTAGTAAAACGTTGAGTCATACTCAGCAACATTATTGTACGACCAAAAGAGAGCTTTTGGCTTTAGTTCATTTTCTGAGACATTTTCGATACTATCTCTTAGGTAGAAAGTTTACCGTGCGAACTGACCACGCTCCCCTTAAATGGCTAAGAAATTTCAAAGACGCGGACGGGATGCTTGCGCGATGGTTGAGTGTCATAGAATGCTATGATTGCGTGATCGAACATAGACCGGGCACCAAACACAGAAACGCGGATGCTTTGTCTAGGTTGACTTGTAAGCGTTCAGATTGTCCGGACTGTGCTGATTCGAAGCAAATAAATAATATTCAACTAAACACATTAGCAGAACGAAACGGTAGTTCAAATACTAACCATGCCCCATCAAATTGGGTAGATACTTGGTCTCACGATGATCTCCGCGATTTTCAAAATCAAGATGTCGCAATTGGCCCCATTAAACTGTTAATGGAAAATCATTTAGAACACAGACCCCCTAAATCTGAGATTGAGAATTTGACAAAAGATTCCAAAACTCTTTGGTCTCAGTGGGAACTTTTAGAAATACGAGACGAACTTATGTACAGAAAATCGCCTGTTCGAAATTCTATCGAACTTCAGCTAGTTGCATCTTCTAGCATGAAAGTTGAAATATTTAAGCAATTGCACTCAATTCCAATTGGTGGTCATTTCGGTAGGGATCGAACAATAGATTCTATTAAACGGCGGTTCTACTGGCCTGGAATGTGCAACGATATAGTGCGCTGGTGCAATTCGTGTGAGCTGTGCGCAAGAAGTAAACCTGGTCCTGGGTTAGGGAGAAATGAACTGCAACAGTTCAAAATCACAGAGCCTTTAAAGTGTATTGCTATAGACATATTTGGTCCCCTACCAGTAACAAACAATGGTAATCAATACATAATGGTGATCGGTGATTATTTCACTAAATGGAAAGAAGCATTCGCAATTGAAAATCATACTGCTTTGACAGTTGCAGACCGTCTTGTAAATGAGTTTATTTGTAAATACGGCTGTCCCGAACAAATACACACGGATCAAGGTCGTGAGTTCGAATCCGACCTCTTTAAAACAGTTTGTCATAAACTAGGGGTACACAAAACTAGAACCACGCCATATAGGCCCCAATCTGACGGAATGGTTGAACGGTTCAACCGAACTTTAAAACAAATGCTTTCAATTTTTACCAATGAAAATCCTCAAGATTGGGACGATTTACTGCCCTTGTTAATGATGGCTTACAGAGCCACTGAACATAAATCTACCGGTTGTTCACCAAATTTGATGATGTTTGGCAGGGAAAACAGTTTTCCCATTGACTTGATGGCAGGGTTACCTCCCGATAGGAAAGATGAAATGTGTGAAATTCAATATGTTGAATGGCTTAAACAAAGCATGGAAAATGTGTTTCAATTTGCTCGCGATAAATTAGGCTCCGCTGCGAAAAGACAAAAGCGCAATTACGATGCTCATAGTAAGAGCAGACAAATTACTCAAGGGGAATGGGTTTGGCGGTGGTACCCTCCAGAGGCAAATAAAAAACTTGGATTGGGGTGGGTTGGTCCTTATTTAGTTGTGGAAGATGTGTGCAAGTCCGTTTGTAAGATACAGAGAGATGCAACATCTCCAGTTATATCAGTCAATAAAGATCATCTCAAACAATATCTGGGTAAAAATCCTCCTGTTAATTGGGTTTCTGATGATGACTCAGTAAACTATTCAGACTCAGACACTGAGGATATAGATCAGCCACCCCCGAGGAAGTGTACAAGAGCGGGCCGCCTTATAAAACCGTGGGATATCCTTGATTTATAAAATAAAATTGCAGAATTTTAATAAAATTAATGTATACAGTGTTTTGGTTTATGGTAAATGATTATTATTTGTTTATACATGTTCTTAATTTATTTTTAACATTTATGTATTTCCAAATGGACTTTCTCGATATTAATGTTTCAAACGAGGAATTGCAACAATTCCAGGAGAATGAAAGAAAGTTGTGGGTCGACGGCACCATCTGTGAGGTGGAGAGATGTAGGAAACTGGGCCCTTTTTCTACTTTCCGAAGATATATTAACCATTGGAGCAAAGTCCATAGTAAACATATTAAAATCTTCAAATGTTCTGTGTGTCATAAGAACTTTGTGTTCCAAAATAAAGGTCGCGTACACATTCGCATACACAGGGACGCCATTTTAGAGGTTCAGGAAAAGGAAAACATGTTTTACGTTGAACCTGGACATTGTGTACCTTTCCGTCTATGTGTGCCGGAAGAAAGAAAAAGAAAGAATTTAAAAGAAGAAAAGGCCCTGGCCCAGAGGAAGAGACGGGCACAACAGAGGGATCTATTTGCGCCATCTCCCCTGGAAGAGGAATGTCGAATTAATTGTCGAGATGAGGAAATCGATATTTTCCCGGGAGAAAACAACGACAAAACATTAGTCATCAAAAGTCTTCGAGAAAACGGAAAGAAAGTTAAAAGTGAAGTGATTGGAGACACCTGCATTATTCCAAACTTCGAAAAAATTATTGAACATTAAACTGATTAAAGTAATGTATGTCTAAAGACATTTGTTGTACAGTTAAAGTTACATTTTGTTGATTGAATTATAACATGACGTATTATTACAATTATTAATTTTATTGAATAAACTGTAATAATTGTTTAAAAGGGGAGGAGTGTAGTAGTACCTACTTAAATTATTTCCAAATTCATCGGGTTCGTTATTCATTTTCTCTTTCATCTATTATAAAACGTAAATTCTTATTGGCCAATTCTGTTAAAAGTGTTCACTATTGTTTAACAAGTATATAAACCCGAGCACATTCGTGCACGGGGCTTCTTCACTGAACCTTGCATCAAGGTACGAAGTCGCCCTCCTTGTGGCAATTTTAAGTTGACTCAAATTCCATATTTATTTTGGGAAATTATTTTTTTGTTGTTCTTTAATTTTTCGTTATTTATTTTGGTCACTAAGGTACACTAGCTCCTCATCGTAATTAATTATCATTTAATTACGAATAAATTATATTTTCAACTTATCAAATTCTTTTGTTTTTCTTCTTGTTAATAGCCTTAACAGGCGGACTCAAAATTATCTGGGTGAAATATTATGTAAAAACACAACGCAAAGTCAAAATATATCAAAAAAGATCAAACTACTACACACATATACCTAACATCTCCACACTCATGTACCCATTTACCATGTTCAAAAGTGAAGTACAATTATTCCAAAAAGGGTATTTGACAGAGACTTTATTAATTTATTACTTTTTTTCTTGTGAATTTTTTTTTGTCTTAGAAAACTAAAGATGAAAATAACATTTACATGTAGGTATGGTATGCAATGTTTGCACATTTACATGTACATTGCAGAAACAAATTGCTCTAAAGAAGGAACTTGATTTCATGTTTTGAACAGAGGCAGAACCTGAGAAGTTTACAGTAGGAATGTTAGAGGGACCATTCAGGATTGGACAACCATTTCAGATACCGCTTGTGTTTAGAGATGCCTACAACAATATCACAAAACCTGTGTATACATCCACACCTACCATTCAGGCCAGGTACAATACATATACATTGTAGCAAGGCAGACATGTGGCAGAGTTGGAGTACCAAGCTTCAAGTAAATGTAAATGAATTATTTGATCTTGTTGCTTCAGGTAACATTTTCATGCAAAGGTTGATTGTTTGGTATTTCAGAGACCTAGACATTTTGTATGAGAAGACTATTGTGAAGGGCACAAGCCTGATCCTGACAGGAATTGTAGCTAAGGGTGTCATCAGTGAAAAGCACACTGGAGTAAGTAGTGCTAGTGATCGATTCTTGAATCAAAAGACAATCAAATTTACTGTACTTGTTTGTTAAGCACAGATGTAGATTTGATTTAAATATTTTCTCATTGTCCACTCTGTCCCTTCCAGAGCTATTGGGTTACCATAACAGTCCCTGGGCTCAGAGAAGATGCTCAAGCTTTAAAACCCAGATTCCTACCAGGTATAAATATTTCACTAGCGTTGATTATTATACCCGCACTTTCTAAAGAAAGTTCGGGTATATTGTTGTTACCCTGTTCCGTCTGCCTGTCCGTCCGTCTGTCACGTTTTACTTTCTCAAACTGCTCTTACATCTTAGAAACCAGCAAACTGACCTCTTGGAGTATGATTTGAGGTGTCATGTTGTTTTGTAAAAAGGTTTCAAAAATTCTCTGGTAGTCCTGGGGGTCAAATAATTGGTAAAAAATGATGTTTTTTGACAAAAAACCTTCTTCCTTGAACTCCTTTTACATTTTCAACAGTAGACAAATCATCCCTTGGAATATGTTTTGGGGTGTCTTATAGATGCGCAATAAGGTTTCGGAAATTTCAATTTTGCCATGGGGGTCATTAAATGGCTGAAAAATGATGTTTTTTTTTTACAAAAAGTCTGGTTTCAAAAAACATCAATTTCTTTTTGCAGTAGCCAAATGATCTTCTAGAATATGATTCGGGGTGTCATGTTGATGTGTAATCATGTTTCAGAATTTTTGTTTTTATCACGTGGGTCTGTGGTCATCAAAAAATGATGTTTTTTTGCAAAAAAAAATATGGTTCCCAGAACTCTTCTTACAACTGATGCAGTAGCTATGTCATCTCTTGAGATATGATAGGGGCTGTCCTATAGGTGTGCAATAAGGTTTTAAAAATTTAAATTTCATCCAGGGAGTCAAATAGTAGCAGAAAATTGACGTTTATCACTCCTAAAAAACCTACCGGTACTTCCCAGAACTCCTCTCATGATTTAATGAATAGCCACATCACCTATAGGGATATAGCAGGGGCTGAGCCATAGATATGCAGTAAGGTTTTAGAAATATAAATTTGATTCTGAGGGTCAATACTATCTGCAAAATGATGTTCCGTCCCATAAAAAAACCTTATTCCAGGACCTCTTATCTCTTGTGATTGAAATAACGTACCATAAGATGCATAAGGAGGAAGAATATATAAAAAATAAATAAAGCATGGTCAACATTGGGCTAGGGCTAGGAATTACAATACATATGAACAAGATAGATTACTTGATTAGTTCCAACTCTGGAAAGTCACTGGGCATCTCAAAGGGGGCATAACCTATATACATGTACCAGTTGATGTGCAATGACACAAGGGGGAAGAATGAATATGGTCTAGGGGTGGGGATCTCAACAGTTATTAAAATGTATTATCATTTCCTATTTCAGAGGAGGGGGGGGGGGGGGGGGGTTGCTTGTTTAAAAGCAACTCCGGGGGATGGGGGAATAACCCAAGGGGCAGGGGCCAATTTGTCTCAAATGTATCTTCACATGATCAGTAGAATTGGACAGAATGATCATTATCGGGCATTTGCAGAGTGGGGTCCTAAAAAGTTACAAAATCAATCTACAAAAAATATTGATAATATGTTATACATGTATTTAGAAATGTCTTTATTTTCAAAATGATTAACAAATCAATCAGTCAAAATGAGTTATAAATAACTAATTGGCAATTCTGCAATTGATTGCATGATCCCTAGTATAATATCACATGTATTTTTTATATATAATTATACATGTATTAAAATGCACAAATTTTCATGAGTCATAAATCACACATATCTCTTGACAAAGAAGAATAAGCAATTTAAAATAAAAGATAATTAGTCATTAACTCTCTCTCTATTACTGGTGTATGATGATGGGGTAGGGGTTATAATGGAAAAATTCTAACTAGAAATGTATATCTAATCCACACATCCTGGGGATGGGGAACGGTTAAGGCCCCTTCCCCTTCCTCCCTATTATAACTCATATAAACATGATATTTAATACCCAAATTTAATACAA
Source organism: Magallana nippona (assembly GCA_033439105.1). NCBI lineage: Eukaryota > Metazoa > Mollusca > Bivalvia > Ostreida > Ostreidae > Magallana > Magallana nippona. Next base: position 29,446,770 of record CM065926.1, read on the forward strand.
AATGTTACAGGGTCAATATGGAGTCAACTCAATAGTGTAAGTCTGACAAATGAAAAATAAAAAAATTCTGCAATTAAAATGACAGAAACTGTAGATAAGCTTATTTAAATAAAGATAATGATACAGTATACTGGCAAAGGGAGATCACATTTTAGAAAGTGAAAGTAAAATTTAACTGTTTTGTATACCAGTGTCTCATAATATTGCGCTACTACATGTATTATACTTACCTATATTGGTCATCATCATAATAATAATCCAATTAGCACAATACAAATTCCTTTAGCTGATTACCACAAAAGAAACGTTTATTCATGTTAAATAATCCTATTCTGCATATCAAAAAAACATATGACTGTACACCACGTGAAACCCATCTAATCAAAGAGCTGGGTAAAATTAGTAAAATTGTAACATATTACATGTATTTTCATAACTTTATTCTTTAAAACCCTTTGCACAATTTTATTATCGTATATACTCGCCCATAAGTACAGCTCGCCTATAAGTCGGGTGTCTTTTTTCAGATTTATTATGGGGGTTTTGCCATTGACCCGCTTATAAGTCGGGTAACTTTTTCAGGATAATCGGTCTACAGAATCTTCCTAAATTTGCGATATTTTTTCATCAAATTCTTAATTTTTTTTAGTTATGCAAAATTAGCCCTACAAATAAACATTAATAATCTCCCTAATTTTTAATAATGAGCAATTCATAGCATTGGCATTTATTAATATGATAATCACCCACCTTGTTCTCCTGTCATCGTAGACCCGCAGGAATGTTTATTTGTAGGGCCAATTTTGCATAAATGTTGGCTTTATCACAGCAAAAAGCAGTTGTATGTACAGTATATCTTTGTAAAATTAGAAATGTTTTCAGCTGATTTTGAACTGTCAACTTGGATGGAAAATTATTGTTTGGTTTCTATTCTGAAAAAAGTTTTATATTGATATTTGAAAGTGTTAATTTAAATTGGGTATCGTTAATAAAAAGCTATGTTCTATATTGAATTATCAATATTTAATCTTATAAAGCTTAAAGTACTATAGCTATAGTACTTTATCAGAATCTCAGATTATCATAAATAGTTATGAGCCTACATACATACAAATTTAAAGTATTAAATACTTGAAACAAAAAGCTTGTGTAAACATGTGTTTGAAAATCATATACAATTATATATATATATATATATATATATTTATATAAAACTGTAAGAAAAGTCCATATATAACATGTGACTTGTTATGGAGTCTAAAACCCAAGAAATTTCTGCTCTGAAAAAAGAACCTGAAAGTATGTCACGCCTCTAAGTCGGACCCCTACTTTGCACTTAATTTTCTACTCCCAAAATACCGACTTATAAGTGAGTATATACGGTAGGTAATTACAGTGCTGCTATCGTGAAAGTTGACAAAACAATCCTATCCTATCCTATATCCTGTATCCTGCATCCTATCCTGCAAATAAGCTCTATCCTATCCTATCCTATCCCATACAATCCAAATATGGGAATAAAAGTTAAATAAAACGAAATTTGAGGAATAAATGATTTTATCAACTAATGTAGTAACCAAAATGACTTATTAAAGCATAAAACCGAAAATTCTTAGAACGGGATAACTTATTTACCTGTGCAACGGTAAAAATAAATCGTACGCAAATTGTACACAATAACGTAAAAAAAAAAAAAGGTAAGCGATTATATTTTTGTTTTTATAAGATTTAGGTATTAAAAACCGATAAATAACTTCGATGTATTTATTGAACTATTGTTTAAACACATATTTTATCAAATTATTTCCCCTATCATTTAAAAACCAAGGGAAATTATCGGTAATCGGCCATTTCGTTCAGCGATAAATGTAAACACGATCTGGACATTATAATTCCTTTAGAAATCATTGAAACGATCACGTTTGTAGTTAAATCATTCGGAAATAATTTTAAAATATAAATCCAAACGCATTTATAGTTAGCTAACTTTTATTAATTTGATCAGTTCTATTTAATACCAGACAGAAATATACGGCCCTGTTATCAGGCATCGAAAAAATTATATGAAACGTGAAAAGTACACACAAACAATGTCTATTTCTTGTTTAAATGTTTATCTATTTATATTCCGAATTGTTCGACTATGAATTCAATTGAGTTTTTAACATTTTGTAGACTTTAAATGAAGTAAAGAAATATTTTAAGCAGTAATCATTGTGTGACATCGAATTCTCACAGTAAATATACTTCCGTACGAACTGACAAACATGTAGCGCCGACTAGCGCGCATTGATGTTCAGCACCGTCTTGTTATATAATGCATAAATAATCATTCTTAAATGTTTTAACTTGAAAAACAAATTAAATTGAAATTGTAAATGCATTGTTACGTTAATTTTCGTTTCGCAAAATTACTCTTAAATTTATACTCGAATCTGATTGGCTACAGGATGCAGGATAGGATAGGATAGGATAGAACTTAACTCTTATATTTCTATTATGTATCGTGCATCCTGCATCCTATCCTATCCTATCCTTGTCAACTTTCAGGATGGCAGCACTGTAACCATGTAAAGCAAAATTTTCAGCTTTAAGGTGGTATGGGACACCCACATATTGTGATGTACTCCTTATTGAACAAAACAAATAAAGTGTAAAATATAATATTTTCCCCCAAAATAATGTTACCTAACAGCATAGTGCAATGGGTTAGAGCGTTAACAATGTGTCTGTAAGTAGAGAGTTTGAATGCTGCTGTGACTTATCTTATTTTTACCTTAAGTTTCCAAAAATTTTAAGAACTTATTTTTTTGGCCATGAAATATTCATTTGTAAAAAATTTTAATTCTAAAACGATGAAAGTAATTTAATTAGAATATAACTATATAGTATAAATAATGCACTTTTATCCTCATAAATATCGACGTGTTTGATACCACCTTTTAAAATCCTGAAAGCAGTCCTGCAGTGAAAATCATTGCGCCAATATGACATTTATTTTGCACTATTTACAATATTCTTTATTGTAATTACATGTACAGGCTTTCATTGTTATCAAAATATTCTGATTATTTTTTTATTTATCCATGGGTAGTGGGGGGGGGGTCTTTCTCCCTTTCTCTAAATCCACACATACAATGATGTTGGCACACAAAAGCATATATAAAGCAGGCAACCGCCAGGAGAGGGGTTCGGTGGGCAAAATTTAATTTTTAATTATATAGACCTTTCTATGACATGAAACATTTAGATTATTGATAAATTTAAAATTCACATGCAAACAGTTCAACCCCAAATTGTACATATAGGTAATATGTGTATTATGGGATGTAAACTCAGCATTTATGAAAATTATAATTTTTAAAAAGTACCAGAAATTGCATGTGACCTTCCTTTTTACTAAAACTGGTACAAGAGAGTGTTATTTAGAGGCAAACACTTGGTGCGGGTATTACTGTCTAATGACAGCATCTAGTTTTACATTTGGTGTCATTTCATCCTTGGTACTGTTTCCGAAGATCTGCAGTGAATAAGCTGCATGAAATATTTCATGTATCAGAATTTGGAATTTTTGACAAGGCATTCAAACATTGTTTATAGTCTGTCCCAAGATATTTATGCAGAACATTTGGGCGATTTTTAATAAAAATACTTGTGACCGAAGTGCAATTGAAATCTATGAAAGGGAAAATATCCAAGATATCTTTTTTGACACATTATCATTTTTCACTCTAAAAAATTCCTAGGAATGAAAACAGATTTCTTATGGAGATTTATAATGGGTAATGTGTACATCTTTTCTTCTGAAACCTGACAAGCTAGAGGAGGCGTTTTAAAGGGGAACGTTTGAACCTGGAGGTGTTTATAAATATTGAATAATTTAAGAAAATATGTGCCATAAATATCTTGGGACAGACTTTAGTTGTGAATTGGATAATTAGCATCTTATGATATTAAACTAGCCATAGTTTACCCAAGGTTTTGCATGTTGCATACTGAATTTGTTTCCATTTTTACCAGGTTTACCCATGCAAGGTTTTGCATGTTAAACCAGAGGAAGAAATGGTCATTGAAAATGGCACAGCACCAGTGTTCCATGTAGAGGTACAGGACATGTCAGGAAACATCACAACCGACAAGAACCTGACTGTCACCTGCAAGGTATGGAGTTTATCACAGGCTAACCTTACCTGTAAAGAACCATATTTTTCAGGGCTTAGGCCGATGTTTTTATTCTCTGATGCATGAGACTCGGCTTATCCCATTGATTGGCTTATCGTAGGCTCAAAGTTGAAAAAATCAAACAGTAAAGTACAAAATCCACTGCTTTTATCCATTGTTATTATGAGAGGTTGGATTTTTTTCATCCATTTGAACTATTGTTCGATAGTTGTCAAGATGATAATTTTTGTAGTGACATCGTGAATAATAATTTCTTTACAATCCAAATAAAAAAATGTCTTTTTTTTTTTACATATCCATTATATAAACCAAGTGCTCGTGTATGAAACCAGGAAACTATTGTTGCGTAAAAAAAAGAAAATGAAACCGTGTAGAAAGTAATAGTACGAAAGACTGATATAACGAATATTGCATCTGGCAGAAGAGATGAAGATCAACAATTTCCAAGGCACAGTATCCTGGTGTTTCCGATTCATGAAGAGAAAGAACATAGCCATCAGGCAACGCACCACCCTGTCCCAGGCCCTTCCAGAGGATCACCAAGAGAAGATAGCCGCATTCCAAGCCTTTGTCGCAGACCAGACTAAGAAGTTCAACTTAGGCAGTGACCAGATCATCAACACGGATGAAGTTCCTTTAACTTTTAACATCCCCATGAATAGAACAATCAACGCCCAAGGAGCCAGCAGCGTCACCATTCGAACAACGGGTCATGAGAAAGCCAGCTTTACCGTTGTATTAGGTTGCACAGCCAGCAGTAAAAAACTACCCCCCTGGGTCATCTTCAAGCGAAAGACTGCGATTAAAGAGAAGTTTCCACCTGGTATAATTGTTCACAAGAAGAGAAAGGCTGGATGGACAATGACGGGATGGACTTGTGGCTGTCTAGATGCTTCGTAAAGCATTCTGGTGGATTCTTTCGGCAGTCCAAGAGCCTTCTTGTCCTAGACTCAATGAGGGCACACATCAGCGATGTCTCCAAGCAATGGATATACAGGTGACACTCGATGGCTCGAACTTCGATCTCTCGAAGTTCTTGATCTCTCGAAGTGAAATCATGGTCCCGATTTTTTTCCCTATGTAACTAAGCAAATTTTACTCTTGATCTCTCGAACTCCGTTCTCTCGAAGTTCTTGATCTCTCGAAGTAAAACCTGGGTCCCGTTATACATATTTCATTGTTTTTGACTCTTGATAACTCGAAGTGGTGGCTGTGTACACACGCGACCGATCAAGCGTATAATTAGCTCTGCGTGGACCTTACCTGGATGATCGAGTGAACCCCTGGGGCTAGCGTGGTAGTGTTATTTGGTTAATTACGGAAGTGACACTACCCCTTACTTCCTTCAAAGGGTAGATAGTTAATTTGTAACTGATCTATTAATTTCAACAACTTGTGAAATTAACGGTAAATTAAACCGGTCTTTATTTAAACTATTCTGTGATCAAGAAAACATAAAATACTTTTTAAAAAATTATAAGTTAACAAAACAATAAATAAACACAAAACTTATTTCTGTTTTGTTAAATTTGATGTAAAGTATCAGAAAATACAAATGAAACCATGTTAGACTATCATTCCATGTTATGAATATAAACTTCCGGCTACTATAATTTTAGAACCAACATGACAGGAACAAAAATTTCCGGATTTTTTTAAACTTTCGATCTCTCAAACTCTTGATCTCTCGAAGTTTAATCATGGTCCCATGAAGTTCGAGTTATCGAGATTCACCTGTATATGAGCTACTGGCAGTATCCCGGCAGTTATCCCCGGCAGTCTTACTAAGCTGCTGCAGCCCCTTGATATCTCTGTCAATTGATGTTTCAAGGCAGAACTTCGAGTAATCTGGGAGAACTGGATGACGACGGGAGAGAAGAGCTTCACCGCAACGGGACGGATGAGAAGGGCGTCATACAGTAAAGTCTGCCAGTGGGTCCTGGAAGCCTGGAACGCCATCCCTGACACAGCCATCATCAACAGCTTTATCAAAGCCAACATTGTAGACGCCCCACTACCCGACGAGGTTCCACCGCCAGCCCCTGCCAAGTCAGCTGATGATCTCCCCCTGGCGCTTGCAGCCCTCTTCCATAGTGACAGTGAAGAGTCCGACTTCGATGGATTTTCCGGCATCGAAGATTGAAGAATGTGTAAAGTGACTGAACTCTGTGAACTAGTGCTGTACAGGCAATTTGATTGAACATTGTGCTGTTGAACTTTTTTTATGAAATGTTATGAAGTGAAAAACTTTGTAGTGCTTTTAGAATGTTGTTTTTCTGCTCATTGATTCATACTAATAAATTGCATCGTCATGATTTTTGGGATTCTTTCATGGCTGCGTTTATTGGAATCAGTGGTCTTGGATGTAGAATAAATCAAATACTTTGTTCTTTACAATTAATTTCCTGTTAGTTGAAATAACGGTATTCTGGTGTCCTGTGTATACATAGGTGTAAAACCCGTAACTTAGATAAAGCCTGCGGGCACAATTAATGATAGCGTAGTGTACACCTCAGACCAACTGTTACACTATATTGCATTAACTGTGTTTGTTAGCAATACAACTTTCTTGCAAAGCGGCAAGTCACTACTTAATTAATAGAAAAGAACATAATTTAAATATTTTCTGGGGTACTTCGTTTTCTCATTCTTAGCGATTATAAGGGGGATAACTCTACTTGAATATGAAACCATGTGTTGAGCTAACGGATACCATACCCCGTATTTAGCTTTCAAAGTATAACTTAATCAAATGAAATTTAGCAATAATGTATTAGTGAAATACAAATTGTTTAGTTACATAGTATACTTAGTCTATTAGACAAGACCATGGAGGTTGGTGTTGCAATAAAAATACACTATGTAAAATTATGATATGTATATATATATACCGACGAATACGGAAGAGATCAATCATCCACAAAACACAGACATGATAGAGCCAGATATGTTTTTGAAATTTGCTTAAAATATATGTGTTAATTAAATAATTTTGATTACTCTTTTAACTTTCTATATTGATATTCCTGAAAGTATATATACAATGGCTTCCTTAATCAGCGGTCATACATTCACTATGGTAATCATCGATTAAAATTCGGCCTATTCCCCAGATCCGCTAGTCTAAGGATTTTTCTTGAATTTTGTCTAAAAGTGAGCAATTAGGCCTATGCCCCGCATCAACATATGCCCCGAAAAATACAGTATGTACTAACTCTTCTATAAATTAATGCACGGACCAAAGAAAACCCCAAGATTTGATGGGGTTCATATGACGTGTAAATAATCTTACATAGAATGATATATAGTAAAAGTGGCAAATTTTTTTTCTCATAACCTGTATATTTGACTGTTTTTGTATATCAGTTCAGGGGCTTGCCCACTGCCCTGGAGAATTCACTGGACTGCTCGGCTGCTGGCTGTGGGAACATCACCGGCGACCCAGTACTACTGAAGAAGGTCAAGGACAACCACAAACTGATTGCCCTATTTGAAGTCCCTGTAAGTACTTCATGTTTGTAAACCTATGTTAATGTATGTGTCCATATACTTACAGAACATCCTATCTTTCTGTTAAGGTTTAGTAAATGTATTAACTCCATATGAATGAATGATTGCATACCTTGTGGAACCTAGCTTCCTTTCCATATGTTTAGTTTTAGGCTCTGTATATACGTGCCCTGTAACAAGAAATTTGAATATGTTTTCTGACAATGTTTCATCCCATTTGGTGTTGATATCTTGCAAGGAGAGCATTTACAAAATGGATGTATTTAATTTCTCTGAAACTCAGTTAACACTTATTAATGTCTTTAATGATCCTTTTTCTGCTAATTACATTGAATCTGACTGAGCCGATAGCAATGATGTAGATGTATAGTTTGATGACAGTAGTACAGCCACTGGTGATATGTTTTACAGAACAAGAAGGATGTGTCTGCAGTTGAGCGGACTCTGGTGATCACTCCCAGTAACGTTAACTCCATCTCCCACATCGAGTTCAAGCAGGAGGAGAACACTAAGAAACAGAGGATACTCAAACAGGGAGAGAGCATCATGGGAATAGCAGGGGATGTCATCTTGGGACTGAGTAAGATTGCTCGAAATGTTGGAAATTTCATTAGACAGGTGACATTAGTCAGGCCTCTCGATTCTCTTTAATTGAGGCCGATATTCGGCCCCATTCCCAACATGAAAAAGGCACCTTTTTTCCCAAAATTAAGTGTGTTTTTCCCAATTTGAGATTACCTAAAATTAATTATGTTAAAAAAGTCATACTTATTCTGAATATATATTCAGCATAAAAGCACTGTGAAGATTTGCAACACTACTGCATTGTAAACTGTTTTTTTGTGATCATTAACCTAGCCAGAATTTCCTCAGGAAGAGAAGTTCAAGTTGCTTTGTCTTCTGAGTTTACAATTGTGTAAATTAACCTCAGTATAAAAGAAATATAATAACGCAATTTAAAGACATTTTCATTGCATGAAATAACCCTGCAATGATTTATACATGTAACTTGTGACTCTTATTTTCAGTGGTTATATATAAATACAGGTGATGCAGCAATATACTGTGCAATTTAAAAAAAAAAAAACTATGCTTATTACTTTTAATCCTGATATTGCAGTCAGTTGATAAGCTGTTAATAATTTATAATTCTGCAATAAATGTTAAAATTATCATAAAAATGTTTGTCTAAACAGATCCTCTACAAAACGGTAGTAAGTTGGTCAAAGGGTTGGACTAATACCGGGGGGATCGATACAAATACACAGAAGTACAGAGACTGATTCTATAAATATTGTCATTAAGCTAACACAATCAAGAAACATTTATCTGTAAAAGTTATACATACAAAAATAGATTAAATTTTACATTAATACAAATAAGATAACTTTTTTAAAAACTCTAAAGAATTGTTTGATTTTTTTTTCTTTGCCATTTGACATGTAGTAATTACACAAAAACCTTTTGGAAAATTTTAAATCTTCATTAACAAACTTGTATCACACACTGTGAATATACTTTATCTCCTTCTCATTATTACACATATGTTCTGAGTTTAAAAATAATTTTTAAAAAATATATTTTTTAAAAACTCCAGTTTTTTATTCAGGAGACTGAGTGTACATAAAGTAAGGAAAAAATTTCCCAATTTCGATCAAAACATCGCATTTTTCCCAATCCATTGGCCTGGCCCCAGTACCAAAAATGGGTGCGAGAGGCCTGTTAGTTTAAGAATTGCTTTAATCTTATCAAGTGTCCAATTCTTCACATCCTTCATTAGTTACATGTACATTTATGATGACAAGGTACATGTAGTTGCATTGTTTTCAAAGACCAACTTTTCTTGAACTGATTGTGTTTATGTTTTAAGCTTTGGTGCTTATGACGAGGCTGGCAGGGCAGTCACAATTGATGAGAATATATTTCCAAAGATCAAGGTACAATATACACACATATACGGTTCCTACATACATATATTTACATATCAAATCAAGTGATGATACAACATTAATAGAGCATGTAATGAATATGTCCCTCAAAATGTACTTTTTTAGCTCACCTGAGCTGAAAGCTCAAGTGAGCTATTCTGATCACATTTTGTCTGTCGTCCGTCTGTTGTGTTGTGAAAATCATGACCCTTGGGGGTAGGATGGGGTCACAATTGGGGGTCGAATTTTTACATAGGAATATATTAAGTAAATCTTAAATCTTCTTTTCAAGAACCAATTGGCCAAGAAAGCTGAAACTTATGTGGAAGTATCCACAGGTAGTGTAGATTCAAAGTTATGAAAATCATGATCCCCGGGGGTAGGATGGGGCCACAATGCGGGGTCAAATTATTATATAGGAATATATAGAGTTAAATCTTTTAAAGTCTTCTTCTCAAGAACCATTTGGCCAGGAAAGCTGAAACTTGTGTGGAAGCATCCCCAGGTAGTGTAGATTCAAAGTTGTGAAAATCATGATCCCCGGGGGTAGGATGGGGCCACTGCGGGGTCAAATTTTTATATAGGAATATATAGAGTTAAATCTTTGAAAATCTTTTTCTCAAGAACCATTTGGCCAGGAAAGCTGAAACTTGTGTGGAAGCATCCCCAGGTAGTGTAGATTCAAAGTTGTGAAAATCATGACCCCGGGTTATAGGGTTGGGCCACAATGGGGGTCAAATTTTTACATAGGAATATATAGAGGGAATCTTTAAAAAATCTTCTTCTCAGAAACCAATCAGCCAGGAAAGCTGAAACTTGTATGGAAGTATCCTCAGGTAGTGTAGATTCAATGTTGTGAAAATCATGACCTTCGGGGATAGGGTGGGGCCACAATGGGGGTCGAATTTTTACATAGGAATATATAGTAAATATTTAAAAATCTTCTTCTCAAGAACCATTTGGCCAGGAAAGCTGAAACTTGTGTGGAAGCATCCTCAGGTAGTGTAGATTCAAATTTGTGAATATCATGACCCTCGGAGTAGGGTAGGGCCACAATGGGGGGTTGAATATTTCATAGGAATGTATAGAGTTGAATATTTTAAAAATCTTCTTCTCAGAAACCAATCAGCCAGGAAAGCTGAAACTTGTGTGGAAGCATCCCCAGGTAGTGAAGATTCAAGTTTGTTCAAATCATGACCCCGGGGGTAGGATGGGGTCACAACTAAGGTGGGGGGGGGGGGGAACAAATTTTTACATAGGAACATATATAGAGAAAAATCCTAAAATCTTTTTCTAAAAAACCATTTGCCTAGAAAATCCGTAACTTTTGTGAAAGCAACTTCAGATAGTGCAGATTCAAATTCGTTAAAATCAAAATCTTGAAGAGTAGGGTGGGGCCACATTGGGGATCCAGTTGTACAAAGGAAAACATTTTAATTATTCACAAAAACTGAAATGTTATTATACCGTATATGGTTTTACTTATATGCAAGCATTTTTACATATTACTGATTCTTTAGAATTGTTTAGACTTTGGCCCCTGGACAATTCTTGGGCCTCAAGGGGTTTAGAGTTTGATGTAGGTCTATATCCCATATATAAACAATTGTTTAGGATCTTTTTGAGAACTGCAATGCTCAACATATGATATGACTATGGGAGGGGGGGGGGTGATTTTTATTTATTCAGGATCTACATGTATTATATCACTTTTTCCAGATATTTTTGTATTATGACTCCATTAAGCTGATTTTATCATGCCTATTGTTGCTCAGGTGAGCGATGTGGCCCATGGGCCTCTTGTTTGATGTACACAACACCAGACTGAGATATTTTTTTATTTAGGTAAACTGGACACCAAAGTTAAACCAAGAAATGGTCCTTTCTGGGAACCTGCCCCCAATTAAGGTCCCTGCCTCTGTGAGTGACCTCAAGTACTGCCAGGTGGCCATACACGACAAGTCCAACGTAGAGTTCAGCTTTACGGTCAAGTACGGCACAGCTTTATACACTAATATTGTAAATACTGTATTTTATGTTAATGCTGGGTATAAGAGGAATTGCTTATTTTCAAAATTCAGAAAAAAATTCTTAGACTGGACGATCTGGGAGATAAGACGATTCTTTTCTATCACCGATCACTAGGTGAAAGTTATTACCGATGATACTGGGGAAGTCCTGTATTTTGAATTTTTGAAAAAGTTTAAATATCATAAATAATAGACATCAATGTTTACCGCACACATTATGTTTTAATACCACTTGGAGTTGCAATCTCTATCACAACTTACCGTAACATTCTACCAGACATTTTCGGTTTTTTTATATTTAGCAATGATAGTCTATAGTTTCATACACAGAATGAAACGGTATTTTTTAGTTGAATTGAAATATATTGCTATCATCGAATGTAATTGTTAACAGCACCAACAATTAATGTAGTAACAGGATTTAAAATCGGTAACCCTGCCATTGTTATTTCAAATCATGTGCAGTGACCCCCTCCCCATTTTGACAAGACTATTCTGGGGACAAGATGAGGCTAGTGCCTTTAGAAAAAAAAATATTGTCTTTTTGTCCATAAAATATGGTACATGTAAATGTTGAATAGATAGAAAGGTGAATTAAGATTTTGTTATTTGAACTGTCTTCTGATGAGATCTTTTGATTGTCCCAAAGCATTCAGCATTGAAATATGCACATACAGAAAATATCTTTTAGAATGGAAAGATCAAAATTACTGGAGTAGAATATTGATATGTATTTGTCAATTTAATTTCATGTTTTAAATCCAGTGCTCTTCCTGCTGAACCAAACCAGATGAAGTGTAAATGTCAGGGACTGGCTGTTGTACAGATCGGGGAAGTGCTGGAATCCGAGATACAAATCACAGTCAAAGACAAGTTTGGCAACAAAATCACAGATGTAAGTGCAAAGCTTCCTCAGAATCGTAGGGGCCAAGCTTGTTGAAAGATGCATGTTTAAACTCGTTACAATCTTACTGATGAGGAAAATATCTCCAAATAATGGAAATGTCATATTTTGTGCAAAGTGGTAACCATTTTAGCCATCTTGAAATGAAACATTTAGGCTAAATGACATAGCATCTATTTCCTTGCAAGGAAAAATTAGTGACATTAATTTCCACATCAGTTCCTTTTAGTATCTTTGTAATTATTGTCCTTTATTTGTCTTTGAACATTGTGAAAGGCCTTGCATGAACAGTTTTTTAAATAAGGATGAATTGTATCACTTTCAGCTTCCAAAGAATTCCTTACATGAATTCCAAGTGACAGGAGATGGCCTGCAGACGGATCTAGTCAAAATTGTATCCAACAGGGTAAGATAAAAACAATCATTCAATCCTTGAATGCTATTTAAACTAACTATACTTGTATATGTGATATGTGAGACATTTACAGTGCTGTGAAGCATTTATTTTGAAAATGTTGACAATAACCCCAAATGTATAAATGAACTAGAACTGAGCTCGTTGCAAGGCAACGAGGAAGTCTTCCGTTGCAGCTTCGTGTTGAAAAAGATTGTCAATATGATAATAGTCATAATGTTATATACTAGTGCTTATAAATGAGTAAATAGATATCATGCATCAGCCCCTTATTGAAGAGGACAGCAATTCCAATCCAGTAATAATTCGGTCACGGAAAAACACGTAGTTTCTGTTTTTAATACATTTGACAATGTATTAATGGTGCGAAATACATGTATCAAGATCGAATTTATCAACAACTGCTAAACAGCAAATGCCATATTTATAATAATACATTTTTTGCCGCAAAGAGATTGACCGATCAAAATATTTTAGATCCAATTTATGATTTATCAGTTATTTGTATTTCACAACTATATATCATTGGGATCTTGAACTTCTAAATAGCAAGATATTGAAAAGCACTTTACGTAACTATTCACTGAAAAAAAAATAGTTCAAGGTCACAGCACACCTCTTACTTCTTCTGGTGAAACTAAAACCGTATTTGACACAAAAAGGAGACAACATAGAATAGACATGTCTACTGTGATCTTGACCTTTAAATTATAAACTAAGTTTTAAGATCACATAAACGACAAGCACTGTTTGTGTGAAGCATGATCTAGATTTTTGCCATGAGAGAGAACACACGGTCCAGACTACAGTGTATTAAGTTGTATGCTATGACATTGGCTCTCTACCTAGACATTTTAGGCCCTTTTCGCAAAAACAATCTGAGTTATACTGCAATGTACCTGACATCATTTAAATGGTGTCCCTCTCAAAGGAGCCAGACGCTTAAATAATTGACATAAGAATGAAAAGCTTTGCATGCAACTTTGTTTTTAGGGTCTTCCGTCTTCAGCGGAAGACCCTTCTATTATTCATTTCAGGTTTATCAGTTTTCTTCCCAATTTCTTTTCTTTACAATTTTTGTGCAGAAGATTTCTCAGAGATGTGTCGTCCGATTTTCGTCAAATTTTCAGCATCGATGTATTATCATCTGAAGTTTATACATCTTTTTCGATTTTGTCAAAATCACTTCCGGTTCGGACTTATTCGCCATTTTGTCATTTTTTCTTGACTTTTTGTCCACGCATCTCCTCAAAAACGACTAAAGATAGAAAGCTGAAATTTTCAGAAATGATAGGGGACGTGCTTGTGTAGGTCATTGAGGAAAAATCATTGTCCGGAAATTCCGAGTACGGAAGCTATTCTTATTTTTCTTTTTTCTATTTTTTTTCCAAGACGCAAACTTTGAGGCTTCATATCTTGCTCATTTTTTAACGGTTTTTGTCCAAATTTTCAGGACTAATAGATTTACAAAGCACTAATTATAACCTGTCATAAACTGTAAAATCCCTGTTCCGTTAACGAGTTATTACCCTTAGAATTTTTTTTAAGGGTCTTTGGTTTCAAGACAAAGGCTCCGAGCTTATAATAGCAGGGAATGAGAATTCAACGAATTTAAATAACAGGGAAATTGAAGTTTTGCACAGTTGTTTTTGTTTTTTCATTACTTTTTTTATTTAGAAAAAGGTAGGGGGTCAAATTATAGGGTTCCAAAAGGTGCAAAAATTTACACATGTTTACCTTTTTATCTTTTAAACAAAAAATATTTTGTTAAGACATGTAGAATAAAAGTTGTGCAGAATATTATGGGCTTTAGTTTGACACCGTTGAAATGGGGCTGGCCCCTTCAATTAAGGGCCTAGATTCCTTGAAAGTATTTGCTATATAACTCAAAAACGGTTAGGATTTCGATATGGCTGTCCAGGGAAAAGTTGTTTATTGGGATCTTATCAATGTTGTTATAATATTACTTTGTTAGGGTATTGTGAAATATGCGTGTAAAAAGGTTTACTTGTTAACATGTACCTGTTTTCATTTGGCAAGTTAACGAAAAGTCATTGTGTTCAACCGACATAAAATATATTATTGTATTCGGGATGCTTTAATTCATTTGTAAAAGTTTCAATACAGTATGCATTATTTTCTTAAAGTTTTACGTGAGGACTATATGTCACTTTTGTTAAGGTCTGCAAGCATTAACCTGGTTTCTGATCTCTGTTTGTACCATTTCGTAACCGACCCCTAGCTCGCGGCCGAGAAAATCGGTAGCCATGGTTGCGGCTGGTCTACCTAGTGGTCAGCGGTTATCTATTACACAAGATTCGCGTCTTCATATATGGGTTCACAAAGAATTGTTTAAAGTTCTATTACATATAAATGTTTATATTTCCAATCTTAGCATCGTCAGACAAAAGATTAATGGTGGATAAGTAAGTCTAAATATTGTAAAAAGATGTACACAAGACTCAAATACAGAAATGATTAAATCTTTAAATGATAGAATTAATCTGCTTAAGCTTCATAATTAAAAGCAGTAAATATTTCAGTATAACTGTCATTAAAAAGAGGGCTCTTTGTATATTGTCAAAGCTGTGAAATAATTATATATTGTTTTTAAACAGCAAACATTTTAAGCCGAACATGGCCACGGAGCTCTGTGTTCACAAGTATATAATCCATCCCCCGCATATCCCGGGCGAATGAACATGCATGCGATCCGCGGAAGTCTAATAACACTGGCTTCATGTGCTTCTACTTTATCACACATGTTCATTGGACCTTTGTATGTTTACAATTCAATCTTGATAATAACTACAGTATATTGTTTACATATATTGGTTCAAGAACACATACCTTTATCTTACACGACAGATGTAATTTTCATTTATTTAGCATTGAAATAAATCATTGTCAGATTGTATATTCAAAATATTAAATACAATACAGAATTTAATAGATATAATTCGGCTAACAAAAATAGTGTAGTTCTTCTTATCAGTTGTAAAAAATAATAATAATAACTAGATGAGATCTCGTTGCGAGCAACGAGTGGGTCTTCCGTCCGATTTCTCATAAGATGCGATGAGATGAGATTTTGACTGAGATTTAAATATGTCTGGTGTTATGTTAACATAACTTGTTAATGTTATCATACTCTGAGAAATCTTCTGCACAAAAATTGTAAAGAAAAAAAAAAGAAAAAAAACTAGACATGATCTCGTTGCGAGCAACGAGGAGGTCTTCCGTCCGATTTATGACATCATTGACTTTGATTATCGACAACAAAACATGATCTGAAAAAAGATGTGGAGTACTAATGCTTTCCTGTATCGTTTTTATAAGTTCTCTTACGTTTCTTTTTTAAATACTTGCATTTCTTCCAATTGAGATAGAAAATGTAAAACTTTTTTTTACCTCTGGCCCCTTCAAACCCTAATTAGGTAATGCAAGAAAAAAAACATTATGTTATTAAGATATATAAACGTATTATACTTAATTTTGCTTTTATAACTATTACAAAATATCTATCAGTAAACGACTATAGATAAAATACTTAGAGCCCACCTGCATCCCTGATTTGAGGGGCCAGCTCCTTTTTCATGATATCAAATGAAAGGTCATTTAATTTTAAACACATTTTGCTCAACAAGTATATAAAAATTCATTACCGTTCTTGAGATATATTTGAAAGAACATTTAAGGGGCCGATCCTTTTTCTACTTAAAAGGGCCGTTTCACGCAACTATGAAGGTTGCATATTGTCTAGTACATCATTTTATGAATCTTCTCTTCTAAACTGCATTTCGAAATATTTTTCCTTTCTGAGATATGGGTGATCAAACTTTTGTACTTTTGACCCCCAAAAACCCTAAATTACGTAACACCTGATTAAATCATTACATTACTTGGATAAATAACTGTAAGATAAACATATCTGTTTCTATAACCTTTCACAAAATATCTCTCAGTAAAGGGTTATAGATAAAAATCTTTAAATTTAGGGGCCAGCCCCCCTTTTTTTGATATCAAATAAAAGTTCATTTAATTCTTAACACATTTTGTTCAATAAGTGTTTAAAAATTCGTTACCGTGTTTGAGATATATGGATAGAAGGTATAAGGGGCCAATCCCTTTTCTTCTTATAGGGGCCGTTTAACGAAATTTTGAAGATTGCATATTGTTCAGTACATCATTTTGAGCATCTTTTATTCTATACTGCATTTCAAAATAGTTTTCCTTTCTGAGATATGGGTGATCAAACTTTTGGACTTTTGACCCCTAAAAACCCCTAATTACATAACACGTAATGAAATCATTACATTGCTTGGATACATAACTGTAAGATAAACATATATGCTTCTATAACATTTTACAAAATATCTCTCAGTAAAGGGCTAGAGATAAAAGTCTTTAGAGCCCTCTGGTCCCCTTATTTGAGGGGTCAGCCCCTTTTTCTTGATATCAAATGAGAGGTCATTTAATTTTAAACACATTATGTTCAACAAGTGTTTAAAAATTCGTTACCGTGTTTGAGATATATGGAAAGAACATATTAGGGTCCAATCCCTTATCTCCTTTTAAGGACTGTTTAACGAAATTTTGAAAGTTGCATATTGTTCAGTACATCATTTTGAGCATCTTTTGTTCTATACTGCATTTCAAAATAGTTTTCCTTTCTGAGATATGGGTGATCAAACTTTTGGACTTTTGACCCCAAAAACCCTTTATTGCATAACGCATGATAAAATCATTACATTGTTTGGATCAATAACTGTAAGATAAACATATTTGCTTCTATAACCTTTCACAAAATATCTTTCAGTAAAGGGCTATAGCTAAAAAACTTTAGAGCCCTCTGGCCCACTCATTTGAGAGGCCAGCCCCTTTTTCTTGATATCATATAAAAGTTCATTTAATTCTAAACACATTTTGTTCATCAAGTGTTTAGAAATTCGTTACCGTTCTTTAGATATATGGGAAAGAACGTTTTAGGGGCCGATCCCTTATCTCCTTAAAGGGGCCGTTTAACAAAATTTTGAAGATTGCATATTGTTCAGTACATCATTTTGAGCATCTTTTGTTCTATACTGCATTTCAAAATAATTTTCCTTTCTGAGATATAGGTGATCAAAATTTTGGACTTTTGACCCCTAAAACCCTTTATTACGTAACGCATGATAAAATCATTACATTGCTTGGATCAATAACTGTAAGATAAACATATTTGCTTCTATAACCCTTCACAAAATATCTTTCAGTAAAGGGCTATAGCTAAAAGACTTTAGAGCCCTCTGGTCCCCTCATTTGAGGGGCCAGCCCCTTTTTCTTGATATCATATAAAAGTTCATTTAATTCTAAACACATTTTGTTCATCAAGTGTTTAGAAATTCGTTACCGTTTTTGAGATATATGGGAAAGAACGCTTTAGGGGCCGATCCCTTATCTCCTTAAAGGGGCCGTTTAACAAAATTTTGAAGATTGCATATTGTTCAGTACATCATTTTGAGCATCTTTTGTTCTATACTGCATTTCAAAATAATTTTCCTTTCTGAGATATAGGTGATCAAAATTTTGGACTTTTGACCCCTAAAACCCTTTATTACGTAACGCATGATAAAATCATTACATTGCTTGGATCAATAACTCTAAGATAATTTGCTTCTATAACCCTTCACAAAATATCTTTCAGTAAAGGGCTATAGCTAAAAAACTTTAGAGCCCTCTGGTCCCCTCATTTGAAGGGCCAGCCCCTTTTTCTTGATGTTAAACAAAAGCTCTTGTAAATATAAACCTTTTTTACATTACATGTCTTCACAAAATATTTTTCAGAAAAGAGATAAACACAGAAAACCAGGAAAAAATACGACGTTTTTTTAATCTCAATTTTCGGGTCCAGGCGAGCTTCGGCGCCTTTTATGCCAGATCAAAACGAAAAAAAATTACAAATCTACTATCTTTTGTCTACTATCCCTGAAAGTTTGAACTCAATATCTTTTATCGTTTAGGAGAAGTTTTGCGGATAAGCCACCCCTCTAAAAATCGCTAAAACGTCAATATCTCAAAAACGGAAATGACGTCATCAATATAATAAAAAACCTATCAGGTTTAAATCATTTTCTATCAGATCTGAAAGTTTCTTGAAAATCGGTCGAGCCGTTTCTGAGAAATCGCGTGCACAAAAATTGTAAGAAAAAAAGAAAAATAACTAGACATGATCTCGTTGCGAGCAACGAGGCAGTCTTCCGTCCGATTTTCAGAGTGTGAAATAAAAGGGGCCGACCCCTTATCTCCTTTTTTGGGACCGTTTATTGAAATTTATATGGCTGAATGTTGTTCAGAACATCATTCTAACCATCTTCTTCTTTTTATTGCTTTTCAAAATATTTATCCTTTTTGAGGTATAAGCGATAAAAGTTTCGGATTTCTGGCCCCTTTAAAACCCCTAATTACGTAACGCATGAGAAAGTTTTTATTATGTATGGTTAAGCAACTGTACGATGAACATTTTTGCCTCTATACTTATTACAAAATATTTCTGAGTAAAGTGCTCTGGAAGCCAGAAATTAGAGCCCTTTTAGCACCTAATTGAGGGATCAGTCCCTTTTTCTTGATATCAAATGAAAGGTTTATTGATACTTAATGCATTTTGTACAACATGTGTTTAAAAATTCGTTACCGTTCTTGAGCTAATTGGAAAAGAACGTTTAAGGGGCCAACATCTTATCTTCTTATGGGGTCCCTTTAACGAAATTTTAATGGTTGAATATTATTTAAAAAATCATTCTAAGCATGTTCTTCTCTATGTTGCTTTTCAAAATATTTGTCCTTTTTGAGATATGAGTGATCACAAGTTTTGGACTTCTGGCCCCTTAAAAGCCCTTATTACATAATGCGTGAGAAAGTTTTTATCATGTATGGTTAAATAACTGTACGATGAACATTTTTGTTTCTATAATATGTTACAAAATATTTATCAATAAAGTGCTATGGAAGAAAAACGTAAGAGCCCTTTCGGCCCCTAATTTGAAGGACCAGCCCTTTTTTCTTGATTTCAAATGAAAGGTATTTGGATATTAAACACATTTAGTTAAACAAGTGTTTAGAAATTCGTTACCGTTCTTGGGCAATTTGGGAAAGAACGTTTTAGGGGCCAACCCCTTATCTCCTTATCGGGGCCAGTTAACTAAATTTTGATGGTTGATTATTGTTATAAACATTATTTTAAGCATCTTCTTCTTAATATTCCTTTACAAAATAATGATATTTTTTGAGTTAATAATGATAGAAAACCCCTAATTACGCAACACATGACAAAATCATTATGTTGGTTAAGTACATTACTGCAAGATAAACATTTTTGCTTCTATAATGTATTACAAAATATTCCTCAGTAGAGTGCTATGGATGAAAGACTTTAGATCCCTCTCAGCCCCTAATTTGGGAGGCCATCCGTTTTTTCTTGATACCAAATAAACGCTCTTGTAAATATAAACTTTATTTGCATTACATGTCTTAACAAAATATTTTTAAGAAAAGAGATAAACAAAGAAAACCATGAAAAATCGAGACTTTTTTTTATTCTCAATTTTCAGGTCCAGGCGAGCTTTAACGCCTTATGATCCAGACAAATTTTAATGCCTAATGACACATCTACAATCCCTTGTCTATAATCCCTGAAAGTTTGAACTTGTTATCTTTTATGGTTTAGGAGGAGTTTCTAGGACAAGCTGACCCTTTAAAAATCGCTTAAACATCAAAAACTTTTAAAACGGAAATGACGTCATCAAAATAAAAAAATATGTATTAAGTTTGAATGAACACCTATCAGATCTGAAAGTTTCGTGAAAATTGATTGAGCCATCTCTGAGAAATCGCCTGCACAAAAATGCGTAAGAAAATAAAACAAAAATAATAATAGGGAAAAAGAAACAAAGCAATAACAATAAGGTCTTCCGTTATAAACGGAAGACCTTAATAATAGGGAAAAAGAAACCGAACGAAAACAATAAGGTCTTCCGTTGGAAACGGAAGACCTTAATAAAATTGAAAAAGAAACAATAGAATAATAGTAGGGTCTTCCGCTGAAGCCGGAAGACCCTAATAAATAAGGACTGTTTTTGTCCTAATCTAAATGGAAGAGTGTTTTTCGACTTGTTCTAAATTGCAACAACCCCTTTGTGAAGAATACTTTTGTTAGAAAATAAAAGAAAATATTTTTCTGTAGGGTTGATAGTGACCCTTTTACTGATTCAGAATATGTAATTTGTTTAAAAATTGTTCAACGCATTCTCGAGATATTAAGCATCAAATTCCTGAAGCGAGAGTTTGAGTAGCTCAGTCGTTAGAGTCGTCTGCATAGGCCCAGGCGACCTGGGTTCAAGCCTTGAGCACCGTAACTTTTTTTCACTCATATATTGCTTTGATTTACGATGTTATCTTTAAAATGATGGGCTTTATATATCTACTCAAAAATCGAACATCTATCTTGAATTCATTGAATGAAAGTTAATTTTTTTTTAAATTTTTAAATCTATTTAAATCGTGGTAAAATGACCCCAGACTAATTCTTAATCATGATATCTAAGTTGAGCTTGCAATTCTGTGTCTGATGACATCTTTTCCGGATTGATTAGATGAAATTTAAATTTTTCAAAATTTTTAAACTCATTTAAATCGTGTTAAAATGACCTCAGACTAATTTTAAAACATGATATATCAGTTGCGCTTGCAATTTTGCGTCTGATGACATCTTTTTCGAATTGATTGAATGAAATTTCAATTTCTTAAAATTTTAAAACTCATTTAAATCGTGTTAAAATGACCTCAGACTACTTTTAAACCAGCATATCTAAGTTGTGCTTGCAATTCTGCGTCTGATGAAATCTTTCTCGAATTGATTGGATGAAATTTAAATTTTTCAAAAATTTTTAACTTATTTAAATCGTGTTAAAATGATCTCAGACTAATTTTATAACATTATATCTAAGTTGCGCTTGCAATTCTGCGTCTAATGACATCTTTGTCGAATTGATTGGATGAAATTTACGTTTTAGATTTTTTTTTTTTTTTGAATTTAAAATTTATTTAAATCGTGTTAAAATGACCTCAGACTAATTTTAAAACATGATATTTGTAATGCTTTTTCATTTTTGCGACTGATGACATCTTTTTCAAAATCATTGGATGAATTATAGGATTCTCAATATTTTTAAAATCATTTAAGTCGACTCAACATGACACCAGGCAGATTTAAATCTCAGTCAAAATCTCATCTCATAGCATCTTATGAGAAATCGGACGGAAGACCCACTCGTTGCTCGCAACGAGATCTCATCTAGTTATTCTTAAATTTTGACTAAGAATTTATTGAAATTTTACACAGTGGTCTGTGATGTCACCATGTAATTTAAAAAGTACATGTACATGTATCTTGATTCAAGGTCACTGTACATTTTTTACTTACAAGCACTTTTTATAGTAATATATGAGCCAGACAGAATCATCGGAAAAAAATATAATGATGGTTAGACAAGGATTTTTCACACAGGTCTAATATGACCCTGACATTTGACCCAGAAACTTTGTTTAAGGTCACTGGACACCCTTTAGCTTAAGGCTCTCTGTATCTGAAGTATTAGAGGTACATGTAAGTAAGTTAAATAAATGTGGGAGCAAGATTCGGCCAACTTCGGAGAATATATGGTTTGGACACCTGACCTACACCTTTTACCTAGAAACTTGGTTTAATGTCACTACAACACTCTTTATCCAAAGGCACTCTGTGGATGAAGTATTAGAATTACATGCGAGTAAGTTTAATGTAGACAGACTCAATTACAGAGAAATCATACTTAGACAAAGTAATTAGGCGGACAGAGAGCCACGAACAGGGGGACATTCTGATCATTATACGGCGTCATCAGAGTAGGACGTGGACCCTAATTATACATGTATATGAATAGATATTATGATCATAAATTATGATTTGTACCCATTGTCATGTAAGAAGGGGAAATAACCAAGTGTTCTGTCCACAAGTAACCGAGTTACAAACGATTTCGATAAACGTATTTTTGCATTGTTATTTAATACATAATGTATAATGCTGCATTTGTGTTTTAGGAAAGTATCAAATGCAAGTAATAATCTGTTTTGAAAATATTTGGTGACAATTTATCTATGTAAATGTAGCTTGTACACTGATCCTGGACATATTTTAATAAATTTTCGAATTTTCGGCGATGTTTAGTACTGGTTGATGTCCATGCGCGGATCTAGAGGGGGCGGATGGGTGGGTAACAAGAAAAATTCAAACAAACTTATTAAATTGACCAAGAAAATGTACTAATCATACATGTACATGTAGGCTTTGGGCACACACTGGCAAACATTATCCCACGGACCCCCTTCCCAACCCATTAAGCGTCCGGGAAAAATTCTGGAACCGCGAATGACGTTGTTTTTACTATGCCCTGTCCTGAAGGATCACGGGACTCCATGTCTATGTGTAATTTTGTTTAGTTTAAAGTTTTAAAAGTTTTAAAAATTGGAAGCGTGTAGTTGATCCCGTGTTTTACATTTATTACGCGATTTTCGCGTTCACTCATTTTGCGGAAGAAGTAAAAGCGCTGATCAGACAACATACACACACATCAAAGTAATTTGGTGAAAAAAATATCAACCATTCAAGTGGGCGTGCACTGCATACGCAAAAGTTCGATTTGTAAAGTTCGCCCGAATGAAAATCTCCGCAAACTACAGATTTGTATAGCATTTTCATTTATATGACAGCTACCCTATCTTCTACTGCCCGAATCTAAACAATTGTTTTTTAACAGATCTTTTACTCTTCGAATATCAACAAAACTTGTTTAGAATTCACACGTTCCCATGGAAATGAAAGATATAAACAGTAATAGCAATGAGTTTGCTTCTACAATGAATCGAACGACCATACAGAAAAACTACAAAAGCAATCATGTTATCGTTTCTCTTTTACGGCCTGCATCTAAACATAATCTTAAGTTTTAAAAATTCACGTGCTTTTAAAATAATCTCTGAATCCTTCAATTCTCTCTCTCTCTCTCTCTCTCTCTCTCTCTCTCTCTCTCTCTCTCTCTCTCTCTCTCTCATTTTTGTACAACTTATAAGAATACTTGTAACATTTTATACACTAATACACTAATTTGTGTTTGCCAAATATTAATTCATAAGACATGTTGATCTGGCAGAGTGTGAATGTCGTCTAAAAAGTGTTGAAGTCTGTCCTGTGAATGCATTAAAATTTCAGCAGTAATTAATGGGGATAATTATGGGTAAATATATTAATCTTAAGTTGAAACGCTTGTCGATTTTACATGAACCGGCCAAAATTTCGGCGTTGTATTTTATTCAATCAATAAACATGCACATGTGATAGGGTAGAAGCACACGAAGCCTGACGTGTGTATTAGACTCCCGCAGATCGCTTGTCCACTCGCGCGGGATTTAGAAGGGATGGATTATGTAAAGGTATACACAAATCACAGTGGCCGTGTTGGGTTTAAACTGTTTGCAGTTTTATTAAATGTTCTATATTAAACATTATAAATATTTCATGACATTGACAATATCTCAAAGAACACCTTTTATTAAAAGAGTTGAAACTAAAACAGATTTCATCATTAACACGTTTATCTTTTTTGTTGTTGATCTCAAACATTATTTCTACAGTTTTTTGAAACATTTTAGACTTACAAACCCACCACTGATAGATATGTCTGACTATGCGTATCATGG
The DNA here is from genome assembly GCA_033439105.1 of Magallana nippona. Lineage (NCBI taxonomy): Eukaryota > Metazoa > Mollusca > Bivalvia > Ostreida > Ostreidae > Magallana > Magallana nippona. The sequence continues at coordinate 29,471,514 of CM065926.1, forward strand.
GATTAATAATGCTTTTACTAATTTTTAATTTACACTCTATAGTTTTAAATCAATTTAATGATAAATAAACTTTTATATGTAATCGAATTCAAACAATTCTTTGTGTTTGCAATTAAATAAAACCATGTATGTAAGACACGAGTCTTGTGTATTAGATCACCGCTGACCGCTAGGTAGTCCGGTCGCGACCGATCTCCTCGGCCGCGGGCAAGGGGTGAGTTGCATAATGACACACACAACTAAGAACCCAGGTACATGTAGATTTGAAATGCTTGCAGTATAATGATTAAAATGCATTACATAGGTATTATTTATTTTAGACTTAGATACCCACAACTGATATATGTCTGACGATGTTTCAGATTGGGAATTATATTGCTTTAAATTTATATTTCTTAAACACTCTATTGGTTTAATCAATTTAACGATGACTAAACTTTCATATGAAATCAAAATTGAAACAATTCAGTGTGTTTACGGCTAAACAAACTCATACAAGTTAGAAGCAGATCTTGTGTATTAGATAACCGCTGACCGCTAGGTAGTCTGGCCGCGACCGATTTCCTCGGCCGCGGGCGAGGCCTGCGTTACGTAATGACACACACCACACAACTAAGAATCCAGGTAGATTTGAAATGCTTGCAGTAAAATGACTAAAATATATTTCATAGAAGATATTTTTTTAAATCCAGTTTATGTATTTCGCTAGAAAAGAAAAACACTTTATATTTTCTCATTCTTGTTTTTCTTAAGCATTCTCCACTAGAAGACCTAAATAGAAATGGCCAAATATAAAATAAAACTAAGAAAAACATTTATACTTTTAAAAAAACTTTCTCAAATGAATTAAATCATTCCGTATAAGCTGGTACACTTTCAGTTGTTAATTTATGTCAGTTGTGCGCACAAAGACTATTTGTTTACTTGCAAAATGAAAACGATGTACATGTTAACAAGACAAGCTTTTGACACTCATATTACGCAATACCGATACAAAATAACTTTGTAACGACATTGATAACATCATAATAAACAACTTTTCCCGCGACAGCTATATCAAAATACTAACCATTTTTGAGTTATACAGCAAAGACTTTTAAGGGCTCTAGGCCCCTTATTTAAAGGGCCAGCTCCTTTTCAGTAGTGTCAAGTAAAAGCCCTTGATATTTTGCACATTTTTTGTTCTGTATGTGTTCAGAAAAAAATTTAAACTAAAAAGTTACGAGACAAAAATACGACTAAAAATCAGCATTTTTTGAAACATAAAATTTAAATTAATTTTTTGAAACTTTAAATGGAAAAAATCGTAAAAACAAAAATCGGAGGACAATGTTCAAAGTATCTATTTTCAAGATTTATGACTTTGAAACACATGCCATGGATGGTTTCTGAGCCTTTGCGTGCACAGGAATGCCTATATTTTTTTGAAAAAAGGGAATCACTCGGCACCGGAAGTGATGATTTCAATGATTTTCAGTGGATATTGAGAATTTGTAATTTCCAATGTACCCTGAAAATTTGAACGTAATAGGACAGCAAACAAGCGAGATATTTGAGTTTTAAAAAACGTCTAGAAGAAAAATAAGAATAATACTAAACAGAATCAGTACAAGGCCTTCCGTTGAAAACGGAAGACCTTAATGAACAAAGCACTGAACATGCATTTAGAGTGAGTGTTTCTTGGTAAACCAAAAATTACGAAGTATGCTGAATACAAAAACTTCACACTCTTTATCAACTGTTAATAAACCAGGGTGCCTGTTGATCTGTAGAATGGGTTTGCCAATGTTCAGTTTGAGTACAAACGCTTTCCATTCATTGTTAATGTTTTAAAGAAGAATGCCTGTTTCTCTGTAGAATGGGTTTGCCATCACCAACGTTCGGTTTGAGGGGGGTAGGATCGGGACCAAGGATGTGTAGGTGACCTGGCGTGAACTGAGGGACTTTGTGAGGATAGAGATGGTGGCTGGGCATCCCGAGACCATCACCCTGCCCGGCTGGGACCCTGAGGAGGTCAGCTCTGATCACAGTTTCAAAACATCTGCTATTCTGATCAAACTTGTTTTGTTCCTGTTAAAATTACATGTATATATGTTGTGTTTAAAGCAATTTTTGCTATGTTGGAAACAGACGCAAAGTTTTTCTTTCTTTAAAACTTTCATTTGAATTGGTATATACATTTAAGAAAAGAATAAAAAAATATGTTTACCATGCAGTGTTATCTTAAATAGTTCTGCAAACTATTCTGCCTTTTGAATGTGCTGGAAACTTAATTGTGAAATGGTTATACAGTAAAACTTGTATAATCCGGTGGTTCTGAAAAATTTGGCCGGATTAGGCAACATCTGGTTTGGAGGACATTGCTTCAAATTAATTTAGTATGTAATGCAGTAGGTATTGATCATCTATTCTTCAAAATCTTCAATTCTTCTGAAATATATAAGACATCCTCGTTCATTACATTGCCAATTTTCATTTTCTTTTTTGAAAAACAATAATTGCATAACGGAATACATACAATGGAAATACTTTATCAATCAAATCATAGTAATTAATCAATATTTTTCAATCATGAGAAGTCTGACACGAGACAGGTGCATGCTTCACTGGAAATTGTTGAACAAACATTGACCACGCGACAAGTCAACAGGTGGCTGTTTACGTAATTGCGAGAACTGTTTTTGATACAGGGAACAATGGGTGAATATTTAAGAATTTAAGTATTTTGACAGAATAAAATATAACTCTGTAAGTACAACGGGAATCACAAACGATATCGGGAGTCTTACTCCCGCGATATCCAGAATCAAAATATCCTCAAAAAATGGGGTGATCTAATTTTGGCTAAAAGAATATGCATATTTATTTATAACAAGACTTAACGGTATAAACTAAAATGAGTTGCTAGTTTGGATTTATATTCAGAGTTGATTAAATCAAAAGCATCGACAGGATAATTGATCGATAATTGAGCAGTAATTATCCCACATAAGGCCAATCGATAAGTGGCCGGATTACGGGAGATAAATCTCTCTAATTATAAGCGGTCGTTCCTTTCACTGCGGCTGGTTTAAAGAATAGACAAGATCCGGATTGCACAACATTTTTTAAACATAAAATGATAGGAAAATCAAGGGACTGAATAATTTCCCAGGATTGGACAACATGTCGGAATGCACAACATCCGGATTGAACAAGTTTTACTGTACAATCTATAGTTTGTGTATATAGACCCTTTTATTTCTTAGCATCTAAAATCATACTATTGATGCAAGACTTTCATGTTCAGAGGCCTTTAATTTTATTTTACAAGTTATCTACTTACTTGGTTTTAATCAAAAATTAAGTTTTACATTTACCTTTATTTTGCAGACCATCACTGTACTGAATGAAGGCAAATTGCCCAGGTCTATAGTAGTACAGCTCTGTGATCAGTTTGGTAACCAAGCCAAAGTCTCCGATGTACGGATGCAGTTAACCAAAGAAGGCAAAATCAAGGTGATTGTTATCAACGCATTGTGTTCCCATCATTTTCAAAACAGATATTGAAAAGATTTTATAGGAAAAACTAATATTGAAAGAATTCAGTCATATAGATATTGAAAGAAATAGCCATACAGGTATTGAAAAAATTTATTTTAATTTTCTTTTTGAGGGATGCTTTGTACATGAATATACATGTAAATGCAACTCTGACAATTTTGCAATTTTATTTTTCAAGGAAAAAATAATGTTATTTGAATGACATGAATACTTATTTTCTGATATTTGTTCAGTTATACCCTCCTCCCACCCCTTTGAAAACCAATGCTCAGGGACAAGTGGACTTTCGAGTGCTCACAGCATCTGGACCAAGGTTTGTTACCTCTACAGATGTAATACAAACAATATATATATATATGATTAGAATTTTCACATGAATTTTTACATGTTATACTGATGTTTGTTTTGACCTCCTTATTTAAAATTCTAATTCAAAAAATGTTATATCTGGTACACAAATATATTTTTGAATGATAGTACGATATAGATTATGCTTAGCATGCATATACGTTCATGGAACCAAATTTCTTTGTTGTTGTAGAGGGACCTATGAACTCCAACCTAAAGCTTTCCACGGCAAGGCAGAGCCTATACTTGGTCCTAAAATACAGGTTCAGCTCCAGCCCAATCTAATGAAACCAACGTCCCTCTCTGTTGAGTATGATAAGAAGGCAGTGTTCAATATAGGGGAGAAACTACCTGGTATGTAGTGTCTTTTTTCAGTGTTTCATGTCTTCGATTTGAACCTTTTACATGAAATGATATTTGATTGAGTGAAAGTGAGAAATTCATGCCGTAAATATGAGTTACTGTTGGCCACATATTAAATGGATCACTTTTTATTTGCAAATGGCCAGTTGAAAACAATTTTGTGACAATAATTTTTCAGTAATCAAGCAGTCCTTTTATACATCCAACAGGGAAAAGAATACCAGTCTGAGGATAAATATCCTCAAGCAAGAATATTTATGGCATACATATACATTTGTTATGCTTGGTTAAAAGTGATAACTTTTACCTTGTAGAGTTCACAGTGAAGGTACTGACGGAGGATGAGCAGCCGATGGCCAGCGCCAAGGTGTCCAGTCTGTCCCTCAAGCTGTGGAAGATGGACGCCAATGTGTCCAGTGGTCCCCCATCCAGGGTAACTAGTAGTTTTGGGACATTTAATCTCCATCTTGCTAATATATAGTATCTTCATGTGCTTTCATTTTAAAAACTGATGTTATTTTAGACTAGCTAGTCTTATTTTGTGAATTGATAGCACAGTTTGTGCTGGTAAATATGCTTCGTCCATTAACAAGTGAAAGTTTTCTATATGTAGCCCTATAAATTTCTTTGATGTAGGCAATATCCTACAGTCCAGAAGCAGTGAAAGGTAGTCCAGGTGTGTTTGTGTTTAAGAACAGGAAGACTCCCGACAATGCAGCAGTACACCAGATCATGATCACCTACTATACGATGGCCAGTACGAGCTGTTCAGCAATGTGGTGAGTCATCTCTACACAATACACTATTTACTGGATATCCCCATGCGAAGCCCTCCCTTTAAAGAGGACCCCCTTGGACTTTGTTTTTAGTTCTCAATAAATAAAGACCCCAGTAGTAACAGAATAATCAGCTATTCAGACTTTTATCTTGAAATTAAATATTTTAATGTCAAACTGTAATATAACTATATTTACATGTTTTTTAATATATTACAAAATTCAAAGGCTTGCAATACATGCACATGTACTTGACACTTGGGCCATAAAAAATTAATTCCTTGGTTCTCAGGCCCGCGCGCATCTGATTTAATATTGCGCATTACCAATTTTTATCATTAAATGAATAAAATAAAATTTTGATAGTGTGCTTGCTTATTCCGGAAAAAAAATTCTTGATTTAGGACCGCAATTTAGATACTCAAGTTAGTAAAACGCTTGTCTTAATAAAGAACAGAATTGCAAACATTGCGATGATTCAGATTTTATTATAACAATTGCAAATGGTCGCCAAATCTAGTTACGAGACACTGTGTTTAGTTATGATCGCGACAGCAATGATTTTAGTTTTAGTGAAGAAGTACGTTGTTTAACCTCAAATGCATGGGAAACTAAAAAAAACAACAGTCCAAATCCCCATTTTTTATGGCTAGAATATCCGTAGGAGACACAAAACACCATCATGTCCCGTTATCGACAATTTGATAGATGATAATTAGTTTAATTGTCATTTAAATCTCATCCAATTACAAAGATGGCTAACAGCACCTTCTCACTCGAGGTCGCATATGACGTCACACATAATGGCGGGTAGATCGAGAGAGAAAATATGCATATCGAGACATTTGAATTTCATCGCTTTCAAACTAATGAATTAGCCAGATTATCTTGTGTAAACAATAATAAACTTCATTCTTAATGAGTATAGAATGATTTTATACAAAAAATTCCAAAAATTGAAAAACATGCGATATGTCCTTTAAATTTAAAGAAGATTTTGGCTTAACCTGAATATACTGATGTAACATTTAGACTAGCTAACATCTTACTATTTTACTTATTAAATTTACCCCATATTACAAACCAAGGGGAGACATGTGAAAAAAAACCCAAAACAATACCCACTAGTTTACATGTACATCTTTTTTCAATAATCCATGTCAAGTATTACAAATTGCACAATGTCCTTTTACATGAATGTAATAGTAAGACACACAATTTATTTTAAATTGCAACTTGCAATTGTTTTATCTAGAAACCCTTCTGAGATTCAAAGTAGCAATGCAAAAAACATCAAAGGCCAAAGAAGAGCTGAAAGACCAGTCAAGTTACATTGAGCTGCCAGAGATGAAGAGCAAAAGGAAGGAATGCCAGGATGCAGAGAAGCAGCTTATTGCAGTAGAAAAGAAATTAGGTGAGACTTTTTAATTGCTTTTACAAGTTCTGTAAAAAGGAAATGTGTCAACTTAGGTATCACAATCAACTGATAACTATACTCATGTTAATTTTTAGAAAATAATTGTTTTAAGTTAAACTGGCCATTTTTGTCAACATTAGAAAATTTTGATATACATTCACAATGTACTGAGGGCTGTTCGGAAATATTTAGTATATATAATATTTACATTTATCACATGTTTATCTCAATATATGGTGAATATCACTCATGGGATAAATTTTTGATATTACACTGTGTGTTCTTACGCCACGTGACGTCATCATTAAACATTACGTAGGTTTAGCCGGTTGATTGACGTATAATGAAAAACTAAGAAATATTACAGTTGAATAGTGTTGAGTTGTAAAAGTGAAGCATTTAATGTTGTTTTATTTATTTTTCATGAATTCATAAAGAAATTGTTCGAAAATGAAATGTTTGTTTGTTTAACTTCAAGGAACTTTTTTCCATGCGTAAAGTTGTTTACATCTCGTAGTTAATGTGTTGTGAGGCACACAATTATAATTTGTACAGAAAAAATTGAGATTAACAAAATATGTGGTAAAACATGTGATAAAAAGAATCTCTCATGATTTGCGATGGTATATGGTTTTTATCCAACTCGTTGTGTGTTTTCTATCCCCTCGCCAAGGCTCGGAGATAGAAAACACACAACTCGTTGGATAAAAATCATATACCATGCAAATCATGAGAGATCCTATATTTACTCTTATTCCCTTGTGAAAAAAACAAACCCTTGAAATTTCATGAAAAAGTAAACCAGGATACAGTTTATTAATGTGAAAACTTTCTAGTCCATGGCATCATTAGATCATTCCTGGTAAACTGACAAATTTGCCTTCGTCTAGTGATCTGGAGCAACCACAAACTTATCGGAACATCATTTGAACCCGCCTCGTTGCTCCTATGTTTTAAACACCTTACAACGGAACAGAAATTAAACATGAAACATTCTTAAAATCTGATCTTTTGTTTTTCATTTTATTAAGATGCCAACATTTACATATTTTCTTCATTCTTGATTTTTTTGTGAAAAAAAAAATTATTTCTATATGAAATTCAAATTACTGTGATACGTCTTTTGCAGTCATTCTGTACATATTTTAGAACTGTTGACATCGGTAAGTGTGTAAAAAGAACTTGATATTTAGTCCTTTTGTTTTAATTTTAGTTAAACAATCAGTGAAAAAAAAATTAACCGAAGCTTTTGACCCCTTTCCATCATGTAGATTTGTTTAAGCAATTGATTGACCCGAAAAGGTCTTTTTGCTAGATTCCAACCAATTTGATGTACATTTGTTGTGCCGCATTGACATCAAAATTCAATCTACCAGCGTAGTCAGATGTCTTGCTTGGTAACTATATATGTGCTCGGTAAAATATTTGTACTATCTCGATTAAAAAACTAGTGAAACTTGCACAAAAGTTAGTGACAATAAATAGTAAAATGAACATAAAAGTATGTAATTTGATTTCTGTATAATTAACTGTAGGTGTACTGGCACTTAGTAAGTAGATGTTAGGTTTTATTGTTTGAGTTTATCACCATCATCATGTTTATGTACCTCATAAACAAAATATCAAATGTTTTTATTTGAGAAAAAAAACTTTGTTTAATTATTTGTTGGGGATTCTTTATGTTTATGCCAATTTTCATGAAAATTCATCTCTTAGAAAGGGAAATACTTGTGTTTTCTCAATAATTTCCGGACAACCACCGTAAACGCAGATACTTTCCAATTAGGCCAAAAAAAAATATGCTTGTTTACGCTTTCCCGACCGACCCTAGCTTATACTGCCATTTCAAAACATTTTTAAAGGAATTTTTGACTGAGGTGTTGGTCACTTGCACAAAAATCCTCAGCCCTTATCTGTTGCGGTAGACAGGTTATCGATACATCCACAAAATCATCCCACAATTACACTCACTTTTAAGGGCAATAACTCTTTTTTTAAAGAAAAATAGACAATGTCTTCCCGTAATAAACTTTGTTAGAACAACCATGCCAGGTTGTTTGTTGTATATACATATACATGTAGCATGTATCGTAATGAAAATATCAAAGAATCCAGGTGTTGTTCAATCATTATGAAAGATAAAAAGTATTTCTCATTTTATATCCTTCAGTATCAAACAGGCACATAAATATAAATACATACTGCAATAGAGAAAAAAAAATTATTTTGGAAAAAAACAAATTATGACCTACCGACCTTACTTTTTAAAGCAAAATAAACCATTTATTTAGGCCTTAATTACATAACATTCATACACATTTTTTATGCTCAATATATTGATAAGTGTACATGCTTTAATGTATCTATGCTGTAGGAATGACAAGTTTGAGATCTCGGACCCCTCAAGTCAATACAACCCCTCCTCCAGCCACCCCAAGTAAGCGAGCCCGCCTCTCCAGCCAGACACCTGTCAATGGACCAGAGACCACGCCCACCCACAGTTCACGCCCACTAGACAGAGCAAGAGACTGATGTCCATGACCCCTACATTGGAGGATGGCAGAAAAAAGTCCAGGAAAACCTGAATCAGATTGTGTTGTTATACTAATCAGAAACACACTCTTCATGTCGGACGTGACGATGGAAAGATACGTGTATGATGGGAATAGACACAGAGTTGAGTGTATCAGTACATGTACCGGTACAGTGTGTGTGTACCTAATATAAAGGCAGCTGATATTAACAGAAAACATGATATGACAACCAGACATGTTGCAAAATCTTTTGTGTGTATGATAAATATACACCATACTCTGTACAGTAAATGTATACATATAGTTAGCTAATGGGATGCACGGACATGTATATGTAGATTGAAAGTGCGAGCAATATGAAACTGTAACCAGAATTAGAGAAAGCATCTGCTGATTTCAAGTTTTTAATGAAATGAACAAAACAATATTGACCTATTGACATTTTTGATGAAATGAAACTTTTTTAATTTTCTTTTGAGAGGTCTCTGCTTTCAATACATTTGTAACATTTTTGTAGTGTTTCTAAGAAGTGCAAAAATACAAAAAATGCATTCTTTTATCTGTTATCCATGAAATTTCAAATTGTGTCTGTAATTAAGTTAATCTCTATATTATATCACATTACTTTAAGTTCCTGTGTCTTAAATTTCAAGGTTTGCTGTGTTTGTAAATTTCATGGTGGTTTTGATTTTATTGGGAATCAAAATGATCATGCTTATATTGAATATATTTCTAATGAGTAAGGAAAATTTACAATGTATAGTATACATATATTTACAAATATCTTTCCCTAGATTTTCTTTTCACTAAAGTCATAATTGAGAAGTTTTTTTTAGCAGAGGAGTCTAGAAACTGTCTTAAACTTTTGGACTGGTCCGAAAAAAATATTTCTAATATTGTTGCACAGTATTCATGGTTTTAAAGCTATTCATGCTATAATTTGCATCAGTTTTGAATGATGGGGAAAATGCACGTGTTTGATTTCATTTGTGAAATGAAATTTCCTTTCATTTCACAAAGGAAATGATATATTTTTTTCACTAATACATAAATTTGACCTATCTACGAGTACAAACAAAAGAAAGCAAAAACATAAGGGTGTGAGCATGTACATTTATATACATGTACATGTACTTCCCTTGAACAATGACGTAGGCTTATGTGTTTTCCCCTGAGGGCTTTTTTTAGTTTGTGTGAGTGTTATCCTATTTAATCATTCAAAATAATGGTACACTGAATGACAAATGCATTACACTCATAATACATGTATATATTTCAAAGTAACAACTGTTTAGCATATAAAAAATCGAGACGGATATGTAATTAGGCAAACAATAACAGTCACCTGATTTCCTGCGGACATGCGCAATGAGGTCGGTTTCGCTCTCCCTTTATCAATATTCATGAAAAGGCATTACTTTCATGTCAAGAAAATAAACAAGTAGAATTTAATACCTTTGTAATGAGGTGGAATTCACCATTGTAATTTACAGAATAAAGATAACTTTTGTAAGTATTCAAACATGCATTTTGCCCATCATTCAAAATTGACGCAAATTATAGCGTGTATAGCTTTAATGTTTTGGTAAAATTGTTCAGTTACAAGGTGCAATTAGAAACACTGTGATGTAATCATTTTATAGAAATAGTTTAATATAATCATTGTATAGAAACAGTGTAATGTAATCATTGTACAGAAACAGTGTAATGTAATCATTATATACAGTATTGTAATGTACATGGTGAACTTCTTCTCATGTACAGTTTCACATGTAATTGTTAATGCTGAACATTATGAAAGAAAAGATCAAAAGGTTTATGAGATTCATACAGAAGATTTTTCAACTGCAGTTCCAAAAGTTTACATGATTCAGTTTAGAGTAACTCGTGAGAGATGCATCATGAAAAAAAACATCACCAAAACTCTGTTCACAACTTCATTAGCTCCAGTCATTATCATAGAATGGTTCAAATTTCCCCACTTTCTGTATTCTTCAAATATTATGACTGCAAAGATTTTTTTTAACATAATTACTGCTATGAATATACAGAACACTGATTGATATGCTGTACAAAAAGAGTATTACAACAGGGCATTTGATACAATTTGAAAAGTGAGATCACTCTTTGTGTAGTAAGTTCATTAATCAAGACTATTGATTTTAAGAGACAAAAGTGTAAGATGATGATCGTATGTATAGTTTCTTCAACCCCCACCCCTAACCCCCCCTCTCCCTCTTCCTATTTTTGGGGGCGAGGTTCATAATTACACAGTGAAATAAAGAAAAGCTTAGATATTCATTTCTTACACATTAAAAACTGCATCATTTGTCTGTTGAAAAATAAAAATATGTACTTGAATATCCTAAATGTTGTTATGTAAAATTTACCCCTTTACTGTTTATATGTTCATATTACTTTTGAAACTCCAAAATGAATTTATATTTTTGAATAAATGGTATGTTCTTTGTTCCCAGTTTTATTTGTACAAAGATCAATAAAGTTTGGTTCTATGAATTTTCTGATCATTTTCATTTCTAGATTTGAATTTTTGCAATCGATTGCTGAATATAGAGGATATATGCTGTTGGTTACCAGAGTTATAATTTAGTTTACAATATCAAATGAAGAAACATTCATAAATCATGACCAAACAAAATGTAGTTGTAAATATAGTTTTTGGAAGTCGGCAATATAATTGGTCAGGATTATAATGAATTTGATAATGACTTGTAATTTGGTAAAAATGTCAGAAAATGACAGCAATCATTTGGATTAGTTGCAGTAATGTAGTCCTCTCCTTTTATACCCCATACAATGAAGTTGCAGGTATATAGGACAAAATGTGTAGATGAGCATATTACCAGGAAATTTCAATTCCAGGAATTTCAGTCTTTTTGAACTTAGAATTTTGGTCCTATGTTAAATATAGTAATGAACATTTTGTAAGCGCAACTCAATGAGAGAAACATTGTAGGCATTTAAGTAAATATATTTCGAATATTTGAAAAATTTAATTAAAAGTATGTAACTTTGGCAAATTCAATTTGATCTTAAAATTCAGTTGAAAAATTTCTTAGATTTTTGTACTTAAGTTGCAAGAGAGAAAGAGGAGATAAAGAGAGTCAGAAAGGGACAGAGAGAAAGAAAAAAGAGAAACATACAGAGAGGACAAAGAAGAAAGTAAAAGAGATTTGGGGAGGGGGGGGGCAAAAAGAAAGATAGATTGAATATTTGAAATATAAAGGAAAAAATCAAACAGTCAGCTAATTGCCTATGCTTAAATTATGACTTTGTTTTAATTTTTTTTTAATATAAAATGTAAAATGTAGAGACAGACAGACAGAGAGAGAAAAAAGAGAGACAGAGAACAGATGAGAAAGAAAGTAAGAGAGATTGGAGTAAAACAGAGAATGGTAGATATTGCATATTTGAAATATAAAGGACCAAAATCAAACAGTCAACTAATTGTCTATTCTTTAATTAGGAATTTGTTTTAATTTTTATTAAAAATATATAATGTGGAGAGAGAGACAGACAGAGAGACAGAGATAGAGAGAAAAACTCTTTATATCTAAGTAATTGACTGATTATTGTTGTTTGTATTTCAAATATTCAATCTTTCTTTCTCTATGCTTTCCCCAAATATCTCTTACTTTCTTTCTCCTTTGTTCTCTCTCTCTCTCTCTCTCTCTCTCTCTCTCTCTCTCTCTCTCTCCATTTTACATTTTTAATAAAAATTAAAACATTCCTAATTTAAGCATAGACAATTAGTTTGTTTGATTTTTTGTCGTTTGTATTTCAAATATTCAATCCATTTTTCTTTTTGGTTTTCCCCCATCTCTCTTGCTCTTTTTCTCCTTTGTTCTCTCTGTCTGTCTCTCTCTCTTTTTCTTGGTCTTCCCCTCTCTCTCTTTACCTCTTTCTGACTCCCTCTCTCTATCTATCTATCTCTCCTTTTCCCATCTATCTCTCTCCTCTTTATCTCTCTCTCTCTCTCTCTCTCCACATTATACATTTTTAATAAAAATTTCAACAAATTCTTAATTAAAGAATAGACAATTAGTTGACTGTTTGATTATTGTCCTTTTATATATTCCAATCTATCTTTCTTTTTGTCATCCCCCATATGTCTTGCTTTCTTTCTCCTTTGTTCTCTCTCTCTCTCTCTCTCTCTCTCTCTCTCTCTCTCTCTCTCTCTCTCTCTCTCTCTCTCTCTACATTTTAAATAAAAATTAAAACAAATTCCTTAGTTGATATTTTTTACTGATTTTCTTCAGTTGTTTTGTCATAATTTTGTTCCTCTTTCTCTCTTTCTTCTTTTCTCTTCCCGCTTTCTTTTTTTCTATCTCTCCTTATTTTTACTGTCAATGAAGATAGCTTATCCCCCCATCTTCTTTACATCTTTTTTTAAACAAATTAATGACTGAGTAGATCGCCAATTTGGAAGGGTGAACATCAAACAATTTCAATTCTTTCCTTCAAATGATAATTCAAATTTGACACTTGCTAACGCGGGTAATGTATTTTTTCTTCAATGTCGCTCCCTTCATGATCATATACCGAATGAATCATGCACCAAAGAAAGTATTTTATTGTTCAAATAAGATAAAGCTGAGAAAGAATGAAATTTCTACACCAGAAGCCATTTCTCCATCAAAAAGATAATTATAACCCCACCCCTGCCCCGTTCGGAAATTTCTGGATCTGCCTATAGCTTAATTAGTTACTAATCATAAATAATAATATCAAAACAGTATTATCATTTCAATGATCTCTTTTTAATCTCATGCTGAGGAAGAATAAATGAAAATTTTATAGCAGAAACCAAAAAGATTATTAAAATTCGACAGAATTATGACCGCGTAGATTTGTACGGTATAAAGAATTCGTCTGGAACTGCATCATTGTAAGCAGTGCGAACGGGTTGAGGGAACGCTGGCGTAGAGGGTACAAGGTATAAGGTTGAGGCGCACCGTCGGCCGTAAGGTAAAAACAAAGGGTAGGTGTGCCGTATTCACGAAGGTCAACCAATATGCAATTCCAGAGAAATAAAAGGCAATTGATGCAGGATTCCGAATTTATTGGACGAGACTCAACGATGGCAACAGTTTCATGAAATAACAATTAAACAGACGTGTTTCTAACGAGACGGATATGGCTGGTATTGACCTCCGAACTCAGACTCTGGGTGAGTCGGACGACTGGCCGATGCTGGCCGCCTTGTTCCGGACTACCGATTGACAATTGTACATAACTATATATAAGAATATGAACAATGAGTATAAAGTCCAAAATAAAGTTATTAATGAACAGTGAATTTTGCACGGTGATAGAATCATCACTTTTTTTCAAATAAGTTGGAAAAGGAAAAAATAATAGTGAGGAATCTGTGATTTGAACCGGGAACCACTGAATTTTTGATCCAGTGCTCAACCACAGGGCTATCTACGCTCTTGGTCTTAGCGTGCAATTTTTATAATAAAGGTATATGTAAATCACAGTTCATGACCTTCATTGTCATCGGCTGATATTAACTCGCCTCACAGTCAATTTCACCGACCACGTGACCAATAATTAAAGCGCGCTTTCTTCTGAGCATTGACCCGGTGAAGGTGACAATTGCTAAGTCGCAGAAGTTCCTGCCGAAGAAATTCCTCATACAACAGGTATGCATAAATGTTATTACTAATTCTTTCTCTAATATTATTGATATATGTATTGTTTTTATTTGTTTTTAATAATTGAGAAGCACATCTTATATGCAGCTAATGTAATTGAATTGACAATGTTAAATTTGCCACCACCCCCTTAAAAAATCGGCCTTGTCTGACATTAGTATGGAAAGATGGAATAGTGGTCCCGTTTTCAGGGGCGTCGGAGGGTATTAGATATTGAGGCGGCGAATTCAATAAGGTCTGCCGGGTGGGGGGGGGGGGTGTTAAACTAGATTAAAGATAATCAACGGTATCTTATCTATACTACTATATATTGTGTTTCAATGCCGGTGAATCGAGAAAACTGTCTTTTGTGTTAGCTATTAAAGACATTGTGCCTACATGTAACTTAGTTAATTTTTCCAATCGGAACTTTTTTAAAGCGTAATATATCAATAATCGGCAAAAGTCCCCAAAACACCAGAATTTGAGTAGGAATAAATTTCTACTTTGTAATCGCCAAGACACTTAAAATTCTCGGGCGTACCCGACAAGCGAAATAAAACGTGTTTTTCCGAGCTCTGCCCCGGAAAGGCCCGAGAAGTTGCGATTGGGCTGAGCTTCCGCTTCACGTATGATTTCGGTAAAATGTGTACAAGTTTCACAAAACCAGTGGGTTACAGGTGCGCATGCCCGAGAAAATGCCCTTATTTTTATTTTTACAAATTTTTTGGGATGCACACCAAAGTGGCAGTGTCATTAGTTACTGATGGTGGCCGCAATCTGGTAAAAGTTGAAGTCCCTATTCGAGTGACGTCATCATTGATAGTAATTGCCCAAAGTTATGTAATATCGTATAACATAGGTAAAGGACACACGCGACGTTCCTCAGTTTTAGGTAATTTTCCATGATAAATTATTTCTTCTTTATTTATATTTAAACCAGTTAATGTTAAAAAATCCAGGGTGCATTATCAGACAATTTTTGAAGTTATAATATTTTGAACTTTTCTTTGAAGATCAATTCTATGTAAGAATAAAAATTCGGTGGCCACGCAGAGTCACGGATTTTCTTCATACTTTAGAATTTGATGTACTTAATAGATAGACTTTGATAGTAAAAAATGCAAATCTTTAGTCTTTTGGTGCACATTATTATGCTTGTGCAATTAAAAATTTAAGAATTAAAATTAAGATTCGTTGCTATGGCAACAAGCTGAAAAATAAGGTATATTCTAATATTTTGAGGCATTTTTGAATGGGTAATATTCGTATATAAAGTATAGATAAATTATTTCAATTGATGAGAAAATATCAAGTGTGTCCTGAACTTGAAAGAAACTTGAAAATTTGCCGAAAATAATTGCCGTTGCTATGGACTTTTCAAAAAGTAAGAATTTCTGTGATTTTTTATGCAACTTTAATTTCCATAGCAACAACACTTCTGTGTTGAATTACAAAGTTGTTTGTGGTATATAATAAAAATATAGGCATATGTTTACAATTCCAACAAAAAAAATTACTAAAAATTTCTAAAATCAGGAATTACAGCATATCAAAATCATCTTCAATTTTTCAGTTTGTTCTATTTCTTGGCCTTGTTACCATAACAACGAGTGTTGGTTTACATAAATAAAGCGTATATTGTATGAATATTGGTAAGGATATAAAGAGTAAATAATTTCCCATTTCAGCTAATAAAAAAAAACAAAAGACCAATTTCAAAAAGATCTTACGGTTTCCATGGTAATATTTTAACAATTTTCTACTATGAAATTGAAAACCAAACAAAGATTGTTTTATGTCTTTGATATTTACATTAGTAGGCAAAAACCTTCTGATATGGCTTTAAGGTAAGGTTAGTGGTTACAGGGAGATAACTCACAGATTTTCATTGTGACGTAACACCAACTACTCTTTATTACATCTATGACGTCAAAATTTATATGACGTCATAATTGATTTCAGGGTTTTTTGTTATTTCGCAGGGTTATGTAGTGTCATTGAAAATATAACAAGACACAACTATTTTATCAATTCCCACAAAAAGGAAGTCCGCATCATATGGTTTTGAATAGTGTTTTAGAAACATAAGATTACACATATACTGAGACATGTTTTTCCTGAAATCGGTGAACTTGGAAAGGTTTCAAATAAAAAGTTTTCGATTACATAATAGTAGTTCAAAATTAAGACTTTTGTTGCATTTTATTCTATTTTCAAATAGCTCATTAGAAATTTAAAAAAAATGAATCATGATATAAATAGTGACATTATTTTCTAACATTTAAAGCATTAAAAACCCCCATAATAGTCACATATAAAGTGTACATATTTTCACGAAATTATTTACATTTCATCAACATGAAAATTTGAAATCACGAATGACCTTTTGTAATTATAAAACGGTACCGACAAAATCATTTGAATTTCATGAGAAAGAAAGAGGTACAATTCCTAAAAAATGCAAGCCGCAAACCTTACCTTAAAGTAGGTAAGTTTTGCTATTTTTCCATGGTTACCATGGCAACAGTTACCCCCAGCAGCCAACTTTTAGTGTCTTTTTGCGTTTTACACCTAGGTGTGTCCATGTATGAAATATAATGAAAATTGGTTACTATGCATGGCGAGACCCTTTTATACATCATTGATTCTTACATAGAATTGATCTTAATAGCATGCAAAATGCGATTGAATGCCAATAAAGTCTTAGTATATATTTTCAAATGAAACTTTATTTAAATTAATCAAAAATAAATAACATTAAGTAGTAGAAATCTTAACATTGCAGAGATAGGAAAAAAATAAAGAATAATGAAAGATAGGGGGGAGGGGCAGCCTCACCGAAAAATCTTGACAAGCAAAATAAAGGAGGAAATTCTCAAATCAAATTCATGAAAATCCTAATCCGGTGGTGTGTAGTATTTCTTTAACTTCAATTTCACTGATGATTTCCTTATTTTCGCTTCTATTTATTACATGCTCCCAAAAAAGGGGGGGGGGGGGACTCCAAGATTATTTAAATTTTTATTAGTAAATTTAAAGAAAAAAATTCTGTTGTGAGATGCCCCCCCCCCCCCCCCCCCCTTAATGATACGTGCCTGCTTCAATTTTGAATAATTTTCCATGAAAGATTATTCCTTATTTATTTGCATTTAAACTTGTTAAGGCCAAAAAACTTCAGTCTACATTAACAGGCTATTTTGAGTTAGAATATTTTGCTTTTTCCTATTATAATAGAATGTAAAATGCAATTGAATACATATAAATAAAGTCATAGTATATGTTTTACATCGAAACTATATAAACAAATAGAACGATATCATATAACATGATATATAATTATGGAATTACATAATGGAAATATTCACATTGTGGAAATAGGAAAAAAATTAGAAAAATGGAAGACTTTGACTTAAGGAGGTTGGCACCTGAATTACAAGTAATGTCAATCATCCGAAAACTTTTCGTCTCTTTTATTTGTGACCCATGTCACATGCCATTTTGTTTTACAATATGGGGCCCAAAACAGAAATGCTGATAAAATTTGACATGAAAATTGATTATGTGAAGAAATCAAACAAATACTTATTGTTTGAACTATTTTTTATTTAAGATTTTAATACATTCAGTGTGAGGTTTAGTACATGTAGTGAATATAAAAGTAATTAAGTCAAAGTTTAAAAAACTTCGCTTTACTGTTGGCCTCATATACCAGAGCATATTGATATTAAGATTATTAAAAAATTTTGGATTAGTCAAATTATAACGCAAATAAAAATATCATAAGTAATGTTATCCTTCCAAAACTTTGCAGACAAATAGACATAAATCTAAATCTGAAGTCGACGCGGTTCAACATCGCCATCCTCAACATTGGATTCCAGCTATTTTTGGTCAGTATGTTTTTCTTTATATTATTTCCTTTTCCCCTCCCCCTCCCCCCCCGCCCCTCCCCCCACCCCCGCCCCCACCCCCGCCCCCACCCCACCCCACCCTCCTCCCATCTTGGTTAGGGAATTCTATTCATGAGCCTCTGGTAAGTGAAATAGAATTTAGGTTAGGGCTAGTAGTAATCAGCCCCGGTGGACTTTGTTTAAATTTCATGTTCTAACCTATTCTCAATTTCTACTCTCCGGTGATGTGATCTCGGGCTTAAATGTTCGCTGCGATCAGCTAGGACGTTCGGTAATGAAAACAATGTTAACAATACAGATAATTTATTGATTATTTAAGGTCATATAATTTTTGATGATACATTTTATGTGGTCATTTTTATACATTCTATAAATGATGCAGCGATGATAAACAACTCAGCATTTGATAATAACAAGAAATCCCGCGTATATCTTGATTTACGTGTTCTTTCTCAAATTCTGCCATTATCAGTTTAATCGTATAGATCGTTTACCGAGATTAAACGTTTATCATGAACATCGTTTTCTTTTGCTATCGTGTATCAACCCTATCGTATCGTGAGTGTATACTGTTCTATCGTGCGTTAATCCTATCCTATCGTGCGTGAATCCTATCCTATCGTTTATCTTGTGAAAAATAACGTTGCGGGTACTGTAACCTATTCTCAATTTCTACTCTCCGGTAAATATTCATTGCTGCGCCGCGGCAGTGATTGCGACGCGGATCAACAACGCCATCCTCAAGGATGGATTCCAGCTCCCCCACCCCTGAGGGCTGGGGTGGGTATCAAAGAATAAGTCCTCAGCACCGCTCCTTGCTTGTTCGTAAGAGGCGACTAAATGGAGAACGTGGTGTTTTGAATTTTGTCTCTTAATCATGTCTTAAATTGTATTCGTGTTTCTAATCTATTCTCAATTTCTACTTTTCAGCTCCCCCACCCCTGAGGACTGGGGTGGGTATCAAAGAATAAGTCCTCAGCACCGCTCCTTGCTTGTTCGTAAGAGGCGACTAAAAGGAGAACGTGGTGTTTTGAATTTTGTCTCTTAATCATGTCTTAAATTGTATTCGTGTTTCTAATCTATTCTCAATTTCTACTTACCGGTAAATATAAGATGCGCCACGCCGGTGGCAGCGGCTAGAGCATCTGAATATGAAGCCGACAGGATGAAGTCTAAGAAGATCTAAGAAGAGCAGCAGCCATGGGTTGAAGTCGACGCGGATCAACATCTCCATCCTCAACGTTGGAATCCAGCTATTTTTGGTCAGTATGTTTTTCTTTATATTATTTCCTTTTCCCCTCCCCCTCCCCCCGCCCCGCCCCTCCCCTTCCCCCCACCCCCCGCCCGCCCCCGCCCCCACCCCACCCCACCCTCCTCCCATCTTGGTTAGGGAATTCTATTCATGAGCCTCTGGTAAGTGAAATAGAATTTAGGTTAGGGCTAGTAGTAATCAGCCCCGGTGGACTTTGTTTAAATTTCATGTTCTAACCTATTCTCAATTTCTACTCTCCGGTGATGTGATCTCGGGCTTAAATGTTCGCTGCGATCAGCTAGGACGTTCCGTAATGAAAACAATGTTAACAATACAGATAATTTATTGATTATTTAAGGTCATATAATTTTTGATGATACATTTTACGTGGTCATTTTTATACATTCTATAAATGATGCAGCGATGATAAACAACTCAGCATTTGATAATAACAAGAAATCCCGCGTATATCTTGATTTACGTGTTCTTTCTCAAATTCTGCCATTATCAGTTTAATCGTATAGATCGTTTACCGAGATTAAACGTTTATCATGAACATCGTTTCTCTTTTGCTATCGTGTATCAACCCTATCGTATCGTGAGTGTATACTGTTCTATCGTGCGTTAATCCTATCCTATCGTGCGTGAATCCTATCCTATCGTTTATCTTGTGAAAAATAACGTTGCGGGTACTGTAACCTATTCTCAATTTCTACTCTCCGGTAAATATTCATTGCTGCGCCGCGGCAGTGATTGCGACGCGGATCAACAACGCCATCCTCAAGGATGGATTCCAGCTCCCCCACCCCTGAGGGCTGGGGTGGGTATCAAAGAATAAGTCCTCAGCACCGCTCCTTGCTTGTTCGTAAGAGGCGACTAAATGGAGAACGTGGTGTTTTGAATTTTGTCTCTTAATCATGTCTTAAATTGTATTCGTGTTTCTAATCTATTCTCAATTTCTACTTTTCAGCTCCCCCACCCCTGAGGACTGGGGTGGGTATCAAAGAATAAGTCCTCAGCACCGCTCCTTGCTTGTTCGTAAGAGGCGACTAAAAGGAGAACGTGGTGTTTTGAATTTTGTCTCTTATCATGTCTTAAATTGTATTCGTGTTTCTAATCTATTCTCAATTTCTACTTACCGGTAAATATAAGATGCGCCACGCCGGTGGCAGCGGCTAGAGCATCTGAATATGAAGCCGACAGGATGAAGTCTAAGAAGATCTAAGAAGAGCAGCAGCCATGGGTTGAAGTCGACGCGGATCAACATCTCCATCCTCAACGTTGGAATCCAGCTATTTTTGGTCAGTATGTTTTCCTTTATATTATTTCCTTTTCCCCTCCCCCTCCCCCCGCCCCTCCCCTCCCCTCCCCCTCCCCCCGCCCGCCCGCCCGCCCCCGCCCCCACCCCACCCCACCCTCCTCCCATCTTGGTTAGGGAATTCTATTCATGAGCCTCTGGTAAGTGAAATAGAATTTAGGTTAGGGCTAGTAGTAATCAGCCCCGGTGGACTTTGTTTAAATTTCATGTTCTAACCTATTCTCAATTTCTACTCTCCGGTGATGTGATCTCGGGCTTAAATGTTCGCTGCGATCAGCTAGGACGTTCCGTAATGAAAACAATGTTAACAATACAGATAATTTATTGATTATTTAAGGTCATATAATTTTTGATGATACATTTTACGTGGTCATTTTTATACATTCTATAAATGATGCAGCGATGATAAACAACTCAGCATTTGATAATAACAAGAAATCCCGCGTATATCTTGATTTACGTGTTCTTTCTCAAATTCTGCCATTATCAGTTTAATCGTATAGATCGTTTACCGAGATTAAACGTTTATCATGAACATCGTTTCTCTTTTGCTATCGTGTATCAACCCTATCGTATCGTGAGTGTATACTGTTCTATCGTGGGTTAATCCTATCCTATCGTGCGTGAATCCTATCCTATCGTTTATCTTGTGAAAAATAACGTTGCGGGTACTGTAACCTATTCTCAATTTCTACTCTCCGGTAAATATTCATTGCTGCGCTGCGGCAGTGATTGCGACGCGGATCAACAACGCCATCCTCAAGGATGGATTCCAGCTCCCCCACCCCTGAGGGCTGGGGTGGGTATCAAAGAATAAGTCCTCAGCACCGCTCCTTGCTTGTTCGTAAGAGGCGACTAAATGGAGAACGTGGTGTTTTGAATTTTGTCTCTTAATCATGTCTTAAATTGTATTCGTGTTTCTAATCTATTCTCAATTTCTACTTTTCAGCTCCCCCACCCCTGAGGACTGGGGTGGGTATCAAAGAATAAGTCCTCAGCACCGCTCCTTGCTTGTTCGTAAGAGGCGACTAAAAGGAGAACGTGGTGTTTTGAATTTTGTCTCTTATCATGTCTTAAATTGTATTCGTGTTTCTAATCTATTTTCAATTTCTACTTACCGGTAAATATAAGATGCGCCACGCCGGTGGCAGCGGCTAGAGCATCTGAATATGAAGCCGACAGGATGAAGTCTAAGAAGATCTAAGAAGAGCAGCAGCCATGGGTTGAAGTCGACGCGGATCAACATCTCCATCCTCAACGTTGGAATCCAGCTATTTTTGGTCAGTATGTTTTTCTTTATATTATTTCCTTTTCCCCTCCCCCTTCCCCCGCCCCGCCCCTCCCCTCCCCCTCCCCCCACCCCCCGCCCGCCCGCCCGCCCCCACCCCCCCACCCCCCACCCGCCCGCCCGCCCCCGCCCCCACCCCACCCCACCCTCCTCCCATCTTGGTTAGGGAATTCTATTCATGAGCCTCTGGTAAGTGAAATAGAATTTAGGTTAGGGCTAGTAGTAATCAGCCCCGGTGGACTTTGTTTAAATTTCATGTTCTAACCTATTCTCAATTTCTACTCTCCGGTGATGTGATCTCGGGCTTAAATGTTCGCTGCGATCAGCTAGGACGTTCCGTAATGAAAACAATGTTAACAATACAGATAATTTATTGATTATTTAAGGTCATATAATTTTTGATGATACATTTTACGTGGTCATTTTTATACATTCTATAAATGATGCAGCGATGATAAACAACTCAGCATTTGATAATAACAAGAAATCCCGCGTATATCTTGATTTACGTGTTCTTTCTCAAATTCTGCCATTATCAGTTTAATCGTATAGATCGTTTACCGAGATTAAACGTTTATCATGAACATCGTTTCTCTTTTGCTATCGTGTATCAACCCTATCGTATCGTGAGTGTATACTGTTCTATCGTGGGTTAATCCTATCCTATCGTGCGTGAATCCTATCCTATCGTTTATCTTGTGAAAAATAACGTTGCGGGTACTGTAACCTATTCTCAATTTCTACTCTCCGGTAAATATTCATTGCTGCGCCGCGGCAGTGATTGCGACGCGGATCAACAACGCCATCCTCAAGGATGGATTCCAGCTCCCCCACCCCTGAGGGCTGGGGTGGGTATCAAAGAATAAGTCCTCAGCACCGCTCCTTGCTTGTTCGTAAGAGGCGACTAAATGGAGAACGTGGTGTTTTGAATTTTGTCTCTTAATCATGTCTTAAATTGTATTCGTGTTTCTAATCTATTCTCAATTTCTACTTTTCAGCTCCCCCACCCCTGAGGACTGGGGTGGGTATCAAAGAATAAGTCCTCAGCACCGCTCCTTGCTTGTTCGTAAGAGGCGACTAAAAGGAGAACGTGGTGTTTTGAATTTTGTCTCTTAATCATGTCTTAAATTGTATTCGTGTTTCTAATCTATTCTCAATTTCTACTTACCGGTAAATATAAGATGCGCCACGCCGGTGGCAGCGGCTAGAGCATCTGAATATGAAGCCGACAGGATGAAGTCTAAGAAGATCTAAGAAGAGCAGCAGCCATGGGTTGAAGTCGACGCGGATCAACATCTCCATCCTCAACGTTGGAATCCAGCTATTTTTGGTCAGTATGTTTTTCTTTATATTATTTCCTTTTCCCCTCCCCCTCCCCCGCCCCGCCCCTCCCCTCCCCCGCCCGCCCCCGCCCCCGCCCCCACCCCACCCCACCCTCCTCCCATCTTGGTTAGGGAATTCTATTCATGAGCCTCTGGTAAGTGAAATAGAATTTAGGTTAGGGCTAGTAGTAATCAGCCCCGGTGGACTTTGTTTAAATTTCATGTTCTAACCTATTCTCAATTTCTACTCTCCGGTGATGTGATCTCGGGCTTAAATGTTCGCTGCGATCAGCTAGGACGTTCCGTAATGAAAACAATGTTAACAATACAGATAATTTATTGATTATTTAAGGTCATATAATTTTTGATGATACATTTTACGTGGTCATTTTTATACATTCTATAAATGATGCAGCGATGATAAACAACTCAGCATTTGATAATAACAAGAAATCCCGCGTATATCTTGATTTACGTGTTCTTTCTCAAATTCTGCCATTATCAGTTTAATCGTATAGATCGTTTACCGAGATTAAACGTTTATCATGAACATCGTTTCTCTTTTGCTATCGTGTATCAACCCTATCGTATCGTGAGTGTATACTGTTCTATCGTGCGTTAATCCTATCCTATCGTGCGTGAATCCTATCCTATCGTTTATCTTGTGAAAAATAACGTTGCGGGTACTGTAACCTATTCTATTTCTACTCTCCGGTAAATATTCATTGCTGCGCCGCGGCAGTGATTGCGACGCGGATCAACAACGCCATCCTCAAGGATGGATTCCAGCTCCCCCACCCCTGAGGGCTGGGGTGGGTATCAAAGAATAAGTCCTCAGCACCGCTCCTTGCTTGTTCGTAAGAGGCGACTAAATGGAGAACGTGGTGTTTTGAATTTTGTCTCTTAATCATGTCTTAAATTGTATTCGTGTTTCTAATCTATTCTCAATTTCTACTTTTCAGCTCCCCCACCCCTGAGGACTGGGGTGGGTATCAAAGAATAAGTCCTCAGCACCGCTCCTTGCTTGTTCGTAAGAGGCGACTAAAAGGAGAACGTGGTGTTTTGAATTTTGTCTCTTATCATGTCTTAAATTGTATTCGTGTTTCTAATCTATTCTCAATTTCTACTTACCGGTAAATATAAGATGCGCCACGCCGGTGGCAGCGGCTAGAGCATCTGAATATGAAGCCGACAGGATGAAGTCTAAGAAGATCTAAGAAGAGCAGCAGCCATGGGTTGAAGTCGACGCGGATCAACATCTCCATCCTCAACATTGGAATCCAGCTATTTTTGGTCAGTATGTTTTTCTTTATATTATTTCCTTTTCCCCTCCCCCTCCCCCCGCCCCGCCCCTCCCCTCCCCCTCCCCCCCACCCCCCGCCCGCCCGCCCGCCCCCGCCCCCACCCCACCCCACCCTCCTCCCATCTTGGTTAGGGAATTCTATTCATGAGCCTCTGGTAAGTGAAATAGAATTTAGGTTAGGGCTAGTAGTAATCAGCCCCGGTGGACTTTGTTTAAATTTCATGTTCTAACCTATTCTCAATTTCTACTCTCCGGTGATGTGATCTCGGGCTTAAATGTTCGCTGCGATCAGCTAGGACGTTCCGTAATGAAAACAATGTTAACAATACAGATAATTTATTGATTATTTAAGGTCATATAATTTTTGATGATACATTTTACGTGGTCATTTTTATACATTCTATAAATGATGCAGCGATGATAAACAACTCAGCATTTGATAATAACAAGAAATCCCGCGTATATCTTGATTTACGTGTTCTTTCTCAAATTCTGCCATTATCAGTTTAATCGTATAGATCGTTTACCGAGATTAAACGTTTATCATGAACATCGTTTCTCTTTTGCTATCATATATGAACCCTATCGTATCGTGAGTGTAAACTGTTCTGTCGTGCGTTAATCCTATCCTATCGTGCGTGAATCCTATCCTATCGTTTATCTTGTGAAAAATAACGTTGCGGGTACTGTAACCTATTCTCAATTTCTACTCTCCGGTAAATATTCATTGCTGCGCCGCGGCAGTGATTGCGACGCGGATCAACAACGCCATCCTCAAGGATGGATTCCAGCTCCCCCACCCCTGAGGGCTGGGGTGGGTATCAAAGAATAAGTCCTCAGCACCGCTCCTTGCTTGTTCGTAAGAGGCGACTAAATGGAGAACGTGGTGTTTTGAATTTTGTCTCTTAATCATGTCTTAAATTGTATTCGTGTTTCTAATCTATTCTCAATTTCTACTTTTCAGCTCCCCCACCCCTGAGGACTGGGGTGGGTATCAAAGAATAAGTCCTCAGCACCGCTCCTTGCTTGTTCGTAAGAGGCGACTAAAAGGAGAACGTGGTGTTTTGAATTTTGTCTCTTATCATGTCTTAAATTGTATTCGTGTTTCTAATCTATTCTCAATTTCTACTTACCGGTAAATATAAGATGCGCCACGCCGGTGGCAGCGGCTAGAGCATCTGAATATGAAGCCGACAGGATGAAGTCTAAGAAGATCTAAGAAGAGCAGCAGCCATGGGTTGAAGTCGACGCGGATCAACATCTCCATCCTCAACGTTGGAATCCAGCTATTTTTGGTCAGTATGTTTTCCTTTATATTATTTCCTTTTCCCCTCCCCCTCCCCCCGCCCCTCCCCTCCCTCTCCCCCCCACCCCCCGCCCGCCCCCGCCCCCGCCCCCACCCCACCCCACCCTCCTCCCATCTTGGTTAGGGAATTCTATTCATGAGCCTCTGGTAAGTGAAATAGAATTTAGGTTAGGGCTAGTAGTAATCAGCCCCGGTGGACTTTGTTTAAATTTCATGTTCTAACCTATTCTCAATTTCTACTCTCCGGTGATGTGATCTCGGGCTTAAATGTTCGCTGCGATCAGCTAGGACGTTCCGTAATGAAAACAATGTTAACAATACAGATAATTTATTGATTATTTAAGGTCATATAATTTTTGATGATACATTTTACGTGGTCATTTTTATACATTCTATAAATGATGCAGCGATGATAAACAACTCAGCATTTGATAATAACAAGAAATCCCGCGTATATCTTGATTTACGTGTTCTTTCTCAAATTCTGCCATTATCAGTTTAATCGTATAGATCGTTTACCGAGATTAAACGTTTATCATGAACATCGTTTCTCTTTTGCTATCGTGTATCAACCCTATCGTATCGTGAGTGTATACTGTTCTATCGTGCGTTAATCCTATCCTATCGTGCGTGAATCCTATCCTATCGTTTATCTTGTGAAAAATAACGTTGCGGGTACTGTAACCTATTCTCAATTTCTACTCTCCGGTAAATATTCATTGCTGCGCCGCGGCAGTGATTGCGACGCGGATCAACAACGCCATCCTCAAGGATGGATTCCAGCTCCCCCACCCCTGAGGGCTGGGGTGGGTATCAAAGAATAAGTCCTCAGCACCGCTCCTTGCTTGTTCGTAAGAGGCGACTAAATGGAGAACGTGGTGTTTTGAATTTTGTCTCTTAATCATGTCTTAAATTGTATTCGTGTTTCTAATCTATTCTCAATTTCTACTTTTCAGCTCCCCCACCCCTGAGGACTGGGGTGGGTATCAAAGAATAAGTCCTCAGCACCGCTCCTTGCTTGTTCGTAAGAGGCGACTAAAAGGAGAACGTGGTGTTTTGAATTTTGTCTCTTATCATGTCTTAAATTGTATTCGTGTTTCTAATCTATTCTCAATTTCTACTTACCGGTAAATATAAGATGCGCCACGCCGGTGGCAGCGGCTAGAGCATCTGAATATGAAGCCGACAGGATGAAGTCTAAGAAGATCTAAGAAGAGCAGCAGCCATGGGTTGAAGTCGACGCGGATCAACATCTCCATCCTCAACGTTGGAATCCAGCTATTTTTGGTCAGTATGTTTTCCTTTATATTATTTCCTTTTCCCCTCCCCCTCCCCCCGCCCCTCCCCTCCCCTCCCCCTCCCCCCCACCCCCCGCCCGCCCGCCCGCCCCCGCCCCCACCCCACCCCACCCTCCTCCCATCTTGGTTAGGGAATTCTATTCATGAGCCTCTGGTAAGTGAAATAGAATTTAGGTTAGGGCTAGTAGTAATCAGCCCCGGTGGACTTTGTTTAAATTTCATGTTCTAACCTATTCTCAATTTCTACTCTCCGGTGATGTGATCTCGGGCTTAAATGTTCGCTGCGATCAGCTAGGACGTTCCGTAATGAAAACAATGTTAACAATACAGATAATTTATTGATTATTTAAGGTCATATAATTTTTGATGATACATTTTACGTGGTCATTTTTATACATTCTATAAATGATGCAGCGATGATAAACAACTCAGCATTTGATAATAACAAGAAATCCCGCGTATATCTTGATTTACGTGTTCTTTCTCAAATTCTGCCATTATCAGTTTAATCGTATAGATCGTTTACCGAGATTAAACGTTTATCATGAACATCGTTTCTCTTTTGCTATCGTGTATCAACCCTATCGTATCGTGAGTGTATACTGTTCTATCGTGGGTTAATCCTATCCTATCGTGCGTGAATCCTATCCTATCGTTTATCTTGTGAAAAATAACGTTGCGGGTACTGTAACCTATTCTCAATTTCTACTCTCCGGTAAATATTCATTGCTGCGCTGCGGCAGTGATTGCGACGCGGATCAACAACGCCATCCTCAAGGATGGATTCCAGCTCCCCCACCCCTGAGGGCTGGGGTGGGTATCAAAGAATAAGTCCTCAGCACCGCTCCTTGCTTGTTCGTAAGAGGCGACTAAATGGAGAACGTGGTGTTTTGAATTTTGTCTCTTAATCATGTCTTAAATTGTATTCGTGTTTCTAATCTATTCTCAATTTCTACTTTTCAGCTCCCCCACCCCTGAGGACTGGGGTGGGTATCAAAGAATAAGTCCTCAGCACCGCTCCTTGCTTGTTCGTAAGAGGCGACTAAAAGGAGAACGTGGTGTTTTGAATTTTGTCTCTTATCATGTCTTAAATTGTATTCGTGTTTCTAATCTATTTTCAATTTCTACTTACCGGTAAATATAAGATGCGCCACGCCGGTGGCAGCGGCTAGAGCATCTGAATATGAAGCCGACAGGATGAAGTCTAAGAAGATCTAAGAAGAGCAGCAGCCATGGGTTGAAGTCGACGCGGATCAACATCTCCATCCTCAACGTTGGAATCCAGCTATTTTTGGTCAGTATGTTTTTCTTTATATTATTTCCTTTTCCCCTCCCCCTTCCCCCGCCCCGCCCCTCCCCTCCCCCTCCCCCCACCCCCCGCCCGCCCGCCCGCCCCCACCCCCCCCACCCCCCACCCGCCCGCCCGCCCCCGCCCCCACCCCACCCCACCCTCCTCCCATCTTGGTTAGGGAATTCTATTCATGAGCCTCTGGTAAGTGAAATAGAATTTAGGTTAGGGCTAGTAGTAATCAGCCCCGGTGGACTTTGTTTAAATTTCATGTTCTAACCTATTCTCAATTTCTACTCTCCGGTGATGTGATCTCGGGCTTAAATGTTCGCTGCGATCAGCTAGGACGTTCCGTAATGAAAACAATGTTAACAATACAGATAATTTATTGATTATTTAAGGTCATATAATTTTTGATGATACATTTTACGTGGTCATTTTTATACATTCTATAAATGATGCAGCGATGATAAACAACTCAGCATTTGATAATAACAAGAAATCCCGCGTATATCTTGATTTACGTGTTCTTTCTCAAATTCTGCCATTATCAGTTTAATCGTATAGATCGTTTACCGAGATTAAACGTTTATCATGAACATCGTTTCTCTTTTGCTATCGTGTATCAACCCTATCGTATCGTGAGTGTATACTGTTCTATCGTGCGTTAATCCTATCCTATCGTGCGTGAATCCTATCCTATCGTTTATCTTGTGAAAAATAACGTTGCGGGTACTGTAACCTATTCTCAATTTCTACTCTCCGGTAAATATTCATTGCTGCGCCGCGGCAGTGATTGCGACGCGGATCAACAACGCCATCCTCAAGGATGGATTCCAGCTCCCCCACCCCTGAGGGCTGGGGTGGGTATCAAAGAATAAGTCCTCAGCACCGCTCCTTGCTTGTTCGTAAGAGGCGACTAAATGGAGAACGTGGTGTTTTGAATTTTGTCTCTTAATCATGTCTTAAATTGTATTCGTGTTTCTAATCTATTCTCAATTTCTACTTTTCAGCTCCCCCACCCCTGAGGACTGGGGTGGGTATCAAAGAATAAGTCCTCAGCACCGCTCCTTGCTTGTTCGTAAGAGGCGACTAAAAGGAGAACGTGGTGTTTTGAATTTTGTCTCTTAATCATGTCTTAAATTGTATTCGTGTTTCTAATCTATTCTCAATTTCTACTTACCGGTAAATATAAGATGCGCCACGCCGGTGGCAGCGGCTAGAGCATCTGAATATGAAGCCGTCAGGATGAAGTCTAAGAAGATCTAAGAAGAGCAGCAGCCATGGGTTGAAGTCGACGCGGATCAACATCTCCATCCTCAACGTTGGAATCCAGCTATTTTTGGTCAGTATGTTTTTCTTTATATTATTTCCTTTTCCCCTCCCCCTCCCCCCGCCCTGCCCCTCCCCTCCCCCCCACCCCCCGCCCGCCCCCGCCCCCGCCCCCAACCCACCCCACCCTCCTCCCATCTTGGTTAGGGAATTCTATTCATGAGCCTCTGGTAAGTGAAATAGAATTTAGGTTAGGACTAGTAGTAATCAGCCCCGGTGGACTTTGTTTAAATTTCATGTTCTAACCTATTCTCAATTTCTACTCTCCGGTGATGTGATCTCGGGCTTAAATGTTCGCTGCGATCAGCTAGGACGTTCCGTAATGAAAACAATGTTAACAATACAGATAATTTATTGATTATTTAAGGTCATATAATTTTTGATGATACATTTTACGTGGTCATTTTTATACATTCTATAAATGATGCAGCGATGATAAACAACTCAGCATTTGATAATAACAAGAAATCCCGCGTATATCTTGATTTACGTGTTCTTTCTCAAATTCTGCCATTATCAGTTTAATCGTATAGATCGTTTACCGAGATTAAACGTTTATCATGAACATCGTTTCTCTTTTGCTATCGTGTATCAACCCTATCGTATCGTGAGTGTATACTGTTCTATCGTGCGTTAATCCTATCCTATCGTGCGTGAATCCTATCCTATCGTTTATCTTGTGAAAAATAACGTTGCGGGTACTGTAACCTATTCTCAATTTCTACTCTCCGGTAAATATTCATTGCTGCGCCGCGGCAGTGATTGCGACGCGGATCAACAACGCCATCCTCAAGGATGGATTCCAGCTCCCCCACCCCTGAGGGCTGGGGTGGGTATCAAAGAATAAGTCCTCAGCACCGCTCCTTGCTTGTTCGTAAGAGGCGACTAAATGGAGAACGTGGTGTTTTGAATTTTGTCTCTTAATCATGTCTTAAATTGTATTCATGTTTCTAATCTATTCTCAATTTCTACTTTTCAGCTCCCCCACCCTTGAGGACTGGGGTGGGTATCAAAGAATAAGTCCTCAGCACCGCTCCTTGCTTGTTCGTAAGAGGCGACTAAAAGGAGAACGTGGTGTTTTGAATTTTGTCTCTTAATCATGTCTTAAATTGTATTCGTGTTTCTAATCTATTCTCAATTTCTACTTACCGGTAAATATAAGATGCGCCACGCCGGTGGCAGCGGCTAGAGCATCTGAATATGAAGCCGACAGGATGAAGTCTAAGAAGATCTAAGAAGAGCAGCAGCCATGGGTTGAAGTCGACGCGGATCAACATCTCCATCCTCAACGTTGGATTCCAGCTATTTTTGGTCAGTATGTTTTTCTTCATATTATTTCCTTTTCCCCTCCCCCTCCCCCCCCCGCCCCTCCCCTCCCCCCCCACCCCACCCCACCCTCCTCCCATCTTGGTTAGGGAATTCTATTCATGAGCCTCTGGTAAGTGAAATAGAATTTAGGTTAGGGCTTGTAGTAATCACCCCCGGTGGACTTTATTTAGATTTCATGTTCTAACCTATTCTTAATTTTTACTTTCCGGTAAATATTTCTGCTGCGTTACCTTTACAACAGTTGAAATGTGTGCAACTTTAATGTTAAATGGTAAGGGATCATCATCATCAGCAGCAGCAGCCTTATTCCAACAACTTTTTTGAGAATCTTGTGACTTGGCAAAAGCACTGATCATTAACATTTCCAAAAATATAGAAAACAGAAGGATTTAATTGAAAGCCATTTCTGTCATTGGTAAGGAGATACTCACAAAATGATGTTAGCAAAAACAGCTGGTAGAGGACAACTAATATTAACACAATGAGTTGGAGGAAGACAAACTCAACAGGGGTCAAATAATGTTATACAGCATCCACACATATTAAAGGGGGCCAACATTGAACTACTGCATCCAAGGAATGTCAACACAAAGAGTTGGAGGAGGATAAACATAAAGGGGGGCCAACGATGGACTACGGCATCCAAAGGATGTCAACACAAAGAGTTGGAGGAGAACAATGTAAAGGTTGCCAACGATGGAACCACTGCATCCAAATGATGTGAACACAAAGAGGTCGAGGAGGGCAAAATAAAGGGGGGCCAATGCTGGACTACTGCATTCAAAGGATGTTAACTCAAAGAGTTGGAGGAGGACAACATAAAGAGGACCAACAATGAAATACTGCATCCAAGGGATGTCAACACAAAGAGTTGGAGGAGGCCAACATAAAGGGGGGCCAACGATGGACTACCGCACCCAAAGGACTACTGCATCCAAAGGATGTTAACTCAAAGAGTTGGAGAGCACTCAAACTGAAAATTAACTTGCAGTGGGGAAATAATACATTAAAAGATTTGTGTGACATTTAACTGGATGTGTAATCAAACATTATTTGATGATGAGTGTACTTCATTGTTTACAATAAAATGGATTGTTGATACCATATATCTGGAAAAAAAAGAATTGTTGCGCCAGTAATTTTTTATGATTTAAAAAGATTCTAATAGCAATTAATTTCTGCGTACACAGTATTTCATTCTGTGATTCTGAAAAAAATGTGAAAGATATCATTGCAAAATAATCAGATATATGGTATCATGGTAATTGTGTTTTAATTTTTGCCATGCTTTGTTTTGGTTGTAGGTTGCCCCCACAAGCATTTGTTTGACAAATTGTTCTTACAAATTCTTTTTGCATTCAAAGTCTTGTGGAGGTTGCTATTTCTTCTAATGAGACTGTGAGTTGGTCAGGGTGAGTAACCTATTTTGATTCTGGAAACTTAAAATTATTGCAAATTGTATATAAAGATTGTCATCATAAAGATTAAAAAAACCATAATGAAAAAAAAAATTCCTGCTGGGTTAGAGATATTACTAGTTCTTATACTTCACAAAACTTCCATGCGTGGACTCTGCTTAGTTGATACTTAGTAAGAGACAAGGATGCTGAATCTTAATTAGCAACAAATTTCATTCAATGTATAATGATAACATTTTGTACCTAATAAATCAATGGTCCAATATTTTTAATCATCGGACATGTATCAGGTTTTATGAAATAGAAAATACTCCACAACCAGAGGAATTTTCAAAATTTTGATTAATGTAGATTCCTAATAAATAGGTGAAATTGATATCCGTGTAAAATCGCGAGAAGCACATCACGCAGATTTTAAAATCTCGCTTTTATTTTTGGACAGATGTAAAATAAATGAAACTCAGCACCGCTCCTTGCTTGGTAAACATTTGGCGTTCATTGTAAATATCTAGCAATACATATTTATTAACTAGACAGTTTAAAATGATTCAATATTGTTCAATATCCCTTCAATTATACATTGTAGTTTCTTGGTGATTTAAATTAATAATGCTATCAATTGAGGCAAATTTGTGTCATTTTCTAATTTTTTCCCAAAGATCCAGGTTTCCTTTATTTTTAAGGTACATAGATATTGGATGATCCTAATGGAATGTTTTTTTCATCAAAAAATATTTTTGTCTTTTTTGGACACTCTACATTTATCTCTCAGATAATTGTTATCAGGGGTGGATCCAGGATTTGAATTTAGACGGGGTGCCAGATTTAGGCAGGTGGTCTGGGGGCCACCTTAAGGCCCCCAGTGGGTCTAGGGCAAAGCTCTGTGGTGGGATATCAGGGGGCGAGGCCCCGGAACCTCCTGAATTCTAGAGATTTTGTAGGGTAAAAATGAATTCTTCAAATTTAGACTTTCTTCTCGTGATTATACTTAAAAGTAACAAAATTATTTACAGTTTTAAAAGGTTTGTAGATTTAAAAACCTGCAGTAATTCCACCAAATCCTCTGCCTTGCAAAAATATAGGAAACATTTCATTTTATTTTTATGGGGACGCAGGAGGCGAACTTCCGGAAGCTCCTGGTTTCTGGAGATTTTGTAGATATTACTAAAAATAAAGTCTTCAAATTTAGACTTTTGTGATATTTCTTCTTTTGATTTTATTATTTTCAATTTTTAAAGGTTTTTAGATTTTAGACCTGCAGTAATCCCATCAAAACGCTCTGTCATGCAGAAATATAATTAAGAAACATTTCCTTTTATTTTTAGCTCACAGAGACAAAGTCAGGGGGAGCTTATGCTATACCCCAGTGTCGGCGACACCGTCCGGACTTGGTTACAGCTTTTGGTGCAGGTCCTGTATCTAAGTTATTACTTGTCCTATCTTCACCAAACTTGCATGGATGATGCATCTGGATCTTCTTGTGAACTGTTACTACTGGTCCTAACTTCACCAAACTTGCATGGATGGTGCATTTTATGATATATTTGCACCTGACAGGCTTGAATGCTGAATCTGAGCCATAGGTTTCAGATGCTGGAGGAGGTTAAGGTTTTTAGAACTGGTTCAAGTTTTTGGAGCAGGTGCCCTCTGATGATTATATCTTAGTTATTATAGTCCTAACTTCACCAAACTTGATGGATGATGCGTCTTATAATACTGATGCACTTGACAGGCTTGAATGCTGAAGCCATAGGTTTCGGATGCTGGATGAGATTAACGTTTTTAGAGCTGGTTAAAGTTTTTGGAGCAGGTGCCCTCTGATGATTATATCTTAGTTATTATGGTCAAATCTTTACCAAACTTGCATGGATGGTGTGTCTTATGAATCTGATGCACTTGACAGGCTTGAATGCTGAATCTGAGCCATAGGTTTCTGTTGCTGAATGAGGTTAAGGATTTAGAGCTGGTTAAAGTTTTTAGAGCCGGTGCCCTTTGATAGAAAAAAATTTGTATTATATGATACGATATAATTGTATGATATGATATTGTATGATATAATATATAATTGTATCACATAATATTGTATCATTTAACATTATAATATATAATATTATATCATATGATATTGTTTATTATGATATTGTATTAAATAATATATTATTGTATCACATGATATTGTATCATATCATATGATATGATACATTGTTACATTCAGTAGTATATTCTCACTATATAACTCTATATAGACGAATAGTCAATAATTGTAATATTAGATCGTCCGAAAGATATTGACCGGTCTATTTTTTTTTTAGTATTGACCGGCTAGGAATAATATCTAGAAGATATTCCCTCTATTTCAATTAATCGCTTCAGATTCGTGTATTTGTAAATGGTGACGTAAATAAGTATTCGCAACTCCAAAACAAGGTGACGTCATAATAGGCAATCAGTCAAGGCAAGTAAACAACGGACACGTAATGCGACGGTTTGCTATCATGACGGATGTAAGGATTTACGAATTACTTTGAAGTAAAATCAGGTAGAACATCTGTAACTTAATTTCTACGTGTGGTGGAATATCACCAGTGACCGTTTGATGCCGACGATATTTTGGAAATGAACCTTGCGCAAAATTTAATTCGTGTATTCTATGTTGAGCTGAGAAAATCACTGCGGTCTGTTTTCAAATCGTTTCTTGAATTTTGGTTTGGGTCTTCATATAACAAAACAAATGTTGACTGTATTTTCGGGCAACATTGATTATATGAGCCCCCTTTGCTTTGCGTCGGGCAATATTTCGTCCCTCAGGGGCTCATATAATCAATGTTGCCCTCAACCCCAGTCAACATTTGTATAATATTGTTTTATGTGATAAAATATTATATTATGTATCATATATGATACAATATCATAATTTATTAAACAATATCATATTATATTATACAATATGATAGCATGTGTTACAATATTGTGATGTATTATGTGATATGATATTGTATCATATGAATCTATATTGTATCGTATATTATCATGTTATAATATTGCATTATATGATCAAATACAATAACGTTTAATGCAATACAATATTGTATCATATTATATGATACAATATCATATTTTGATATGATGTCATATCATATGTTACAATATCAGTTTGTATCATTGTATATTACAGTATTATATTGTACCATATTAAATATCATATGACAGGATATTGTATAGTATCATTGGATGCAATATCATATTTTATAGTAGTCTATTGATAAACATTGTATCTTACAATACGGTATGAAATAAACATAGGATTATCAAACAATTTCCTAACGTGATATACGATATTGTGTGAAACAACACAGCAGTATCCATGAATATCCAACATCATTAACTATGATTTTCATATAATTTGATAAAGGTGGTTATATAAAGGTGATGCCTCATAAAGGTGATGCCTCATCTCGGTGAGCTTTGTAATCTGTGATTACCTATGTTTATGGTATTCTTGTCTGTAGAGGAACTGCTGGTCAATCATGGATAGTCGTCGCTTGCCTGAGTCCGAGTAACAACACTACATTATCCATGAATATCCAAAATCATTAACTATGATAAAGGTGATACCTCATAAAGGTGATGCCTCATAAAGGTGAGCTTTGTAAATCTGTGGTTACCTATGTTTTTTTTTTATATGAATGGCTGTAAATTACCGTATTCAGTTAAAAAAATCAAGTTCAATGGGACGAGGTAAATGAAGTTTTAAAAAAGATAACCATGCAGGGAATAGTCACTAAAAACACTAGCTAGTATAACCAATTTCTTAAAGGTGGGTGACTGGTCACATTTGAATCCAATGAGAGCGTAACTTAAATGGACTTTCTATGTACGTTACACCATTAAACCCAGGGGTTTTCTTCATACTACACCATTGAAATAAGTCTATTGCTATTGTGGTGAAATTTCATGAGTTTCCAAAAAGTTGATGATTAAGACTTGCAAGCATTTTCTTTGCCAGAAGGAGTATGACTTTACTTAATTTTTACAATTTTAGGGGGACGCCTGGTGCACCAGGTGCACCCCCCCCCCCCCCCTTTAATCCGCCACTGGTTATAATTTATTAGTAAAACTATAATTAGAATATAACCATCTTTTTCATCCAATCAGCAGTTACTTAATACTTTTAATTTTCTTAATCTTTAAGAATTTCTTCAAGTAACAAATATTCGATTGACAGCTTAGAGAACCAAAAACAAAAGAGTAATAATTAATATTTAGGTGGCACAAAACTTTTTTTGATCAGCTAATAAAAAAATGGTTTATGTTCGATGTATATTGTCAGATCAAATAATATTGCATTAATTTAAGCAAAAGCCTGGTTGCTTCACTCCCTCCACCTCATCCTTTTAAAATCGCTATCATTTTATTTAATCAGATCTAACTATTTCTTAATCGTTTTAATTTGAAATCACGTACATGATAATAATCCAAACCACAGGTGCTTGAGGACAGTACCGACCCCTCTCCCCTCTCCACAATCCTTCACCCCTTCCACCCCCCCTCCCCCCCCCCCCCCCCAAAGTATAAACCCCGATACTTTACTATTTTTTAAATTAAATTATCTTTTTATGACATATTTCTAGTCTAATTATACCCCCGCACACGAACTTTGGGTGGGGGGTATATAGGAATCACCTTGTCTGTCCATCCATCCCCGTCTGTCCGTCTGTCTGTCCATATCTTTCTTATGAAGAAACATTGGAAGTTCTTACTTCACACAAAAGATTGCTTATGACCTGAGGGTGTGTCATGATCTTGATCCAAGGTCATTTGGGCAAGGTCAAGGTCACTGGGAGGAAAAGTGCAAAATTCGTGTCCGGTCCATATCTTTCTTATGGAGAAACATTAGAAATTTTTAATCCACACAAAGATTTCTTATGACCTGAAGGTGTGTCATGACCTTGACCCAAGGTCATTTAGGCAAGTTCAAGGTCATTGTTTAAAATATGCTTAATTCCTCTCTGGGTCTTATCTTAATACATGTAATGGAAATGATTAGAAGGTAAAATTTGACACAAAGCTTGCTTGTGTCAGGCAATATTAAATTAATTGTTAGATTCTCATCCCCGCCCGCCCCAATGTGTTTTATCTTTTTTTTTTTTAAATTAATTGTGTGGGGAAATTCGGAAAAAAAAATCGGGCTCGGTATACCAAAAATTTAAAACATTTAATGGCTGCTTGACATATGGATTATCGTTTGTCGGTTTGATTCCAGTCATGTTTTTATCTTAAGGATGCAAAAGTCTTCATGCAATAACAGTTAAGTTGAAATAGAATGGAATTTAATATGTTTTACGGTGTGACCGTTGGGGCGAGCGCAGAAGGAAATAGTAGTACACATCTCTCATCATTGTTAAATCGTGTGCCCCAACCTAAAAAACTTCGGCTTTCTCTCGAAAACTTTTACCCCCGCAAGGAACCAAAAGTTTAAAACTACATGTAAATATATATCCCATATACATAAACAAACTACCACTGAGTATGAATTAAATGTAAAACAGACTTAATATTTTTTACGGTGCTACCGTTGTGGCGAGCGCAGCAAGAATTACACATACCTTGCATCATTGTCAACTTAGTGATATTTTGACAGTTATCAACGAACATCAAAGAATTTGAGAGAGAGAGAGAGACAGAAAAGAGAGTGAGAGAAAGACAGATAGACATACAGACAAGTAAGTTAAAAAAAAATTCTTACAAAATACATGCAAATTGAGGGGCGATTTTTATTAATGACAAATGTGACACGTTGTTTTAGTTGAATCGGTTGTAAACTTAGATGTTTAATGACCAATCGGGAGATGGAGAGGATTGCAAAATAATTTTACCGATGAGTTTCAAGCGAAACTTCCACCTGATGTGACAGTTTGAAATAAATTCAAGATGGCGGCAATGGGTACCTTGTCTATTATTAGGTATAGGGTATTTATTTTTATTATGAGAAAAATTTATAACATCAGGTGCCTGTGGTTTGACTGTAGTACAAAATCGATTCATAATGTTATCACAGACAGAGACGCTGGAAAATGTAAATACAAGTATTTTTTACAAATGACGTTGCATGGAAATTGCATGTGTATTTTACTAAGCAAAAAAAAAATAAATATCAAATCAAAACTAATCAGCTGAAGAGTCGCCGTTAACACTGATAGCGAGTACTTACTACACGTTACACCCAGTACAGATGATTGATCCACCTCAAAATTTATTGCGTGAAATTATAGCGCAAGGTCACTGTGACGTCATACTTAATCTTTTGCTCTCTGCAATTCTCACGTCATATGTCAGCAAAAGTTCAGATAGGTACAGTTTTTTTACGTAAGCATATGTGTTGCTTACTTAAAGGATTTTTTATTGTTAAATGAAAAAGATGTTTGCGATTAAGAGGTAAGAATTTTCCTTAGAAATGCTTCCTGTTTCACCATGTTGCCATGCACCGCAAAGGATTATTGGGATATGTAGAACTTTTTCACGCATGTGGTCAAACCTTTAAATAATATTGGGATATTACACACATAAAAGGGGGAGGGCATATGGCTACAACGCATATATAGCATAAAAAAATTAAAAAAATTAAAAACAAAATTGATGTAGCAGAGGAAATTAATTAAATCTCTGATAACTACAAGGAACAAAAAGAGAAATAACACTGACAAGCAATTTATTTTTTTACTGATTTTATTAATACTTATTAAATAATACCTGATTGTACATGTATTTGAATAAGAACCCCAAACCACTTTGTATTTATCAAAATATTTTAATAAGTCTAATTTATATTTAATTAATGCTCAGTGTTAGTTTTTTTTATATGTATTAGCCTAGGGTGGGACAATTGGAATAAATGTTTATAACTTCGGGTTCTTTGCGGGGGGTTAAAGTTTTCGAGAGAAGGCCAAAGTTTTATGTTGGGGCAAGTCCACGCGATGATGAGAGATGTGTAGTTCCTTCTGCGCTCGTCACAACGGTCAAACACTGTAAAACATATTATGTTTTACGGTGCTACCGTTGTGGCGAGCGCAGCAAGAATTATGCATACCTTGCATCATTGTCAACTTAGTGATATTTTGACAGTTATCAACTAACATCAAGGAGTTTTTGAGACAGACAGACAGACGAATGGATTGAGAGATGGAGACAGAGAGAGAGAATTACATGATATTTCTAAGTTTAAAAAATTCTCACAAAATACATAGAGATGCTTCCCCCTAAAATCGTTCTTTACTTTTGGAGAGAAAAGATTAGTCTGTAAAATGTAAGTTGTGTTTAATTTGGTCACAGTATTATTTTTCTTTTGTACATTGTTGTTATCTGACTTTTATTTTTTTTTCCATTGTTCATAATTTTTTGTAGATTTGTTTATATTTGCATTCTAGTTATATACGTTGTATATGTGGCCACGGTCCCTGTTTGTTGGTGTGTAATTTCCAGTTTTCCAATTTAATGGTTTGACAGTATGCAATATCTGCATATATTTTTTAACTGTTTATTTTTTCTCTTTATTCTTTTTTATTTTGTTCAAAATGACCCATTTTTAGCTCACCTGAGCTGAAAGCTCAAGTGAGCTTTTCTGATCACATTTTGTCTGTAAACTTTTACATTTTGAACTTCTTCTCTTAAACCACTTGGCCAATTTCAACCAAAATTAGCGCAAAGCATCCTTATGGTAAGATGAATATAAATTGCAAAAATGAAAGACTGATCTTTATTCAAAGCAGGGAAAACCTCGAAACTGTAGAAAAAGGGGGATGAACTTTTAAAAATCTTCTTCTCAAGAACCGCTGAGTCAAATTCAACTTAATTTAGCATAAATAATCCTTATGGAAAGGAAAATATAAATTGCAAAAATTATGGGCTAATTCTGATTCAAATTTGAGTAATTTACGTAAATAATAATAAAGAGAGAATGGGGGTCAATCAGTTTATAACATTGGGTTTGGTATTTCATATATCGAAAACTAGGTTATTGTTTGAAGCAGCCATGTTGAACGCATGATAAACGGGTCAAACTGACAAAGATGAATCTGCTTGTTGTGCAACAGTTTATTGCGAAGGGAATATTTAAAACATGCGAAATATATTTGTGCCGATTTTGAGAAGTAAATTGAGGTTAAATATTTCAATGCGTTGACATTTTCGCTTGTGACGGTGGTTTTAGCTTGTTTTGATTTTCGTTTCATTTTTGTTAATTATGCCATTAAACTTGAGGGGAACCATCGCCTGCATTTTGGAATATTTACGTATCAAACTAAACATAGACTTCGGTAAATCAGACAGCTGATTGTTTTCCTGCGAAAAATTAGTAAAATCTGATGCACTAACAACATATTATAAAATACTATTCATTCTATTGGTAATTCGGTACGATCTCTACGTAATGGTTGATTAATGCAACATGTTTTGTTAAGATGCTTAGCATTTTCAGTTCAACACGGAGATTATTTTTGCTGCTAGAAATATATAGGTATATATATGATGAAAAATAAGTTGTGCTCTTTCTTTGTTTTAGTGCATTTTTCCTTTGTTTTAATTGTTTACAATTTTCTATATACTAACCATATTTGATTGTCCAAAATATCTGACGTTTTCCTGGTTTTTTTTAATGATTTTGATATTTTACGTGCCAGTTTTCCTGGCAAGTAAAATATTAAAATTGTAAAATAAGCCAGGAAAATGACAGATAGAACGAACTACATATTTGAGTGTCCAGCTTCAAATTATAAGCAAGATACAGAGCTTTGATCACAATTCTATGTTTGCACACAGAGCTGAGGCCATGCTTTTGTTCATTTACATTTTAAATGCTGAATAGGAAATACCAAGTTTAAAAATCTTATTTGAATTTAAACTCTTATGAATAAAAAAATGACTCAAACCTAGAAGAATTTTGAGCTCTGTATCTTGCTTATAATTCTACGATTGATGCTGAAATTTTGGTTGATCATTAGAAATGTCTTGCTAAACATTAAATACTTGTACAGAAAAATTAAAAGAATGATATGCTGAACGACTTTCTGGGACCCCCGCCTTATACGATTAATTATATAAAATCTACACCAAATTTGATTGTTTTTTTAGCTCTTTAACATATCATATGACAACATTTTTAATTCGAGTGTATTCATCGATGAAGTGAGTAAGGTTATAAAACGTCACACTAGTTCAGATTAAGTGTATTTATTTTTTGTTATTTTACCGAGTGGCCATATGGCACAATATCCTTGGAACGCCTTTATAAAGCCATTGTTGCTCAGGTGAGCGATATGGCCCCATGGGCCTCTTGTTTTATATTTCCTCCTTACTTATACTTACTGTACATGCATGCAAAATGAGCTTAAAATTGGATCGATATGACTGTATCGTATGGCTCTTGTTTGTATATATATAATCTCTCTATCAAAACCCAAAAATTAAAAATTAAAAACAAATCATCTGAGGCAGGTAATGGCATCGCAGTTTACACTGAAATAGTTAGTACACTCATTACAGATGTTTGATCTGCCTCTAAATTTATTGCGGGAAATATAGCGCGTGATCACTGTGACGTCATACATTAAAATCTATAATTGTTTGTTGACGTCTCTCAGCTCAATACGAAGGAATGGAAGCATGTAAAAACCTCTTGGGTCTCACCAAAGCTTGTGCAGTACTCAAAATGTATCTTTAAACCTCAAGGCACCGTAAATTATGAGTTAAA
The DNA here is from genome assembly GCA_033439105.1 of Magallana nippona. Lineage (NCBI taxonomy): Eukaryota > Metazoa > Mollusca > Bivalvia > Ostreida > Ostreidae > Magallana > Magallana nippona. Next base: position 29,514,268 of record CM065926.1, read on the forward strand.
TGTTAGCCATTTTTGGCATAGCATGACAGGAGAAAACATTAGAGAGCATTATGGGATTCGCCAAAAAAATTTTCTTGACGAATCTCTAGGTTTAGCTCATTCTTTTTCCCGATCGCACTGGTTCTTAGAGCTCGCTTCGCTTGCCAGCGCGCATTCGCTCGCTATTAGCATTAACAATTTCAAAAAAATGGAGCAGTTTTTATTGATAGATTATGGATGGTTACATAGATCATAGCATCTATCATTTTCTATAATAGAAAAATACTTGAGTTATGATTTTTTTTCTTAGCAGGGGGTATCATTTGTGAGCTTGCTCACAGTATCTCTAGTTTGTATACAGTCATTGCACAAAATTACCTAAAACAAACATTTTAAAAAAATCAGACTCTCTGTAGATATTATAATACATCAAGTACTTTGTAGAATCCACGAACGCTATATGGATTTGCACACACAATTATAACTATCATACAGAAACTTAAGACGGATTCACATATGCCAAGTCATCCACTGAGGTTGAACCCTCATTGGGCATGACAGAACCATTTTCAGTAACATTACATGCAAAGCTCGAAAGCCATCTAGGGATCGTATGGCCGGAAGTTGCCAAATTTTAATTTAGGAGCGGAACAACTCATGCTATCAATAAATCTGCGGAAATGAGTGCAAAGTTTTCTTTTGTGTTTGAAGAGTAAAATATGACATACTTCCATTTAGAGCAGAACTGTACATCAATATGACAAGTTGGCAGATAAAAAATATTTGATGTCTTTGATAATGTTCATATTTTATTGTAAAATACTTGTCTGGGTTTCAGTGGATGAATACAATTGCACCGAGACGCATGCGATAGTTAGGCCTATCTACACAGTTTGTTTATGAAATATACCTGCCTGCAAAACAGATTATTTTGTATCCATATCGAATGTTGACAATGCACAAATGTTTGATCTTTTAGAAACAAAACTTTTTACCTCTAGCAATAAGTATATCTACAGCCAAAAGTAATTTTAAACCAACTTATTTCACTTTTAATTTGTGAATGTAAACAATGTGAATGGGTGCTTTCTTATATCTACCCCTGATCGTTTCGGTCCGTGTCATTTGGACCCATATGATTTTTAAATCAATTGATAATAAGAGACACAGTTTTTATCAGCAATATACAATATATAGAATTAAATACAATCATACTTTTAATACTAATTAATTCTATTTGAATAGAGAAAAAAAATATCTACAATTTTATTAACTCCTAAGATATTTCTAACTTTGATTTTTAACTAACATTCAAAACTTTTTAGGAATTAGGTGAATTTTGTTTTTGTTAAATTGACCGCCCGACTCAATTTTTATAAAAATTAATCTCCAGTAAAACAATAAGAAAAGTTGGTCTCATGTTAATGTACATAAATTACTTAGAGTTACAGAATCATAATTTGTTATAAGGATTTTTTTAATCTAAAGTACCTAAATGTACATCTGATCAATGAAAGAGAACCATAAATAACACAAATAACAAAAAATTATATGCATTTTTGTTTAGTGGAGATTATTTTGACTTTTTAAAAAAATTATTCAGGTTTTTGCTCTTCAAATTAACTTCAACTCGACGCCATTGTGGCCCTTCAGGCCTTTGATTTTTACTAAGACTCATCCTCTGGTTTCAATCCTATCATCAGCAAGTTACCTCAAGGTCTACAAGAGAAGTGGGTGTCTCAAGCGTCCAAGTATAAGAAATACATGTACTATTGTGTCCCAATTCTGCCATTCAGCTTCATTGGGGAATCCATCCGAGAATCAGCATTGTGAAAAATGATCCAGCTTCCCAAACTGAAGGATCTCTGACATCAACAACAGAGAAAAGAACTCTGACATCAACAACAGAGAAAAGAACTAACAAAACAAAACCAACTTTTCCTGTTCACAGTCGAATAACTGAACTAACAAAAGATGATGGAATCAAACAAGAAATACAACCAAGATGTCCTATTCACAAGGCCAACCATTCGTTAAATAATTGTAGATTCTTCCGAGCTTAGCCTTTACATGAGAGGAAAAATCTCCTACGAGAAATGGATTTCTGTTATAAATGCTGTGAATGCAATTATTTATCGAAAAATTGTACAGCAACCATAAAATGTGAACTTTATGGGAAGCTCTCGTCATCCTACAGCTATGCATATTGATCAGAGAAATTCTGAACCTAAAGTAAGATTAGATAAAGAACACAGTCATGCAAACAATAACCCTGGATTCGCTGACAGCGGGGAGAAAACTGTGAGAAAAACAGAAGTTTGCAACAAGTGCACTGAACTTTGTAGAACTACCTTCAATGTCGATCATGCGCAAATGTCCTTCCTGTTCATTTATATCGATCTTTAAAGGCACAATAGGAAGAGGCAAATGTTTACAAATATTCTGAAGTGAAAGTGGATATTGCAGGGTAGGGGTTATTGTAGGGGGCCATATCTCAACCCTCTCTTGATTAATTTTCCTGTACTTTTGATATGTTGTTGGACTAATAGTTGTCTGTTATTATGCCAGATTTGAATAGATTTGAGTCGTAGGAATTTTTTATATAATTTTTTGTTTTATAAAGGAATAAGAGGGAAAAATAATTGTGGTCTGTGTCCTATCAGGTCAAAGTGAAATTGATGATTAAGGGTTCTACCCCCAATTTTTGATTGAATATCAATTGTTTAAGGTAATTTATGAAGAAATTTGGCCTTTTGTTTAATTATGAAACTATAATTTCACCAAAATAGGGGGAAAATTGGGTGTCTTTATTGTTGGGTGATTAGTATGAGCTGTATATGCAAATCATGTAGCTCGTATTTATATTTAACTACATGTTGGCACTATTTCTGTCATCTGCAACTATCATTTCGTGGCTATGGATAAATTTCTTGAGAAATACAGAGAAAAAGTGCGCTTGGGCTCTGCTTCTGGTTTGAATGGTCAGTGTCGCATCTGGACTGGCGCTAGAAGCAGCAACAACAAGTATGGTGTTGTATGCTACAAGCATCCAGTAAAGAACAAGTGGATGTACATAGACTCAGTGTCATGCTACATCACGGTTATCATGAGTTGGATGCATCCATTGTTGCATCACACGTGCCACAACACGCTGTGTGTTGTTCCGGAGCACATTACTCTGGAACCACATGGTATAAACAACCAGCGACAGACCTGCAGAGCTAGGGGCACCTGCCTGGGCCACTTTCCTTACCTGCATTACAGACTTGATTTGATAATTAATATGAATTAAGAATACAAGAAATGGTTAGTTTATCATTTTAATTAGAATGTCACACCGCTATGCATTGAAGAGTCATACATCTCTCCTCACAATGGTGGTTAGTTTATGCTTGAGGTACATAATGATGGATTCAGTTCAAGCTTTAAGGTTAGTAATAGTGTCATTTATAAAAAGGGTTTAAAGTCGTTCAGTCACATCCCGAGCGAGGCCTCAGATGATATTGGCATGCTCCTCTCTTGGGTAAGGATGATCTCATGCTGTGGGTAGGTTTATATCCAGTTGTCCCTTCTGGTAGTCTGATTTCGTCCGATGTTCCTGACGATATAGATGGTGTTACTCCATTTTCCTACCCTGCTGTTTGTTTCTTCTGGTCTTAATCTTTTCCTTTTAATGGTACTCTTGTCTGTAGAGGAACTGCTAGTCAATCCTGGCTAGGCGTCGCTTGTCAGAGTCTAAGTATTGGACACCGGCAGCTTCACACTTGAGTCTGGTTGAGGTTCCTGGTAAGTTTTTCATCCTGTGAATCATGGAGTGCAGACAGCTTTCCATTGTTCTAGAGAATTTCACATTCTTGAGCATGTTAGCGATTGTGCAGATCTATGGCCGGACTCGTTGGCATTAGTGTCATTCAGAAGTTTCATGGTAGAGATAGCCTCTACACTCAACTTCATTTTCAGAACTTTGGTCACAACTCTTAGGTCGTTGTCATTCATTTGCAGGGCAGTGATCCTATAGATGGCCAAGTTGCGGCTGAAGTTCCACCAGTTGGAGACCACTCCCCCATCACAGACCACAGCACACATTGAACAGTGTCATAACACGCAACTGTGGCCTCTAGGACTTTGGGTAAGAAACTGCTCATTTTCTCCAGGTCTCTGTCATACTTGGTGAATAGCTTCTTCACTATCATGAAACATCTTGATTTTAGGTCATTGCTAAACACCCTTTGTAACTCTTTTTTTTCTTCTTTTGTCTTAGAATCAAATATTTCATCACTGTATAGTGTATGCTGCTCGGTTGCTGGCACAGAACTGTGATTGCCCAAGATGGACAGGGTCTGCTAGGCGCTCTACCTTTCACAAGGGATAAAGAGCCCGCATGGCATTGTCCACTCCTTTGGCATCTTGGGCATCACCGTCCGTGGTAACATACCGGACTAGAACATCTTGCAGGCCAAGCTGGTTGCCGAATCCTTCCCCATCTCATATTCCGAGAACGGAGCAGCGGGAGACAGGTTTGCAGTACATTCCACATGACCGCCAAGACAGTCCACTTCCATTCCTTTGCCATGCACCAGTCCAGCAGAGTTTGTTCTGAACAGCACAGGCAAGTATGTACTTTCCATCTGTATTTGTTTCTACTGCCAGAGAAAAGGCTTGACTGGCGCTCTAGCCGGGGGGTCTTCCGACTGAACATGATGCTGCTGTTGTACCTTGCATCTTTGAAATGTTGATGATATTTTCAGGGTGTCCTTGGGTAACGTTGACTTCTTTGACTTTTTGTATCTTGTCATTCATGTCCATTTTGTTCAGCTTTGTCATTGTTCTGCTTGTTTTGCACAGGAGTGTCTGCATAAACAATTTGCTGGGAGCAGGTATGTCCAAACAGTGAGGAGTTCAATCAGCTTCTTGGCCCCGATGGCAGTGTCTTGAATAGTGTATGCGAGAGCAATGTTGGTTACTGATGGATTACGACCTGGTCCCTCTTGATGAATCTCATGACACAGGTCGAATGTCGGAGAGGTAAACGGACAATTTACGCATTTTATCTACTTCCAAGAGCTGCCTAAATTTCTTGGCTCGAGGACAGCAAAATTTGGGCATGGGGCAGGTGCTGGAAGTAGCCTGATGAAGATGGGCTGTGCTCGTCATCATATCAATCATTTCCTTCTCACTCACTACACGTTGTCCCCCTTGATATTCATTGCTGTTGGGATTTTGAAGGTATCTGCAACTTTTTGGCTGTGGCGGAAGAATACACGAGGATCCACTCTCCCCATCACAGTCAGGAGTTATGTACGATTGGCGGCTAAACTTGGTCGTGTTACCAGGGCATCAGGTCCCTAGCGGATAGCATTTACGAGTTATCTCTTGGACCTCTGATGAAGCCTTGGGTCTGTTAGTATTACCTTGCTGAAAAAACCTCCTGCTGGGCAGCTTCCTTTGGCGGAGTTTCCTCCCTTTGTTCCATGGCCTTTGGTTCTTCTGGAACATTTTGATAACTTCTGTAAGTACTTTCTGCTTGCTGTATCAAAGATGGTGTGATGGATTGCTTTATTTCCATCATGTTTATAGTCTTGTATGTTTGACAGTACTTCAAATGATGGATTACGCTATTTTGACCTGTAAGTACCAATTCCTCAAGTTAGTTGCAGTGGCCATGTTTGATTATCTGCCTACAACAAAGGGATTACTCACTGTTTATTTACTAGAATGTCTGATTTCTATAGTATATTAAATGTAGAAATTTTACATATTTTTTTCTACTGAAATATCTGTGTCTAAATATTTTATTTAGGGACTTTTCTGGGGATTTATAGCCTTATTTGGGGGTATTATTTCTAAAAATTATTAAAATTACATAATATTAATCTTGATGAGAAAAAATGTCAGATATCTGTGGGCAAAGAGTTGAAATATGACATATTCAAATTTCAAGGATATTGATTGTAAAATGGGGTCATGAGTATTTTAGTGAAGTGAATTTTGTGTGAGATGCTGGTGTTGGCATACAATTTCAGCTATTCCTGTACCTTTTTTCAGGAGCCCATAACTCTGGTGTAAGGATTAGGATTTTGATGAAACTTCTTGGAGACATTGGAAATACCCACAGGTGCCAACCTACCAAGTTTGATCATAATCAATTATTAGGTCACATACCGCTATTTTTACCCTGTGATCATTGACCACACAAGTAGTTCCATTCTAAATATGTATGTTTTTTCCAAAAAATTCCCAGGGGTGTTAAGTGGGCCAATTTGGTTCCTTTTAAGGCATAGATGGAAAGAAGAAGGTTTGAAAAAAAAATACTAGTTAGAAACAAGGGTGAAAATTGATCTTTAAAGGCGCAATAGGAAGGGTGTAAAGAGGCAAATGTTTACAAATATTCTGAAGTGAAAGTGGATATTGCAGGGTAGGGGTTATTGTAGGGGCCATATCTCAGCCCCCTCTCGATTGATTTTCCTGTACTTTGGATATGTTGTTGGACTAATAGTTGTCTGTTATTATGCCAGATTTGAATAGATTTGAGCCAGTGAAATTTTTTATATGATTTTTTGTTTTATAAAGGAATAAGAGGGTTAAATAATAATTTTTTATTAAGGTCTTCCGTTTCCAACTTACATCAGGGGCCAACAGCCCTTGAAACTTTTTGCTTTATAACTCAAAAACGGTTAAGATTTCGATATGGCTGTCGCATGAAAAGTTGTTCATTGGGATCTTATCAATGTCGTTACAATGTTATTTTGTTAGGGTATTGCGTAATATGAGTGTAAAAAGCTTTACTTGTTAACATGTACCTGTTTTCATTTTGCAAGTTAACGAAAAGTCTTTGAGCATACAACTGACATAAAGTTATCACAGAGAGTGTACCTTTTTATACAGGATGCTTTAATTCATTAGAAAAGGTTTTTTTACAGTATATATTCTTTTATATGAGGATTATAAGCCACTTTTGTGAAGTTTTTAGAGTGAAAAATCCTATTAAAACAATAAACACAAAATATAAACATTCTCTTTTAGACACAAATTACGGATTTAAAAAAACTCTTTGTTATACATATTAGTTATTATACTGCATGCATTTGAATTCTTTCTGGGATCTGAGCTGTGTGTGTATACAATTACGTAACCTATCCCTCGCCCGCGGCCAAGGAGATCGGTCGAGGCTGGACTACCCAGCCATCAGCGATTATCTAATACACAAGATTCGCGTCTTCATGTATGGGTTTATTTAGCCGCAAACACATAGAATTGTTTTCATTTTGATTACATATAAAAGTTTATTCTTCTTAAATTGAATTAAACGATAGAGTGTTAATTAAGAAACCGTGCTGTTAATTAATAAAAGCAATGTAATTCCCAATTAGAAGCAACATCACACATAAATCAATGGTTGGTATTTATGTAAAAAAAAAATAATAACTTATTGTAATATATTTAAGTCATTTAATAATACTGCTAACTTTCTAAATTATCCTTGGTTCACCTATCCCTCGTCCGCGGCCGAGGAGATCGGTCTTCATATAAGGGTTTTTAGCCGCAAACACAAGAACTCATCTGTTTTAATCTTATGTTATAGAAGTGTCTTCGTCTTAGAACGATAGAATATAAATTAAGAAATCGTTCTGAAATTTAATAAAAATATATTATTCCAAATCAGAAGCATCGTCAGTCATATATCAATGTTGGTTTAGTAAGACTAAAAAGTTCTAAAAACTGTACAAATAATGTTTAGGATCAGCACAAAAACCCACAAAGATTAAACCTTTAAAGACAGAGAAAATAAGATCCGCCTTCGAAATTTATCTGGCCAGTGTACCCCTGTCAATCAACTGAATCGAGGCCTCAGATTGGATGATAGAAAATGCATGATTGACATTCGTTTACTTGTCCTGTGTTTTCCATGTTTGGCGCTCGCGATGATCGTGCAATTAACTTTTGTCTTTTAATGCATACCTTGACGAAGAAACTACCCTCGACATATTAAATTTTCTACTCTTGGAAATTGAAAGATATGAAGTAAAAATTTACTTGTACTTGCATGGTTATGTACCACACCAAACGGGCTGATCTATAGTCTATCTAAATCATGTGGCGCCGATCATCTATGAAAAAATTCTTTTATAATTAAAGATGTTTGGGAATAATTGAGATTAAATAATTATATAAATAAATGAAATATTCCGTCTACGATTTAAAACGTTAGTTATCACATTTCCTTGAGAAATTTCCCGAGCCGAAACCGGAAGAGAAACAGGTACAGACAATTAACTCTGGTAAATGCGCAGCTGGTAGAATTATTGTGCACTGTAGCAGATGATCGGAGAAGTTATACAAACGTATGTTGCATAAAAGTTGAATTAGTATTTGAGTACGGTACTAGATCGTATATTGCATAATTTTTCAGTAAATCCCATCGAAAACTTGTTCAAACAAACGAAAAATTCTGTTCATGTCGCTGGCGGTTATTCATGCCGATATTCATTTCAACGATTGACATTTGATTTGTTTTTCTAGTACATAATTATATAAATACAATAATTGTCTAGATCATCGGAAAAACTCTGTTGAGAGCATTTTAACACCCGTGCATATAGACAATATACACAAGCGAGCATGTTTCCCTCGGGGCTTCACACCTGAACACCTGAAGTTAACCGACCGGTTAAAAACCTCGGCCTCTAACAGGCTTGACCGGTCCATGTAAAATCGACTTGTGTTTCAACTGAAGATTAATTTATGTATCCATGATTATTTCCGTTAATTTATGCTGAGAGTTTTTACAGACTTCTTAGAAAATAAAGGAATTTTTCATAGAGTTGCGCGCGAGAGAGAGAGAGAGAGAGAGATCAAAATTGGATGCATTATTTAACAGGGTGTACAAAGTAAAAATGAATTCAAAAAATTAAATATTCTCTGAGCGTTCAAGGCAGACAAAAAAATTAAATCAAATTAAAATCGAAGGTCCGTGTTACAATGTTACACGTATGCGGTAGGTGCTGGCACGATAAAAAAAAATGTCCGGAATTGAGGGATTGGGTGATTTTTTAAAAGAATATTCACATGAGTTTTAAACAAGTTTTGTTTTGATTTTAGCGATCACATAATAACTTTTGTACTACTTCTACATGGCCGTTTGTTTCATTGTGAAAACGAACTCATTGCTGTGTTAACCACCCCTGCTAAGTGCTCATGCTGACTTTTTTTTTCAAAACTGGCGAAAAGGAATCCAAATGTGGCGAATATCAATTTTTGGTGACCTATTGTGTGTAAAATTTTCCCATCCGTTCGTTTATTCGATCAGCATGTGTTATTCTATCCCACATGCGACCAAAAATCTTGTGTCGCTTCAGCGCACACAGCTCAGAACATATATAGCCCCAGGTTATATATGGCTGCAGATCATCAATTGATATGTAATTGAGTAAACACTTAGAAGGGTGCTTTCACTGCAGTGGTCAATTGTTAAACAATTAGAGATTAGTCTAACTCGAAGTCAGTTACCTTAATTCACGCTAAAGGTTCGAGATCGTAATCTGAGAATGGGGCTAATAAATTAAACTGTTGAACACCCTAAACTTCTATAGTTATGAACAGAATAAAATAAATATTATAAGTTAAAAGTTTTAAGTCAAAGATTTTAAATAAAATTGGTTCTCTGGATTAGAAGTTAGGAAATACGATTATATGATGCAATGTAGTCGGTCGCCATATAAATCATCAGAGTACAGCAAGTGTCGACAGTTTTCTTATTTCTTTGAAAGACCATTGTTCACTTGGCTTACAAACAATAATATAGCGACATATTTTCCTCCCAAAAAATATATGCACTTCTTAAAGTTACACTTAAGTGAGATAAATATGTGTTCTTGGGGATTTTATTTATTTTTAATGCACATTGATTAAAAACATTTTATTGAAGCTGTGTAGTATGAGATAGTAATGCAACTTAACTGACTGAAAACCAAGGAGAATATTTTATTTTTACATCTGGCCTGTCAAAATAGGAGGTTGTAAACTTGTAGCTTGTTAACTCAGAAATAATCTAGAACAAAAGAAATAATGTATTTATGGCTTTTGCTCCTCTTCTTATTTATGTGTATGAGTCCATTAAGGTATTTTTGTTTTTATTTCATTATATAAAAAAGTGTTGGTTTTTTTTTAACTCAAACCTAGAACTGTAGAAATTCAGTATCTTAACTTTTCAAAAGCTTTGATACCTAACCACTTGGAAATCATGTAGTGATGCAAATTGTCAAATGTCAATAAGGAGACATCGTCAGAACCCACGGGTTTCCTATCCGTTATACTGCTTTTAAGGTAGTGTTACGGATAAAAAAACTCGTCGGTTCCGAGTGCAAATGTACATACAATGCATTGGTCAATACATGTATATTTAAACAGTACAAAATATGAATAACTAACACATATATTTAAGCATTGAATGCTTATTTTTGGATGTCGTCGGTCCTATGACACACCAAGCGGTGCAGACATATTATCATACCGCGTTAACGCGCGGTATGATAATTTGTCTGCACCGCTTGGTGTGTCATAGGACCGACGACATCCAAAAATAAGCATTCAGTGCTTATATTTATATTCATACTGATGTCTATTTGTATAATATATATGTGTATCGTTGCTGTAAAGCCAATATATACACTCTTAGTCAGGGATATGAAACATACATGGGACAGCCATATTAACATCTTATTTAGTTCGGTTCCGCGACTAAAAATGTAGTGCCAGAAACTCTGTAGAGAAAAATCCCATTTTTTAAGGAATAGATATAATTTATTGATTATTTTTCAAAAGTACATATCAAATTGGTTATGCAAGATCAAAAGTTTCATTTAATCTTACTTACAAAAATAAAATTATATAATCAAAACATGTGAAGACGTTTATATTTGTGCACATGGCGCATGAATTATCAAAGTGTATTCATAGAAAATTGAACGTCGCAGATTTTCAATGCAAACATAAGGGGAAATATACACTGAATATAAATATATGTACATGTATATGTGATTTGATAAAAATGATAGTAAAACATAGGCCGTTCTTTGTGCCGCACTAAAGTGGCGAAAAGGATTTTTATACCCCCCGCAAACGAATTCTGGGGGGTAATAAGAATCACCTCATATAGGAATCACATTGGAAGTTATTACTTCACACAAATATTGCTTATGACCTGACGGTCTATAATGACCTTGATGCAAGGTCATTTGGGCAAGGTCACTGGCATGAAAAAAGCAAAATTCGTGTCCTGTCCATATCCTAGTTCCTTATGCATAAACATTGGAAGTTCTTACTTCATACAAATATTGATTATGACCTGAGGGTGTGTCATGGCCTTGACAGGAAAAGTGCAAAATTCGTGTCTGGTCTATATATCTTTTATGGAAAAACATTGAAGGTTCTAATTCACACAAAGATGGCTTATAACCTAGGGGTGTGTAATGATTTGTCCCAAGGTCATTTTGGCAAATTAAAGGTCAGTGGAAGAAAAATTTCATAATCTTAATAGAAATGATCAGAAGCTAAAATTTGACACAAAGATTGCTTGTGACCTGTAAATATGTTCTGACTTGAGCTTTGGTCATTTGTGCAAGTTCAGTGTCACAATAAGAAATAGAAGCATCAATTATTTTCTAGTAGAGAAATACTGAGTTATGATTTTTTCTTAGCGGGGGTAACATTTGTTAGCTTGCTCACAGTACCTCTAATTGATCCAGCGGGAGCACTGCTTCCCCCCTTCCTCGCAACCAAAATTTTCTTTAAATTAACATTTAGAAAATTGGATTTTGGGGCATTTTTGTGTTTGTGTTCGGAATAATTATATACATGTTCATTTATGATTTTTTTTTTTTACAAATTATCCTAACCTGATGTAAACATGAAGTAAGTTAAACGGAGAACTTGCCTGGTATAAAAAAATACTTTGAAGTTGAGCCTCGTTTTTGATTTTCGGAACGTACTATTATCATATTGACAGTCTAATCTGATTAAAACCATCCCTCTACTAATACTCGTCAGGGTCTGATAGGTATCGACAACAGGTCATCTTTACAAGACCTTCACATTTGCATACAATCTAAATATACTCTTACTTACCAAAGGCATACCTTTATATGTTTAATGTTTAGGTGCATATCTTCAATACTTATTCTGGAGGTTACATATAAATGGACATGAATTAATTTGTCTGTCTCCTTTGAAGAGTTCCTATTGATTTTCTAAAGGTCTGATTGGTCAGAAGTAATGGTCATGTGAAGATGACCTCCAATCAATACCTGTCAGGCCCTGACAAGTGCAAGGAAAAGGGGGTGGTTTTTATCAGACTGTTTGACAATCCTTTCTCGACTCGAAGCTGCAACGGAAGACCTCTTCGTTGCTTTGCAACAAACACGGCTCTAGTTGTGGTCTGTGTCCAAAACTCAAGAATTTGGTATTTTAGAGAAGTCGTTGTTCCCTCAAATTCAGGATCTTAATGGAAGGAGAGACATATCAATGCAGGTAACAGTTTGCAAAATCAACATATTGCTGGTGGTGTATTTTGTTTTTTTTTCATTTTGATGAAAATTCATCATTCTTTTCATCCAGCCTTCGGCATATCGGAGTATCAAGAAGCATTATTTCCTGGCTATTATGCTCGGGATCGCCCTTCAAAAAAAGCTAAAAACCTACCTGGAAGTGACGTCACATACCGTATAAATAGTGCGTCCATTGTGATAAACACTCATATTTTTTCTGGCGACATTGGGACATTGGCCCTTGTCGGTTTTATGATTATTGCGGTGTTAAATAAATTTTCTAAGACGTGGTCTTAGTTATAAGGTTTGTAAAACCTTTGAAAACTAATGAAATCTAGCTAAGACGAAGTCTTGGTTTAAAAGGATTGATAACCCGTGCGTTTCGTTTTACACATGGTTCCATATATGGCAAGAAATTAGGACTGTGTTTTGAGGTGATACTTTTGTACCCTAGGGTACACTTCTATATCTTTAAGGAGAAAAGGGTTACAAAAAGGGTACAGTTAAAAAGTATTGAAAAATGAAAGTAGCAAATTACCTAGGATACTTATAGGTCACTAAGGTACAGAGGGTACAGAGGGTACAATGGTAACATAATGACTGAATGCCACAGGCTAATTATAGATAATACATTCCATTCATTCATTCATTCATTCATTCATTCAATCTTTATTTCCTCTTTACAATTTTTCATATTAATATTATTTGTTTTTACTAATCATAACTTGATTTTAATTTTAATTTTTAGGATACATTCCATTCATTCATTCATTCATTCATTCAATCTTTATATTTCCTCTTTACAGTTTTTCATATTATTATTCTTTCGTTGATATAATTAATAGTTCTTGGGGGAACTAGATTGAGAGTCTTTACTAAAATAATGTAATTCTATACATATATATTCATGATCAAATGTCTATGAAGTCATATTCTTACATAATAATGATTTTTGATAATAATTTATATATACCTATGTTATTAAAAGAAATATAAAGCTCTAATTGGGCTTGTACACAACGATTATTGAAATCAATTAATATTGTATTTGCATATTTTTTGCATATTTTTTAAAATATGTACAAAATCTCTACATAAAATTTAATATAGAAATATCTATTTCTTATTGCAAGCTTATTCATATCTCTTGGTAAAATAATTTCTAATGGTAATTCATTTAAAAAATTTGCTCAAATTTAAAAATTCCCACTGATCTATATTGGCATCCCTTACCTGAGAGAGTTAGGTAAAATAATCCAAAGTAAATTCATAATTATGGTTATTTCCATGAGTTTTTCATGATAAACTGTAAGTAACTGTTTTAAAAAAAGGGGGATATCCAGAAAGAATATAAATGTTTCACTTAGACATGCTTTTTAACAAGTGACACATCTACATTTATTCTGCATGCAGGTGTTGTCAACAGTATGTCTTTGAAGTTTGTATCACAAAGAAAGGTGTGAAACTATGAGTCCTTGCAAATAACATAGAATATACTAGAGTTATACAGGTAAACTATACACATTGGAAATAAGCAAGATGTCCTTGAAGGTGTGAAAGGCTAACACTTTGCAAGCAACATAGCTTATACAAGGATATGTATAGTTTACAGGCCCAGCATGTACTCCAGAAAAGTGAAAAATATATAAACATTCACAATATTCATGCAGCTAAAGAAAAACCCTTTTTTCATATATTACCTACAACATTCATTCTTATATAATTGAATATAATCAAATGGAAAAGGATATAGCCTAGATTTAATGTTTTTTAACATTAATTAAATTAAATTATAACTAGTGACATCACATTTAATTCTTCATTAGTGAAATGTTGGCATGATATGATTGCTAGTGGCAGTATATATATATATATATATATATATATATATATATATATATATATATATATATATATATATATATAAACTTCTCAGTACTTAATTGAATTAAGGGATCTCACTCGACCTCATGTTTTGATTTTAATGCGCACATGATCATTTTATTTACAATGAATATGATTTTATTCATTAAATCATCAGAGAAAGATTATTATTTTATAATTACACAACATTCATAAAGAAAATGCATTTGAATTCAATAAAGAAACAAGTTTTTGGAGGAACTATTTTTTCCGAAATGACTGAAACAAGCAATTTTATGAATTTTCAATATTATATCCATCTTTTCATTATACTTTATTCATTGCACCTGTGCACATATTTTTAACATTTGATAGGTTTGTAACATATGCTATAGGTTCTATGTGACATGTACAAAAATAAATCGTCAGAGTGTGATCGACTTTTAGCATAAAATCATGCAAATATTATACTAAAAATAGACTGAAAAAGTCTGAAATTTTTAAAACCAAAATTTTGCAAGAATATAACCTTTTAAGCCCTATATCTAAAATTTGACATCACTGAACCCTATGTTTTATAATGTCAAAATATTACTGGATACATGTCTAGGCAACCTGCTTATTCTGATAAAATCTTGATATTCAAAACGTTTTTATTTCAAATCAAACTGTAACCATTGTGCATAATTGAAAACAATATTTGATGAAATAAGTTTGCTTTAATGAAAATAAGGGCAGCAAATCCGTATCAGACTGAAATTGCATTTTAGGTGCAAAAAGGTCAAACTCAGAGGGATGAAAACTGACCCCCCTCTTTCTTTGTAAATGTATTTATTAAGTATGTTTTGTCTACAGATTTCAATGATATATTTCTCAAGCAATTTTTGATACAACATTCAGGAGTGGGATACCTTAAAGCAATTTTAAATCATAATGAAGATCATCCTTCTTGGCATAGATTTATTTTGTTTTTACATTGCACATTTTAATGAATTATCAGCATAAATCAAAGTCTGAAAACTGATCTCATATTTTATTTTAATATGATCAATGGAAAAATATGCTTAACCTGTTTGCTATAGCTAAGTATACATGTATATTCTGAATAAGCACCTTGCTGGGTCAAGACATACCTGTTATGTATATCTTGTATATTCTGTGTTAGTTCCAGGGTTTTTCTCAAGGTGAGCAAACAATAGACAATAGACATATAAAAATGTCTAGACACACAAACAGTATAATTTTAACAACTAAAGGGAAATTGAGACTATATACTACATACATTTTTTTTTTACACAGACCTGCATGTCTAGCAGATTTAGCATTAAGTATCTAGAAATTGATTAAAATTAAGAAACAAAATGCATAACATTATTTGAATATTAAATTACATGTTCAGTGTAACAAGCACCAATTTTGTTTTTTACTGATCAATTAATCTTATTTCTGAACACATTCTGTACAAATAAATTCCTTAAAGACATTTCACTATATATGTAAGTGAACTGTGGAACACCTGATTAGGGGTTTCATTTTAGACTCTTAAGAGTCTATAAGTTTAAACCATTATAATATTATTATAATGTATGGATTATTGTAAACTGATGGGCTGTATAGCCCAAAGTTGTATTTTTTTCTGAATAAATATTAGTATTGATAGTGTCACGTTACTACAGTATGTAAGTGATGCCTCTGATATTCTTTTAAACACCATCACCAGCTCTGTAAAGTGAACTAGTGTAGTTTCTGTACTTGTTATAATGGTAACTCTTGGACTGGAGCCAGTTTCACAAAGATTCCCTATGATGTTTCATAATTAAATCAAAGATAGATTTAAGATAAGTAATAACTTAATTAGGATGTTCCTAAGATTTGCTATTAGCTGTTGTACAAAACTTTCATGGCATTGACGTATCATGATAAGACTCATATTAGGTCCCACTATGTCAAATTGTTAATTTTAAATTTGTACCCATCCAGTAAATTCTTTTTTCATTTGACATAAATTAAAACTTTATCAGTGAATTAATGTAAAAATTGATACACCTTTGAAGAGTAAAACCTGAAGATAATTTAATGTGCAGTGTCTATATTCAATGACATCTTGTACATTATGTGTATGATATTTTACATTCACTTGCATACATGAGTATACAGATAAAAAATCATATTTATTTGTATATTCTTTTAAAAAGGTATCTTTTAATTATTCTATTTGAGAGATATTGAATCCTATTCATAAGGATTTTGGTGTTGCAACTCTCTTTATTTCAAATATAATTCTTAAAAAATTTATGTTTACATTTACTAGTAGGATGTAATTGATATGATCAACTGCCTAAATTATTTATTAAAAACATTTGTCACAGCTAGATTTTCAGTCTATTAGATTTTTTGTCTACTTGGTCCATATAAATAGTCTGTGTTAACAAAT
This sequence comes from Magallana nippona, assembly GCA_033439105.1. Lineage (NCBI taxonomy): Eukaryota > Metazoa > Mollusca > Bivalvia > Ostreida > Ostreidae > Magallana > Magallana nippona. Next base: position 29,531,086 of record CM065926.1, read on the forward strand.
AAGTTCTTATTCCTTTATTAAAAATGTGCTGTTAGTTGCATGAGGAATCAATTTTAGGATGTTATATATTCCAAATAGAATACAATAGACAAATTATACTTAAATGTAGGCCTAAATAAGGGATGGAACTTTTGAAATATTACCTCAATGTAAGCATTTTTCTTTTGGTATGGTTGACATCAAAGATGGGGGTGTTTTAGGCAAAAAGAAAACATCACAACCAAATGCACCTGACAGAAGAATCTACGATAAATTACAATAATTCTGAATGAAACAGCTAGCATTCCTTTGAAGGATTTAGCATTGATACTCTTAAATCAAATTAAGGAGTCTGAATTTTTTCTAGGTAGTCTCTAATCCACAGCTCATCCACCCCTACCCCCTCCCTCCAAAAAATAAAATCAATCAAACAATCCCACCCACCCACAAAGGAAGCACCTAAATTTTCTCCTGAAAAAGAAAAGCTTAACCATGGATGGATAGGACAAATCATTCAGTCAGTCTGTAAATTGAGTATGCACCTGGTATTATTTCTGAATATTAATTGTTTTATTCATGTTTTTACCAAACTAACATAAGACATTGTGATTATTTAATTGCCATGTATATTTTAATTGTACATTCAGATATTTCAAATTCAGAAAAAAAATCTTGTGAGTTTTAAAATTCAAATTACTTATTTAGTTAAATCTTTCTCACTCCTGTATGAAATCTTGAACTGCTTTACATATTTTCACATTTCTTCATCAGACAAAGATGTTTTGATGAAAATGTTTTGATCAAATTTTAAACATTGTTGATAATTTAAGATGATCTTGTCTCATGGTTCCTATTCTGTTTCCAATTACATGTATAATGAACTTTTTGAAGCTACATGACTGTAAGACATGTGACTACTAGTCTTCTTGCTCATACACCTGAACCTTTTCTAGTTTCTGGGTTATCAAAATCAATTTATAGGTACACCCAGACCAAACTTCACCAGCATGCTCTAGTTGTGGTCTAGCTTACAAAAGATGGTGAAGAAAATATGAAGATTTATTCCCCCCAAGAAAAATCATATTTCCCGAGGGCTTTTCCTGGGGGAATAAATCTTCGTATTTCCTGAACATTCATGCAATAAACCTTCAAATTTTTTTTCTAAATATTCCTTTTTAAACACCCCCCCCCCCCCCCATTGTGGCCCCATATATCCTACCCTTCATAAAAATCTATACTACCCAAGGATGCTACCACACAAGTTACAGCTTTTCTATCCAATTGGTTTTTGAGAAGATTTTTGAAGACTTTTCTCTATATAATCCTATGTTAAAATAATTGACCCCCATTGTGGCCTGACCCTACCCCTGGATATCATGATCTGAACAAACTTGAATCTAATCTACCTGAGGATGCTTCCATACTAGTCTCAGCTTTTCTGACCAATTAGTTTTTGAGAAAAAGATTTTTGAAAAATACCAACAAATTTTCATTAATTGTTTATTATCTCCCTTTGAAAGGGGATGTGGCCCTTCATTTTAACAAACTTGAATCCCCTTTACTAAATTATGCTTTGTGTCAAGTTTGGTTGAAATAAAAAAAGGCCCAGTGGCTCTGAAGAAGTTGAGAATGTGAAAAGTTGATAGACAGACAGACAGACAGATAAAATGTACCCAGTAATCAGAAAAGCTTACTTGAGCTTTCAGCTTAGGTCAGCTAAAAAGTTAGCAAGATTCTTGTCGTGAGTGATATACAGGCACTATTTGTGAAAATTTTATTTAAGTTTTGAAGTTATCAGGTCAGACTAGCTGTGACTCCATGCAGATCATGTTTTTGACTATGCCTGTAAAACAAATTCTACATGTACAATGTAAATCAAGTGAATTATGTTTAAAAAACTTGGCAAAACTCTTGGGGAATGTTTCATATACCCTTATTCTAATTTGAAATGGAATAAACAATATTGGAGAAAATTAGTAAGTTCAGCAGCATTAAACACTCTATTCAAGAAAAGAATTTTCATAAGACAATCAATTTTACTTTAATTTAGTTTTGTTTTTATCTGTTAACTTTTTCCAACCTGGAAATAGTGAATGCATGGCTATAGTTTATTTTAAAACTTTCTGTTCTTTAAATCCATAAATCCACAGTAATTGACCAATTTCTGACCACATACAATTGAAAACAATCAGTTGTTTTTACAAGATGGTCGCAGCCATGCAGTTAAATCATAAACAAGATATACAATTGTCACAAGCATTTCCTACACAAAGGGCAATAACTGTGTAAACTCTGGGAGTTTTTAGATTAAGTCTTTTGGTGCCATCACTATTAATGGACAAATTAATATAAACATAAAATAAAACTTGTTTTATTCAGTCTAATAACAACAAAGCTATCCAGAGAAAAATATAAAAAGCAAAGAATACTGAAGAAGTCTTTCATCTAAAAGTTGGAAAGCCCTAATAATTGTATTTGATTTTATTTCTATTCAAATATTGAATGCAAGGTTTTACACATACAGAGAGAGAGAGAGAGAGAGAGAGAGAGAGAGAGAGAGAGAATTTTTACAGAGAGAGATTTATATAGAGAGGGAAAGAGAGAGAGATTTTTGAAGAGAGAGAGAGTTGTTCTGGCGGTATTATTATATTGGGAAACCCTTTGAAAATGTTTAATTTGAAAACATTTGTGCAAAGTTCAGCTTAATTCAGGATTCTTTTGTTAATTCAAATGTAAAAACTAACTAAATAGAATGAAAGTTCTAAGCAAATTTTTTAATAAAAGTGGTAAAATATTTTATAAATCAGAGTTTTATAAGATTCAGCCATTTATACCAATGTCACTAAAAATAAAAGAAGTTTTAAAGATATGTACAATATACTTAAAAGAAAAAAGAAATTACTTAGGTAATAAAGTAGAGATCGAGGAAAAGGCTATATGATAAAATGAATGCGACTGGAGATGTATTTTTGAACTCGATCCCATTTAGAGTTAACTCTCAAATCTAGACTTTAAAGCTGCTTGGTCCGATTTTGTATCACATTTTGTGGACACTTTAATATGTGTATAATAATAGGCATTGCAGTAGTTTTCCCGGTCAATTATGCCACATTTCAATGAAAAAAATGATGTACAAAATTTGTTTAGAAAAGAAACAACAAAAATTTCGCCTCATATTAAAATTCAACCCTGACGTCCAGGCGGGTATGATTGTTATATTGTATTACGACTTTGACATCACTATAAATAAAGGTCATAATGCTTTAATTGGCAAATCAAAAATCAAACGTACATTTTGTTCACTAATATTTCTGAAGTTTGCTTTGTTTATTATATATGCATAACATGCAGATTCAATAAACCAATCATTCTAGGGACGAAACCAAATGGTTCCCTTTCCTTAACCTTCCCATGATGCATTTTGGTTTGTTTTTGTGTTGCCCATAGAGAAATTATTTTATTTACTTTGAACATTTCTAACTTTGAAACGAGACCAATTCTGCAGATGTAAATAGGTGAAAGTCTGTAACTTTATAAAATAGTAAGTTTGTATGGAGAATTATTTGATACTGAAATAGCCAAAATATCAGACCATGGAGCTTTAATGATTACAATATCAGATGCTGCATAAAATAAAGAAACAATATATAAAAATAATAATATAAATATAATAATAATAAATATAACAATAAATAAAAACAAAGTGTGGCTTAATTCATTCATAAGCTGAATCAATGCACACACAATTTTCTTCTTTAAATTTTTGAAAATTTGGGACAGACAGCTTTAGAAGACAACAGCTCAACATTACTTTCAAAAAACAGAACTTGAATATAAATCAGAATGGGAAACATAAAATCCCTCTCGAATAGTGTTGTAATCTTCCCATTCCTTCAGCTTCCTTGATTGAATTTTTAACTTATAAAAAAATATAAACTTCTAAATTCCTGTATCTATCTGAATAGTGTTACAACTATCCTTAACTGTATCCAAGTGTACCCTTTGTGCCCACTGTACCTTTTCCTTCAGCTCATTTGTTTGATTTTTTAACTTGGAACAAAATATAGTCATTCTGAACCCCAGTATCACTTTCTAATAGAGTTGTAACCTATCCTGTATCCAAGTGTACCCTTTGTACCCACTGTACCCTGTCCTTCAGCTCCCTTGTTCGATTTTTAACTTAGAACAAAATATAGACTTTTAAACCCCTGTATCACTTTCTAATAGAGTTGTAACCTATCTTGTATCCAAGTGTACCCTTTGTAACCACTGTACCCTTTCCTTCAGCTTCCTTGTTTGATTTTATAACTTAGAAGAAATATAGACTTCTGAACCCCTGTATCACTTTCTAATAGAGTTGTAACCTATCCTGTATCCAAGTGTACCCTTTGTACCCACTGTACCCTGTCCTTCAGCTCCCTTGTTCGATTTTTAACTTAGAACAAAATATAGACTTTTAAACCCCTGTATCACTTTTAATAGAGTTGTAACCTATCCTGTATCCAAGTGTACCCTTTGTACCCACTGTACCCTGTCCTTCAGCTCCCTTGTTTGATTTTTAACTTAGAACAAAATATAGACTTTTAAACCCCTGTATCACTTTCTAATAGAGTTGTAACCTATCCTGTATCCAAGTGTACCCTTTGTAACCACTGTACCCTTTCCTTCAGCTTCCTTGTTTGATTTTATAACTTAGAAGAAATATAGACTTCTGAACCCCTGTATCACTTTCTAATAGAGTTGTAACCTATCCTGTATCCAAGTGTACCCTTTGTACCCACTGTACCCTTTCATTCAGCTCATTTGTTTGATTTTTTAACTTAGAACAAAATATAGTCTTCTGAACCCCTGTATCACTTTCTAATAGAGTTGTAACCTATCCTGTATCCAAGTGTACCCTTTGTACCCACTGTACCCTTTCATTCAGCTCATTTGTTTGATTTTTTATCTTAGAACAAAATATAGACTTTTAAACCCCTGTATCACTTTCTAATAGAGTTGTAACCTATCTTGTATCCAAGTGTACCCTTTGTACCCACTGTACCCTTTCCCTCAGCTCCCCAGATTGATTTTTTTAACTTAGAACAAAATATAGACTTTTAAACCCATGTATCACTTTCTACCTTAAAACGCAGTCCTAATTTCTTGCCATATCTACATGGTTCATGTGGTTTTACAACACAAGTTGTACAATACATGCTGTGTATTTGTTGAATAGCACGGTTAGAACACGTTGTGTTCAGATTTTTTTTAGTGATAAAATTTTACACCGCAAGTTATACAATACACGCTGTGTATTTGTTGAATAACAAGGTTAGAACACGCTGTGTTCAGAATTTTGTAGTGTTTATTTTACACCGCAAATTGTACAATACACGCTGTGTATTGATTGAATAGCACCATTAGAGCACACTGTATTCAGATTTAATTGTTTTGATTATATTGGTCTCAATATCGGGGATATAAATGAGACAAGAGAAAGAATTTCTCTTCATTGCTGACTGATACTGGAGATATATATAATTGGTTTACGACCTAGTATAGAATTTACATAATGTAGTGCTCATAGTAAAACGACCGAAGGTCTAAATTTCAAAACAAAAACAACAGTCAGGTTATTAATGCTAAATCAGTACATGTGAAAGAAGGTGACAATTTAGAATATCTGAAAAAGTCTACACAAGATTTTACAATTAAAAATCATGATAATAAAGAAATATTCAAAGCATCTATTTGCGCATGGTTGGAAATAAGTAGCACTGATGGTATCAGTAATATTATTTGGTGTCATTAAATATCAACCAAGAAATTGCATGAATCAACAAGAATTAATTTTTTCCCATAGCAATACATTCGTAGTGAAATTTGAATTCTGGAATGAGAAACGTGTATATGATATATATTTTTTTTCTTTACTAGAGTATATGGTGTTTTCAAGTTAATTGTCACAGAAAAGATGATGATTGTCTACACTACATATATATATTTAGATTACATTAAGTACAGTCGAAGATGTACATGGTTTGAAGTTTGGTAGAAAGAAGCTACATGTATATAATCTTGGAGAATAATGAATCTTTTGAAAGACAAACTGATTCCATAAAATATTAGAGATTTGGAATGATTACTGTTTGGAATGGGTGCCAAAGACAATTCATGCAGTGTTGTGAGTCGTATCGATGGTCTGTGCAGATTTATTCAGATATAAAATTTGAGTTATATAGAGTTATAAAGTTTATGACTGAAATAACAGGAATGTCGAAAACAGGAGTATTGATAGCAAAATTTGATTTGAAGACACTATATATTTATATATTGCTAATAGAAAGAAATCGAACAAACAATATGGTTCTTGATTTAAAAAGTAAGCAATATATTCAGTCAAATAATTTATATTGTTTTATTATTTAATTGTTTTTTGCATCCGTAATTATTACAAAAAGCATAAACATGTGGATCATTATGATTCATGAGGATGATTTAGAAACAAAAATTTATTTAATTAGATGATTTGATTTCAGACATTATACATGAGGAATCTATTTCAAGCTAATTTAAAAGACGACCTCATGGAAACTGAAGCTTGACAAGTATTGTTATGACACTGTATGATATATAGAAATGAAGATATTTGATACATTGCTCAATTTCTGAGATATATAACACCAAAGGAAAAGGTACAGAAAATGAAAGAGGATCAATATGATCAGAATAAAACTCCAGAAATAATACAATGTTCACTTAATAATCCTAGTTATTTAAAAAATATTAGATTTACCAAAGTACAGTACATGTTCAATTAGAATGAGATGAAAGAATAAGGAAGAGGCTATAGATGACCATCTTTTATTTCTATCCTGAACAAAGAATTTGATAAATGAAACTTTTACCAAATATCATGTTGAAGGAGATCAAAAATAAGAGAAGCTAATTATTAGCTAGTCTAGATCATGCAATGCAAGCAATTTTTACCAAGACAAAATATCAATGGAGATGTCATGTAACACGATTGTCTTTTGGGATAAAATCCAGTTATAAGGATTATAAATGTAATAATAAGAGAATATTGCAATGGAAGAGATACAATTGAATGGTAAACAAATTGACAATTAATACAATTGAATATAGTATTGAATATACAATATTAAACATAAGGGATTATATTTGATAATATTCGAAGACATTGAAGTTTGATTTGTTGAGACTCTTTTAATAGAAGATGGGTTATATGATTAACTTGAATTTTGAATTACAATACATTTAGCAACATGTTTACAATGTTCATATTAAGAAAAAAACAAAACAAAGAAAACTGATTTGCATACATTTATTATATACCTAACATATATGTATTAGTTGATGCATTGGAATGTTTTCTGTTATACGTGAATAGTTATAGATTATATGTGTATCTCTTCAGAACTTATGATCAGGACTGACGTCTTCATGAAAAGACAAAATTTTATTCTGCTGGTATTTATTATATAGGATATTACAAATTTTAAAACAATATTAAAAAATTTCTGGTAATATTCAGAATTTGGAACAGAATGGAAAATATCAGTTTAACAGATATATGTGTAAAGACATTGTGATAATAGGCTATGTAGTAGCTTGAACAGAAAATTGAAATAATGGGAAAAGTTTTAAAATTAAGGATGATTGAATTTCTTTTGCAAATGATTGGGAAAGTTCTATTTCTATATTTTCTAACTGTGTCCTATTGATTGAATTATACTTATAAATTAACAGAATTAAAAATGTTAATTTATATTTTTCGTTTATTTGCAGACACATCGTGAAAATTGCTTATAAGTGTTTGTGAATCAGTTATTTCTAAATAGTGATTATGTTTAAATTATATCGCTCAAAGGACAAAGGTATTATATTTACAAGATTTAACTGTTGAAGAAATTTACTCTAATTTAGCTGCTGGTATATATGTTACCTTGAATTATAGAGCATATCTAATTCATAAATTCCAAGAAAAATTACGGGGGAAATATTTGTTCCCGTTTAATTTTCGCTCTTTCGCCCCTTTGTCAGTGGATGAATTAAGAATATGCGAATTCCAATGTCTCAGATTGTCTCTCTTTAAACACAACTTTGTCTGGGCATATTTTAATTGAATCAAAATCTTTACAAATGAAGAAAATAACATGGGACAATATTGACCCTGTATACAGTGTCCAATTGTTGGTCTTATTGATTACATGAATATACATATATTGACAATATTATTGACGGCAGAAAAAATGACATTTCAAAGAACTTAATATTTTATTTCATATTATGTCATAAATGTGTTACTAATACACAAAAATTAATGTCATACAATTTTTCTGCTGAGGGAAAAATTTACATATTCAATGATTATACATGTATAATAGATTGCTTATTATAATGATATAGATTCATGGAAAATGAAATATGAAATGTCTTATATTTTAAAAGAAACAGTACCTAGCCAGAGATAAATCTTTACATGGGTTATTTATATTAACTTATTTCATATTGAAGATGTAATTATCAAATTTAAGAAAGATTGCAAGTTTTGAAATTAGTTTTCTGAAGACTAATATTAATTCATGCAGAGTTTGGTTGCGTTGAATATTAAAATGGACGTTACGAAGGATTGGTTTTTGATTTATATGGGTAAATACCGCAAACCAGAAAAGTCATAGATACTGATTGAGAATTTTCAAAGGAATGAATATTAATGTTCGAAGACATCAGACAAGATTTTTAGGTTATTATTATTTACCTGACATACTTCTGTACACTATGAATACTATTGCTTTTACTGATAATCAGTTTCAAAGGAAGCTGAACTTATCTTATTAATATATAGCTATATAGTTATAGACAAAATAGGACATATAAAATTAATATGTCTTTAAATTTAATTTATAAAAGAATGATTGACATTTAGGTACTTTATTAAGAGTATAAATATTTCTTTTATCACAGAGTCACTGACTCACTGTACCTTAATTATGTTTCAAAACTTAATTATAAATTAATATGATAATTTATAAATACTCAAGGAAGAAAACATTGTTTTCTACAGTACATTGGAAGCTAGAAGACCAGACATTTAGTTACACTATAGCTGTATACTGTGTGTATGTGTACCTAATATGCAGTACTAGAATCTGACATTTCAATGAATGCAATTCATTCTTCTTTCAATTAACATCTTACAGAATGAAAATTGCATAGTTTTGGTCTTTGGATATTACAAACATTATATTTATCTTATATATATATACCACAGAGAATTGAGGCAGAATGGTTTTATTTTCTGAGAAAACATAATTCATGAGACCACAATATGTACAACAATTATGAAAATTGGTGGGGAAAAATAATGGGATATTTTATGTTATATATGGCCAAGATGATCAAGCAATTTTGCTTTTCTACATGATGAAGCCAAACTTAATTTATGAAAATGGTCTGTGTTGATTTAAATCAATGATTGAGAATCTTCTTTATTTGGAAGGATTTTTATTTATCGTCAAATACTTTGAAGATGCTACTTGATACTCCGATATGCCGAAGGCTGGATGAAAAGAATGCCCCCCTCATCCAAGCATCCCCCGGATGTGATGGATGAGGGGCATTCTTGGAAGACAGCCTGAGGCTGAGGAGTATCAATGTTCCCTCCCTGTATGGGTTTTAAAAATTGTTTTATCCCACCTCAAATAAAGATACATATTTGACAATAAATTGGCTTTAAAATTATGAGTGTTTATCACAATGGACGCACTATTTATACGGTATGTGACGTCACTTCCAGGTAGGTTTTTAGCTTTTTTGAAGGGCGATCCCGAGCATAATAGCCAGGAAATAATGCTACTTGATACTCCTCAGCCTCAGGCTGTCTTCCAAGAATGCCCCTCATCCATCACATCCGGGGGAATGCTTGGATGAGGGGGACATTTTATAGTGGTTAGTGAACCGGTGTATATAATATTTTGATACCGCGAAATATTGAACCTGGGTTCAATATATTATGCGATATTATGAACCCGGGTTCAATATGGTTTCAAAATATCACAGCCACAATCTTTTGAACTCCTATTTCCAATATATCTCTAATATAGGTTCAATATATCGTGGCCATAATATTTTGAACCCCTCTCCAATTGGAATTGGAAATTGGAGGGGGTGGGGGGGTCAATATATCACGGCCATAATATTTTGAACCCCTTCTCCCATTGGAATTGGAAGTAAGAGGGTGGTTCAATATATTATGGCCATAATATTTTGAACCCCCTCTCCCATTTGAATCGGAAGTAAGAGGGGGGTTCAATATATCTCGGCCATAATATTTTGAACCCCCTCTCCCATTTGAATCGGAAGTAAGGGGGGGGGGGGTCAATATATTGCGGCCATAATATTTTGAACCCCCTCTCCAATTGGAATTGGAAGTAGGAGGGGGTTTAATATATTGCAGCCATAATGTTTTGAACCCCCTTTCCAATAGCAATGAAAATAAGAGGGGGGTTCAATAAATTGCGGCCATAATATTTTGAACCCCCTCTCTAATTGGAGTTGGAAATAGGTGGGGGGTTCAAGATATCGCAGCCATAATATTTTAACCCCCTCTCCCATTGGAATTAGAAATAGGTGGGGGGTTCAAGATATCGCGGCCATGATATATTGAACCTGGGGTTCAATATTTTATGGGGGGGGGTCTGGGGTTCAATATATCGCGGGGTTCAAAACATTATATGACACCTGGATATAGGGGTATTCAAATTCACATAGTAAAGTGTAAAGAAGAATAATGACCCCCGTAGAATAATGACCCCTCAGCTATAGAATAATTGGATTATTTGGAATAAAAAAGACCCAGGAGTCAATTTTCTTCATATTAATTAAACATGAAGAAAAATGACCCCTGTAGAAAAATATCCCCTGCCCTAAAATATTTGACTTTTAAATTACTTGAATTATATTCACTCTGCTCAGCTGATTTTGAAGCGAAAAATACTGAACTTGTTGAAACATCGCCTTATATTGGTTTTCATATCCGTAGCAAACAGACTTACATTGACACAACTTGATTGTTGATAAGGTAAAGAAAAAAGCATTTACATGTTGTTCACTTTAGAGATTTCATTTTTTTTTTTACATATATAAAGTTTCAATTGCAATTTTATGAAATACAAGTAAATACTAAGTAAATACAGAGCATCTGTGATCACCATGTAGGAACTGACTGAAGTATAGTGTGTTTCCTTACACAGAGTTCTTAGGGTGGCTGGGTGGTCAACAAATTAACCATCAGAAATGCCTTAAACTTTTACATAAGATATTTTTGTCCATATACTAACATTTAATAAAGAAATAATGCAAAATTTTAGCTTTAAAATATATCAGTTTCCTATATCTTTATACAGAGCTCTTCTTCTCATGAGATTTTAATAGTCTAATAATTGTCACGACCATCGAACCCTTTTAATATTTCGATTTAATATTTCTCGGCCCACCAATATTTTATTTGATGGACCGATACAGAATTTTTTTGTAATGTGATTTTACAATACAGAGACCAAAATTGGCTTTGTATTTTTTATGTGAATTTTTTATGTATTTTTCAAGTGAAACACAAAAAAACTGTTTTTACCAGGAACAGGGCATTTTAGAGCTTCCCAAATATTTGATAGATAGATCATTTGAGTAATAATTCCTAACAGTGGAGTCTACTCTTTCATCGTCATTAAAAAAAAATTGTTATATAGTGACTTGTATCACGAAATAATTAGGACGCGCTCTGCAGGTGCCCTATAGTGATCAGTCTTTCCGTCCGTCCTTCCGTCAATTCGCCTTCGTTTGTCCGTCCGAGATCACTTGTCCGGGGCATATCTTCTCTCCTCTTGACCCAATCTGGCTCATACTTCACCTACGGTGTCTTTAGGTAAAGGGTGTGCAGTGACCTTGAAACAAGTTTTTAGGTCTAAGGTTAAGGTCAGTGCAAACTTATCTAAAAAATCCTTGTCCGGATCATATGTTCTCTCCCCTTGGTCCCTTCCAGCCAATACTTCACCCACAACGTGCCTTTGGCCAAAGGGTGTGCAGTGACTTTGAATGACCTTTCTAGGTCAAGGATCAAGATCATATCAGACCACGCAAAAAAAAAACTTAAAGCATATATTTTATCTCCCTTAGCCCCATCTGGCTCATAGGTCACATAAGTACCGTATTTTACGGACGACACATCGATGTGGAGTACAAGTTGAATTTTAAGCCAAATTTTTTTTAAAAATCTTTAGTTATGTCGATTCGAACGATACATCGATCTAATCGCTTCAAAATGGTGTATCAAACTGCAGGTAACGTAATCAGTGAATGATGCAAAGGACGTCCCCGATATTGCTACCAATCATTATTAATGATTAACATTTAAACAATTACGTTTATACTTGTGCATGCTATTTTCAAATACTGGTAACATCTGTAGAATTGCTTGCATGCAATTCCCGACATCGCGTGTTATACAAGTTGTAAGAGTGTAAACTAAACTTATGTTGTCAAAAATATTTTATTCCATGTATTAAAATATTTATCCACTCTGACCACTATTCCTTGCATCAAACAAGTTAGCGCCAGTGTATTCGCCATTACGTAACCAGCCACCTGTTGACTCGGCGCGTGGTTAATGTTTGTTTAACAATTTCCGGTGTCAGTAGCATGCACCTGTCTTGTGTCGGATTCAAAGGGGGATCTCAAGTGCAGGAAGATTAGCAGTTATTTTGATTCGATTTTATTTGTTTACTTTGTGTCCAGTTATGCAGTGAAACGTTATTGCTTTACATAGACACTGTTAAAAATAGATCGATCATTTGTACGACTTGATAATGATGATAAACGACATACATACGTTTCTTTACAATGTTTATTTAACAACAATCAAAGAATTGGACTATAATTAATCAGTGAAATATAAACACCCTTATAACGGTATGCTTTATATACACAGGGAGAGAACACGTATAGATCTCAACCTTCGGGCATGCACAATCAGTGTCGGCCTACTTTGAATTTTACCATAAATGCAAAACTCCTTAGGATGATTAACAATAAAAAATGAACACTAATACAACTTACACACATTTAGTAATATGTACTTTAATATCTGTTATAATTAAACATTCCCGGGATTTATAGCAATAATTTGTTCCATTCGAATTTGGTTTCAATTTTGCTGCGCAATGTTAACTTCCCACTAGTAATATATGGATACCATGTGACGATGTGTTTAAAAATACGGAATGGTAAAACTTTTAATTGATTAAAGACAGGTACCATTTTTTTAATTACCAGTATTATTATGTATACTAGTGTTAACAAATGAATGAAAACGACAATAAATAAAGATGTACAAAGATTTCAACAAGGTAATATCCAATCACACAACAAATGATGATTAAAACCAAGATTTTTAATGCTATTTTGGAAAATTTTCCGATCTCGAGCCTTAGACAAGTCGATCTGGACGATAAGTTAGGTGCTCTGCTTCAGAGATAAAAATATCGTCTTATCGTCCGAAAAATACGGTAGAGCTTTTGGGTAAAGGGTGTGCAGCAACCTTAAACCAAGTTTTAAGGTCAAATGTGAAGGTCATAGCAGATCTCTTTAAAATCCAGTTTTAGACCACAAATTATTTCTTTAATATGCTCATATTAAACAAAAAAAAAAAAGGCCTGTTTGTAAGGGAAAATGAGCTTGTCTTAAAGTTCTATGGCAACCTGAAAACTCAAAGCAAAATCCTCTGAAATGCTTTTATCCTATTTTCCATTATTTAAGCGGGGCCCTTTAAGATGGTAACCATCTCAATGATGTCTATAGTTTTAATGTTTTCACTCGTAATAATGAGATACAGGGAACTCGCTGTGATGAGAACTACAACTCAGAACAATATGTCAGTATCTTGTTGTAACGAAAGGTTTTTTTGTTTTTATAAAATATTGAAAAAATTGAATATGAATTAAATTTCTGTTACTTTCTGTAACTGCAATAAAAATGACAAAATTGTAGAAACTACTTTACACATAACAAGAAATTATACTGAAAAACTTAAATTTATAAGGAGGTTATTATTCTTCACAGGGGTCACTTTTCTTCACGTAGAGTATGCTCATTTTTATAAAAATGACACTTATTGTTCAGGCAAAAGGGTCATTTTTCAAGGTAGAATAATGACAGGGGGGGGGGGGGGGGGGGTCATTATTCTACATCAAAAAAGACCCCCCCGTCATTATTCTATGGGGGTCATTATTCTTCTTTACACCAGTATTGGTTTCTGTCTTTACAAAAAGCACATCGATTTCCGTTCCACTTCTTGATTTTAGGCCATACACAATAAACTCTTAGGTTCTAGTTCTTATATAGCCTAGTGATTGAAAAAAAAAGTTTCATAGTCGTTGTTCGAGCAGTATGAGTTATGGACACTTTTTTTACTTTACTATCTTTAAATTTTATTTTCAGTTTACTTTCTATAATACGGTACATGTACTTTATATGTGTTTATTTAAACAACAGGGACATATAAGCAAATATCGAAAGTCTCGCGTGACGCGATTTCAAAGGTTGTTTTATGGATCAGTCTTCTTCTATTCTATTGAAAACATTAACACAATATCCTTTAAAAAATAAGGAATGTGTTATTTACTTCATTCCCATATAGGTTCATACTTACGATGATTAAATTCTCACACATGCCGTATCCACAATGACGTTAAAATCGGGTATTTATTTTTCTTATATCTCATTCAGTTTTGAACATGATAATTCAAAATTTCTGAAACAGATCCATATCAACAAGAAGAACACATTCATTTGCTTTAATCAGAAGCAATGTTTTTATACAAGATTTTTTTATTTGAACGTATTTATTTCACAACGATTGACAAGCAAGTTCTCATATTAATGACTCTTGTTGGTACAGCTGTTTTACGCGATCTGGTCCTTAATGTTATGGGGATAGTGCAAAATTTGCGAGATATTTTCGGAAGTAAATGTTAACATGGCAGAATGGAAGTTGCTAATCCTGTTAGTGTATATACATCCTTTTCCAACTCATTTCATTTAATTTCGAAAAATGTCATTCATCTAAGAAATGCAAATTACCAACCAAAAAAAATGAAATTTATGAAGTTGTGTCGTTACTGAATTGTAGCCCTATAGTTTGAAAACAGGATCAGTTTATAGAATATTGTCAGTTATTCATTAAAAAAAATTAGCACCGCTTGTTGTCAATTGGCGAGTCTCCTGTTCTGCCGCACATACAATGACCAATATGACGTACACTGTTAATGACGTCATAATAACTTTCGTTTTTACCCAGTTACGTGTGAAAACCAAATACAATGATGACTCATTTTTATTTAATAAAAATTTCTTTCATGTTCTTTTTGTGTATGGTCTTTGCATTGGTACAATTTTGATTGTTAAGAAGGAAAGTTTTTTTTCCGGACATTTTGGTCTTTCCATTTATATTTGCATGTAGGTTCCACATTCAAAATCATAACTAAAATGTCAAAAATGATATTAATATAACGTTAAAGTAAACATGCAGTAAAATACACATGGATTTTTTCTTAAAGAGTCGGAGATTGAGACCTAATTTTAGTCTATTCTGAGGACTTGTACCTTAAATTATTTGGCATATTTTGTATTTCATAAAGCAGCGTAACTATATTGATTAATATCCCCTTTCTATAAAGAATTTACCGAACAGTGAGCACATAATTAACAGACTAGCTTGGTTAATTCGACAGTACATATGTATAGAATTTTGTATACAAATAAATGAAGTATCTCTTGGAATTGTTAAGGGATACTTAGTATATGATTTTACATTGGCATAAAGATGCACACTTTCATGAAATCAAAATTTGCGTTGATTCCTTAATTCCTCCTGCGTTAAGGTAAGTCTAGGAGCACTACCTCAATCTTTATGAAACAAGCTCCTGCTTTGTGCGTATATAAACTAAATGTATTTGATATCCTAATTAGTACATCTTCGCTAGCCAAGTTTTTTCGGTTCACTCTGCTCCCCACAAACAGGGTTTGTGAGGAGAGATGCGTGTCAGAAACCCTTGACTTGAGAAGATGAATTAGTAATGTATTATGTTTTATCGACACTTTATTAAATTTTATTTAATCCCCTTATGCGAAATTTTTCAGTGGGTACTATATAACTGCCGAAAATGTACGTCTTTAGATGATGCTTTTGTTTTTACTCTAATTATGGTAATTGTTTATTTCCCAGCATGAACGGAAATTCATTGATTAAAATTTTGTTTATTTAGTCATTTTCTAGTTACTTGTCACAAGGTACCCGTTTAACGGGTCCTCTAACCTATCCGTTAAGTTTTTCCGATAGGAAGGTTTAATGGAGACGTTAACGGACGCATTAAATAACGGATGGTTTGTGAATACCAAAATATTTAACGGAAAATTTAGCAGAGGAATTAACGGACCCATTATTTTACAGATGTTTTGTGAATAAGGTCCCAGAAAGCCCTCTACCAAAGTTATAAATTCATGTCCCCCGAGGTAGGGGTTCTGACTCTAGGGCAGGGCCAAAATAGTCATGTAGTGTTAATGCGTTTAATGTTTAAAAAATTGTCTTCTTTACTTCTGCTGTTACTGAATAAAAACTGACCGCATATAAAGAAAGAAAATAAAGCCATCTATCAAAATTTTAAATTTCATGTCTCCCAGTGTAGGGATTTGAATCTAGGGCGGGACCAAAACACTCATATAGTGTATAGGGTAGGGGTTCTTAATGCATGGTGTGGCAAAAATGGTCATTTAATGTTAATGTATATAATGTTTAAAAGATGTCTACTGACATAGAATAAAAACTGACTGCATATATAGAAAAAAAACATTAAGCTGTCATCTTTACTAATATTTCATGTCACCTACTTATAAGGCAAGGATTATAGCTGGGAGGGGGGGTATATATTTGTCTTATTATTCTATTCTGCTCAGGAATTTCAATGAAAGAAATGAGTTAATTCACATATTTAGAAAAGAGAAAGAATGAAGCTGCCTATCAAAGTTATTAAGATATTGTGAAAGCATTTGGAAAGAGTTCAGGGAGGAGGGTTGTAACAGTTAATGGAGTTATCTTCTCTTGCTTCTTCTTAATGGAGTTATCATCCTTTGCTTGTTCATATTTAGTAATTAATCATTGAATATAATGTAATTAAAAGAAGTTGTATGATTAAAAGAGTTATGCATTTATTTTTATCACCTGAAACAAAAACAGTTTTTAATTTTTTTAAATAAACAAATAGACTTGTTAATAGTAAAGTAATAATTGGCTAATCAAAATCACTAATTAGCAGTACATGTAAAATGATTTGGTTTAAATCCCAGATGGTGATGATGTCAATGAAGGTTTAATAATCAAAAGCTAGAACAGAAGTAAGTAACACATTATAGATTCTAAAGCTGTTTTATTTGTTTGTTTGTATAAACACCCATAGGGAGAGTTTCTGTCTGCCCCTGGGGATGGGGGATGGGAGGTTGTTTTAAATAAAACAATCATATTAACCACCTTGTTTTAGTTTTATCTATGAAAACATATACACATAAAACCTATCTTGAAAATAACAAATATGGGAAAATTATTTTCTGTCGGAGTCTTGCACCTTTTCAATATCAGGTCGTGCACTCTATTCTGATCTTTAAGTTTTTCGCTAAAATTATAGGTTTCATAGTCCTTTTAGAAAGATTTCAGGCAGGGAGGTGGTTGTCATAACAATAGTATAATTTTTCTCTCCAGAATGAAACTTAAATAAATGCATATATGAGACTCTTCGACAAGTTTGTGTATGGGCTATGGTACTCGGGTGACCATTAAGGCCTATTGGCCTAAGGCCTATTGGCCTCTTGTTTAACTAAATTGTCTCTTTATACCATGTAGGAACTACAATCATTGGCTATTTCCTTGTGTAAGACCTTAATGGGAATACCAATCATTATTGTAAAACATGTTTACTATACTCTGTCCTAAGATATCCTTGATTCACACTTTGCTTAATTACTCGATATTTATAAATACCTCAGGATTCAAATGATATTCATTCAAAAGTATGAAAAATTTCCAAGATTTCTCCGTTGAAACGCCCCCTTTAGCTTATCAGGTTTCAATACACAGCTAAAAATTGTGATGTCTACTGGGATTTTGTATTGGAGCAGATGTTGTTAAATGATGTTGAAAAATTGCGCGACATATTCCGAGTGACTTCCGAATGGAGAAAAGATGTAAACATTCCCTATTATAAATCTCCGTAAGAAATCTGTTTTCGTTCCTGTGAATTTTTCCGAGTGAAAAATGATAATGTGTCAATGAAGATATCTTGGAAATTTTCCCTTTGTTTGATTTCAATTGCACTTCTTTCACAGGTATGTGTATTTTTATAAAAAATCGGCCAAATTATTGCATAAATAACTTGGGACAGACTATAGTATTAATTCCTAACCTGTGATTTGTGCATGTATTCTTATACCTTAAGTTACATGTACTGTAGAAGAACTAAGTAAGTTTAATCTTATATTGCTTCCGTCGTTGTTTGTTTTAGGTGGATGAGTACCACGCTGTGCGACAGAAGCTCACTGCTGAAATGGCTGACCATTCCAATCTAATCAGGAGCATGGTTGTACGGGCAGAAGATGCCAGACTGATGGACTGATGGGCGACATGTAAGTTATAGTAGACACATGCACTGAATCGCTGCAAAGTTATTGATATGTGTTTTTAAGATTGCTTGAGATTTCATTGAAGGCACATCAATACATGTACCACACAAAAGACATGTAGATGTTTAGTATTCTGCTTGAAGCAGTAGTTTTTAAAGGTTTGGAGAATGCATTTGGTAGTTACAAGGTACCCATTGCTTGGGATTACACACACCGTTAGCTTGTTGGTTCTGTAAGGTCTTGATTTTTAGCTCACCGAGACGAAGTCGGGGGGAGCTTATGCTATACCCCTGGCATCGACATCAGCATCCGGACCTGGTTAAAGGTCTTACGCAAGGAAATAGCCAATCAAATTGAACTTAGTCAATTGTAGTTCCATATATATAGAGAATTTATTTTCTTTCTTCCTTTTTTTGGCACCTTATTTTAGGCCTACAGTATTGATTTTGGACTCAGTGGCTAGGAGAATTATTACTTTAGTGGAATTGTCACACTAATTTCAATGGAACTATTTTTTAGATGCGCATGATGCAACTTCCTGGAAGGTGCTGAGTCTGTTTGTCAACATGTGAAACCCACATGTATTTTAAGGATAGGTATGTTTACTATCAATTAATTATCTCTCTTAGAAGCCGGATAAGGCGTTGTTTTTCTGATCTAAAAGTTTTCTTGAAGCATTTAACTATAATTTCTCTTTCATGAATTATATGCTGAGAGTATAGTTAATCAATTAACATAATTAAAGCTATATAGTAACATATAGTGAAATTAATTCCTTGTGTGAGACCTTAAGAGAAACATGTAACTTTTATTTAAACAGCATTTTTTCTAATTTCAGGAGTTGTCTCCCTTGTTAAAGATCAACAATGGCGAATAAACAATGCGGGATGCTGTTTTGTCATCAACGGTGAAATTTGACACCTGTATACCCGTATTTCTACCAATCGTCTCTGTCCTCTTTGTTGTGTATATTAGGCAGGTAAAAAAATCAAGATAATTGTTTGAAATCATTTTGATAAGATAAACAATGAAAAATATAACATATTTACATGAACAGAGTCCCTCATAAAAGGACATGTCACATTTTAAACATGCCCATCATTCACACGTTACCATACATTCAGTGCACATTTTCAAAACATAGAAATCATTAGATGTAATACGAAATTCACATGATAGGTATAATATAACAAACATTTCATACATGTTAACTACATACACCCCCTACCCCACCCACCCATGATACCCCCCCCCCCCCCTTCACACTTAGCTACTTCCTGTTAACTTTGGATCTGTTTGTGATTTACTATAAGTGTCTTTAGACTTTTTATCGTAGAGCTGATATCTCTTAGATCTGTAGAATTTTCTTTGGAATTTATATTTTAATAGTTTTTGTTTCATTTTAAATTAATTTTGCCTATTTTACCGTTGTTTTAGATGATGGACCATCTACTTCCTTTTACAACAGGTGCCCCTACAGATTCACAAAGTTCCAATGTAGAATTTCCATGACCCCGATTGAGTGAGTGCACAACTTTATGTATTCTGCTTTCAAAATTTCTACTACTAGTAATACATTTTGGATTTGATTTTAAATATGCCCTATTCACAGATTCAGATTTTTGTGTACAAGTGTGATATGTTTTAATTCTATCAAGATTATTAGGTCCCAAAGTCAAATTTATACAGTCTTTTAACAAGTATCTGTCTTCTTCTGTCATGCTTAATTCAAAGTCATGAGGCAACACTGAAGAGTTCCACTTGTTGTTTTTCAGTCCGTGACAGGAAAAGAAATGAAGTTGGCAGGACTTTCCACACTGTCCTTGGTATGTCCTTGGTAGCAGCTGATGATGGAACCGACAGCAGTTGACATGCGCGGGTATGTTGGGGCTTCCCACAGCATTGTGTAGAAAGTCACTTGTCTGTACTTCGTATACTTCATACAATATGACGTCATAATCAACTTTGACGTCACGATCTGCATTCCATTCGATAGTTCTCAGGGAAAGTATTGTAACGTTAAAATTGAATTATGTAGAAACAGTAATAAAACCGCTTATTACCTTTATATAGATGCTGACGTTAATGCTAGACGTATAGAATTCATTCATATTAATCATCAGTATCAAATAATTGGCTGAATTAAAGCTTCACCTCAAGTAAAAACTTTATAAATTAGTGGTTTGGAGACTCTCCCTGTTATATGTAAACAACTGAAAGAAGAAATTTTAATGCATGTAAAAACAGTTTGCGCAGGTGAAAGATCAATACAATTCTAAAATATTTTACATAAAATTGGTAGAGAATATAAGTACCAATGTGAATCATGCTTGGGAAACCAACGGATATACCCCAATTTTATGTAAATCGCTTTTAATTAATACAAATGTGCCTTCTTTTGATGATTTGATGAAATGTTTTAACAATGTCTTTAATAAACGAAATTTCTATTTCAAGCCCAAGCAAGAACCTCAAAGTATATGACATAACAAAGGATTTTTCTTAAAAATATTTATGATTTAATGTCATAAATCACCTGCGCCGATGCGATTTAATCAGATAAATTGCATGTTAGGATACGCTCGTCACGTGACAACGAAGCACATATGACGTCACAAAAATGCATCAAATATAATGTTTAACATTGTTGTCAATTTATGTTATTCAGATTTTAAGGAATACTTCCGGTCAAAGTAAATTTGTGTTGATTCAAATACTATTGTTTTTCAGCCGTATTTTAGCTCTGGGACATCTTAACATTGCTTTCATCAAAGGTAAGTCTCCGGAGTAGTGTTTGTAGCAGTTTTCATACTCGGTCCTGCATCTAAGCTTCAAGTCCAGGGCAAATCTTCTCTGCATGGATTCTCTCATAGCTTTTGTTCTTCCAGGAAACATGTGACTGCTGAATGGAGCCTTAGCAGTCTATTTTCTTTGAGAGTCAAAGAAGTGGCGCAGGTCTTTGAGGTTTTCAATCATATGCCCTTGCTTTTCAGATGCACCGGAAGCAGCGGCACTATCTCCATCACTGGTGAAATGGAAAATGACGAGTGGACGGTCATCACTTTGCAGCTCACCGATGCTTTCCGCAGCCCATCTCTTTTCGTCTCCAATGGTGGTCTCTGGATGGTTGCAGTGCAGTCTTCATGTCATGGGCAGGTAACTTCCTTTCCCTTGGCTCTAAGATGGGTGCCTCTCATGCCCAGTTTATTGCCACAAAACCACACTGCCACAACATTCTTCTTCTTGGTAGCATTTTCACTTAAAGTGTATGTCACTTGTGTGGCAGCTTGGAATGGTGTTATACCAAGCATCTCCTGCTCTTATAGGTGTATTGGCAAGTCCGCATTTCTCGTTAAGGTCTTGAATGTCCTGCCTTATTTTCTTCATGCTGTTTTTGTTCACATCAGTGGAGATTTTTCCTACTTTATTGCAGATCTGTTGAATGGCTGATGCTGGTTCAATGTTGGCGCCAAGAAGTGTACCACGCATACCTTCTGTTGTAAGGCTGGTACCCAAGTGACAGATAGCCATGGCCACATTAAGCTGTGCGGCTCTTCGTTCTCTTCCAGATCGACTAACTTCCTCATACAGTTTTTCGCGGTGACTGGTGTAGTGGCACTTCTTACATCGAATGGAGAGGATCCATGCCAGGCCTCGCTTTTCCTCCCCATGCTGGTTCCAGTCCAGTGAACCAGTCACAGTCCGGGAATTTCTGTGAGTGCTCTTTAAATGCATGATTATATATAGTTTAGCAGTTTTTAACTCACCTGAGCTGAAAGCTCAAGTGAGCGTTTCTGATTACTTTTTGTCCGGCGTCCGTCTGTCTGTCCGTCTGTCTGTCTGTCTGTCTGTCCATAAACTTTTTACATTTTCGACTTCTTCTCCAGAACCACTATACCAATTTCAACCAAAGTTGGCACAAAGCATCCTTAGGTAAAGGGGATTCAAGTTGTTAAAATGAACGGCCACACCCTCTTTCAAGGGGAGATAATTAAAAATCATTGAAAATTTGTTGGTATTTTTCAAAAATCTTCTTCTCAAAAATCATTTGGCCAGAAAAGCTGAAACTTGTGTGGAAGCATCCTCAGGTAGTGTAGATTCAAGTTTGTTCAAATCATGATCCCCGGGAGTAGGATGAGGCCACAATGGGGGGTTGAATTTTACATAGATATATATAGAGTAAATCTTTAAAAATCTTCTTCTCAAAAACCACTCGGCCAGGAAAGCTGAAACTTGTGTGGAAGCATCCTCAGGTAGTGTAGATTCAAGTTTGTTCAAATCATGATCCCTGGGGGTAGGGTGGGGCCACAATGGGGGGTCGAATTTTTTAGATAGGAATATATAGAGTAAATCTTTAAAAATCTTCTTCTCTGAAACTGATCAGCCAGGAAAGCTGAAACTTGTGTGGAAGCATCCTCAGGTAGTGTAGATTCAAATTTATTCAAATCATGATCCCCGTGGGTAGGGTGGTGCCACAATGGGGGTTGAATTTTTACATAGGAATATATAGAGTAAATCTTTAAAAATCTTCTTCTCAAAAACCATTCGGCCAGAAAAGCTGAAACTTGTGTGGAAGCATCCTCAGGTAGTGTAGATTCGAGTTTGTTCAAATCATGATCCCCGGGGGTAGGGTGGGGCCACAATGGGGGGTCGAATTTTTACATTAGAATATATAGAGTAAATCTTTAAAAATCTTCTTCTCAAAAACCATTTGGCCAGAAAAGCTGAAACTTGTGTGGAAGCATCCTCAGGTAGTCTAGATTCAAGTTTGTTCAAATCATGATCCCTGGGTGTAGGATGGGGCCACAATGGGGGGGGGGGTTGAATTTTTACATAGGAATATATAGAGTAAATCTTTAAAAATCTTCTTCTCTGAAACTGATCAGCCAGGAAAGCTGACACTTGTGAGGAAGCATCCTCAGGTAGTGTAGATTCAAATTTGTTCAAATTATGATCCCCGTGGGTAGGGTGGGGCCACAATGAGGGTTGAATTTTTACATAGGAATATATAGAGTAAATCTTTAAAAATCTTTTTCTCAGAAACCATTCGGCCAGAAAAGCTGAAACTTGTGTGGAAGCATCCTCAGGTAGTGTAGATTCAAATTTATTCAAATCATGATCCCCGGGGGTAGGGTGGGGCCACAATGGGGGGTTGAATTTTTACATAGGAATATATAGAGTAAATATTCAAAAATCTTCTCAAAAACCATTCGGCCAGAAAAGCTGAAACTTGTGTGGAAGCATCATCAGGTAGTGTAGATTTAAGTTTGTTCAAATCATGATCCCTGGGGGTAGGGTGGGGCCACAATGGGGGATCGAATTTTTTAGATAGGAATATATAGAGTAAATCTTTAAAAATCTTCTTCTCTGAAACTGATCAGCCAGGAAAGCTGAAACTTGTGTAGAAGCATCCTCAGGTAGTGTAGATTCAAGTTTGTTGAAATTATGATCCCCGTGGGTAGGGTGGTGCCACAATGGGGGTTGAATTTTTACATAGAAATATATATAGTAAAACTTGAAAAATCTTCTTCTCAAAAACCATTAGGCCAGAAAAGCTGAAATTTGTGTGGAAGCATCCTCAGGTAGTGTAGATTCGAGTTTGTTCAAATCATGATCCCTAGGGATAGGGTGGGACCACAATGGGGGGTCGAATATTTTACATAGGAATATATAGAGTAAATCTTTAAAAATCTTCTTCTCTAAAACTGATCAGCCAGGAAAGCTGAAACTTGTGTGGAAGCATCCTCAGGTAGTGTAGATTCAATTTTGTTCAAATCATGATCCCCGTGGGTAGGGTGGGACCACAATGGGGAGGTCAAATTTTACATAGGAATATATAGAGTCATTCTTTAAAAATCTTCTTCTCTGAAACTGATCAGCCAGAAAAGCTGTAACTTGTGTGGAAGCATCCTCAGGTATTTTAGATTAAAGTTTATTCAAATCATGATCCCTGGGTGTAGGATGGGGCCACAATGGGGGGAGGGGGGTCGAATTTTTACATAGGAATATATTGAGAAAAATCTTGAAAAATCTTCTCAGAAACAAATTGGGCAGAAAAGCTGCAACTTGTCTGGAAGCATCCTCAGGTAGGGAAAATTCAAATTATTCAGATTATGATCCCTGTGGGTAGCATGGGGCCACAATTTGAGGGGGGGGGGGTGTCAAATTATTACATAGGAATATATAGGGAAAAACTTTTTAAAACACAAATTGTCTAGAAAAGCTTTAGTCAGTTCAGTCTTCAAATAGTCTAGATTAAAATTTGTCAAAATCATATTCTTCAGGAGTAGGGTTGGGTCACATGGGGGGGGGGGGGGGGGGGGGGGGGGTCCAATTTTTCAAAGGAAAACATTTAAATTGTTCACAAAAATTCAAATGGCTTTTATATATGGTTTTACTTATATGCAAGCATTTTGACATATTGTTGATTCTTTAAAATTGTTTAGACTCTGGCCCCTAGATAATTCTTGGACCTCAAAAGGGGTTCAAAGTTTGATGTAGGTTTATAGCCCATATATAAACAGTTGTTTAGGTCTGATCATCTTCTCGAGAACTGCAATGCTCAATATGTGATATGACTGTGAAATCATCTTGTTACAAAGGGTGTCAATGATAAACATAAGAATATGCAGGGAAATTTTTTTTTTATACTGAATCTATTTTACGACAGTGTTCAGATATTTTGTATATGACTCTATAAAGCTGATTTTATTATGTTTGTTGTTGCTCAGGTGAGCAATGTGGCCCATGGGCCTCTTGTTTCTTGATGGAGTACTTTGTAAAGTTTGGATTTGGGGTTCAGCCCGGGTCGCAAAATCTTCATCTCACTGCTTCTTCGCTCTGCATCGCTAACTGTGAACATTCCATTCTTCTGTTGTTGTACAATGTCCTGAAACTCTTCTTTACTTAGCCTTCTTATAGGACATAGACACTGGACTCGGCTTACAGTCCCTGTGCTTTTCTGGCCCTTCACTGGTTGTTGTGAGGAATACTTCCTTTGTTGTACTGATGTTGATGCAGCCACTTTGGTCCCTTCCCAGATAGCATGACTACGTTGGGCCAACGTTGGTAATTGGTTGTACCGTTGGTCGATGGTTGGCGTTGGGCACACAATGTTGGCCCAACGTTGGGCCAACATTATAACACTTCTTTCATTGCACATTGATTGCTTTGTTGGCATAACAACGTCGGGCCAACGTTGGGCCACCATAAGTAAAACATGTGATCTCTATTTGTTGGTAATGCACAGTTGAGCCAACGTTGGGCCAACATCTTAACATGCTATGAATTTCGACAAAGTGTTGGTTGGCATAACAACGTCGGGCCAACGTTGGGCCAACATAAGTAAAACGTGTGATCTCTATTTGTTGGTAATGCGCAGTTGAGCCAACGTTGGGCCAACACCTTAACATGCTATTAATTTCGACTAAGTGTTTGTTGGCGTAACATTGTTGGGCCATGGGAGGGCCAACTTAGGTAAAACATGTGATCTTATTTGTTGGTAATGCGCAGTTGGGCCAACATTGGGCCAACATCTTAACATGCTATGAATTATGACCAAGAGTTAAAACAAACAAACAGATAACATAAACACAACCCCCTCCTCCTAGAAAAAACTTAAGGTATATACGTGGGTAAAATATGTGATTTGCTCTGTTAATTTTCATGGCAATTATAAGGAATTTATAGGGTCTAAATTCTTTTTAAAGACATGAAAATGTTAATTTAAAAGTGTGTATGTATAATAAGTAGAGTTAAATCTATTTCTATTACTTTGGAATACATAACATGATCTCAATAATTTGGGTTGATAAATAGTTAATCTATGTTATTAATATAAAAAGTTTTAAACTATCAATCGTTGGCGCAACGTTGGTTCATTGTTAGATTTTAAACCCGACAATGAATTTTTTCATGTTTAGAGAAATTTTAGTGGTAAATTGTATTGGACTTAATTAACTGTTGGGTCATAGATGTTGGCCATTGTTGCTCTTTGGGCTCTTGTTTATGAATCTGATGAGCTGTATGTACACGTGTATCTGGAGCGCCTATTGCATAACGAATCTTAAAGTGTCGAAATTAAGAGGCAGACGGAGCTCCTTCACTGACCAAGTATCTGGGTCAGTGCTACTCACAGCATGGGACTGGCCAGTTTCCTTGGAGATCGGTCATCCGATATAACCAGGATGGTCAAAACTGCCACGTTTTATTTCGAATATATTGCAACCGTTGTGCATGTACACCTTTAGTAAATAGTGTTTTTTCTACGAATTATACATTAGAAGATTGGATTGGGAATAAATATGCTACAAAAAAGTAAGTACATAATAAATTAGTATATTAACTTATGTACGTAATAATATTAATATTCCTTTTTTTCAGGTGCTTATTGTGTTCATAAAAAAACGAATTATCATGTATGGTTTCACTTGATTGATTGAACATTTCAGTTTGACCTTAGTTTTCAAAAAAGCTTTCAACTGAAAGGCGACAATAATAAACGTCAGTGTATATCTTTTTTCCATCACTATCTAAATTGATTTTGATGAAAAAAAAACTATTTTGTGCAGGGGCATGGCAGGGTTTTCATACTAGTGTAGGGTATTTGGAAGATGCATAATAGTATTACCGGTACATCAAAAAACATATGATTTATTTAGAATAATATGCAGTTGAATTTTAAATTTCAAAATTAAGTGGAAACCAGACACTGTGCCCCCTGGCGTGAAAAGGTGAAAGAGTTATGGTTCTTTCAAGAAATCGATTGCTTATGTAATGTTTGTTTATATTATATATTGTTTGAATTATCCAACAGTTAAATAAAAAAATATAAAATATATAAGTATTCATAATAAAATATATATGATACATTCCTCTACAGTATAACTGATTATGTTGATGCATATTGCACATTAAAATATAACAACTAGAATTTACATTTTCAGCCACAGTAAGAAAAAAACAGATTGTGTGCCTCTGCAACAGATGCAGAGATTGCAACCGTTGCAAAGGACAAGTTCCGTTTGGCAAAGACCGCGAAGGTGAAAGGAAAAAAGGGAGGAAAGAAAGAAAAGCAATGAGGCAACCCAAGCCACTGAGGCCAGTTACCCGGACAGTGATTAGATCCTACAGTTCGATTGTTATGAAAGAATCTACATAGACAAAGAAATATCTAACGATTCTTTTTAATTCTTAAAAGTGTTTAAATGTGATGTAAATTTTTACTTAGAAAGAATAAAACCTGTATAATAGTTAAGTTTTCGTTGCATAAAATATTTAAACTCCTGCATCTTAATAGCCAAACAGCAAACAGGAATTAATTAGACATGATCGTTGCAATTAAATTGGAATTAGATTGAATAAGTGCCGACATGCAACGTTTAGCCACTGAAAGTTTGCTCATCGTCACTACGTTGGCCCTCAGCTGCTTACTAGGTTGGACCAACATTGGCAGAGTACGTTGGGCCAATGTAATTTTCCTCGTAGTCTTTACGTTGGGGCAACGTTGGCCCTCAGTTGTTAACTACGTTGGACCAATGTTGGCAGGCTACGTTGGGCCATTGTAATTTTGCTCATCGGCCCTACGTTGGCCCAACGTGTTGGACCAACGTAGGTCCAACACGTTGGGCCAACGTAGGGCCGATGAACAAAATTACGTTGGCCCAACGTAGTCTGCCAACGTTGGTACAACGAAATGAACAACTGAGGGCCAACGTTGGCCCAACGTAGTCATGCTATCTGGGTTCTTTGGCATGATTGATATTGAACTGTAAACATGTAGACTTTTTCTAAGAATGTGATTTTGTGTGTGGTGCAAATTTTTTAGTATTGTAAACTCTCAGTCTGTTTATTTATTTTAGGGCTGCCATGTCTTCTAAGAGAAACTCCATCAGCCTCATCATCCCCCCCCCCCCCCCCCCCCCCATTGCTTAAGAACCCCTTATCTTAATAATCACTTGCCATTAATCAGTGATCACCGTCATCACAGCTCCAAGGTACATTATTGAAGATTCTTCTGGCACCATTTTTTAGTTATAATTAGAATGAACAATAATTTGCTAATTAATTCTAAAATTTTAGTCAACTTCCTGTTTCTTAGTTAATTAATGCCTATTAATTAGAGTTGAATTTTTTTTTTAAAGCACAAACACATAAACTCTAACATTTCAGGTTTCATTTCATCCAAAATTCTGTTCTCAACATCTCACTGGTTAAATTTTATTGAGTTTTGAAATTATGTTCTGTAGATGAATTTTAACAGAAATTTACTCCAGAATTCAGCAGTCTGTTAAGAAGAGTTATCTCCTACTTTTTAATCCCTTAGGGTCAAAAGTAGATTTTCATACCCTAGTATATGAGAGATAGATAACTACTAGAACTACTACTACTACTACTTTTTGCAAATTTCATTTAATTTCATGAACTTTTAGCTGTCTTGAAGGTCTTACGCAAGAAAATAGCCAATCAAATTGAACTAATTTAATAAATAGTCAATTGTAGTTCCATATATATAGAGACAATTTCTTTTCTTTCTTCCTCTTTTGGCACCTTATTTTAGGCCTACTGTATTGAATTTGGACTCATTTGCTAGGAAAATTATTACTTTAGTGGAATTGTCTCACTGAATTGAGTGGAACTATTTTTTAGATGCTCACTTCCTAGATGGTGTTGAGTTGAATTTTTGAGGTGGAATCTGCCTGGAATATAGGGGGATTCTGGCAGGAATCCGCAAATTTCAGGCGTATTTGGGGTGGAGACAGAATTTTGAAAAGTTACGCCCGAGTAGAAGAGGCAGTTTCCAGGCACCATTTCAAATTTCCAGGCATCATTTGGCAAGCTCAAATTTTCCTGGCGTAAAATACCAAGAAATTGAAACAAAATTCTGCTTGGAAATTTAAGCAGGAGTAAAAATCTTCTGATTGGTCAATATCAATTGATGTGTTACGGTCATTTCAGTAAGGTTAAGTTTGAATTAAGTTAGGAAGGAGAGAAGTTGGTGTGGGTGAAATGATTAACACAGACAGGCTTCTTATACTCCTATACTGTCCTTGCTTGATTATACAATATATGCTGGTATGTTAGGTGATTAGATTAATACTTATTCTAGTAAATTTGAGTGTACATGACATTGTATTGTTACTGAAATTTGTATTTCACTTAAAACTAGATTTACAGTTTACTAATGTGAGGCACTGAGACTTAATGTAGAGTACATTGTATGGCATTTAGTTGTGTATAATTCAGAATGGGGTTTCAGAGTGATCAAAGTTTAAGAGCATTTCAAAACTTTATCATGTTCTTTGGAAATTAGTGTACACCCATGACAGTATTTGAAAATCCTAGATGAAAAAGAAATGGCTATTCGGGTCTGTAGGTCACTTGATATTGCATAATAAATAGGACTTTCCAAGCGTAAACATTTTTGAGGCGTCATTTCATTTTCCAGGCAAATTTTTTCCAGGCGTCATTTTATTTTTCCAGCCGTAGCTCATTTACATTTTTTGCCTCATATTCCTGCCCAATTCCGTCCGGTTTCCGCTTGGTTTACGCCTGGAGCCTCTACATCACCATATATGTAGAGAGATAAACTGACGCCCGGAATCCTTCTCTATATTACGCCTCTATTCCCCCTATATTCCAGGCAGAACATTTCGTACAGTCTAAGAGGAAGGTATAAAAAGTTTATGCATGCTTGAGTTAATGTTTTGAAAAAAAAAACAACTATGTTTTATAATTTTGATTTGAACACTTAAATTTTTACGTTTACATGCAATTTTACCTTTTGACATCACTGAGAGTGGGTTGTGATGTGTTTTAGAATTAAATGCACTCAGTGGGAAAACTTTTTCTCATAAATTGAAATTTTATTTACATTTAAAGTGGGTACACCTTAATTGAACCAGTTTCTTAAATCAGCAGAACATTACTTGATTATGATATATAGTAAGATGTATATACATGCGAGTCAAATAGGCACAAAATATGCAGTTTTGGAGAAAAAATAATGATTTTCAAAAACTCAAATCAGTAAATATGAACAAAAGCTCTGTACTGTGAGATTATCTTGCAGTTCACAAGCCCGAATCACTGAGCTATGAAGATATTTAACCAAATAAAATGATGCAAAACATTTAAATCCCCACCTTGTGATGTACTGTGTTAAAAAGTATGTATTGATGTAGTGAAGTACCTGAAATGAATCTTTACATAAAGATCTCTAAAATGTTAGCTGTTGATATTTAGCATGCAGCTGACAAATAAATGCATTCAGTGACATTTTCTTCCCTTTCCGTCATTAATTCTAGTATCAATTTTATTGAGTTATCATTATTAATCATTTGTAAAGAAACTTGGCATCCTTATAGAATTTATCATTTTGTATGCCCTTGTCAATTATTAAAAGTGCATGCATTACATGTACAAAGTTGTGAAATTTCAATAAACAACCTGAAAAATAAATTCATGTGATGACTAAATATATTGCTTCCTAAATTTTTAATCAGATCTCTGAAATGAAATTTGTCATTTAGATATACATGTACCTCAAGTCAACAGTCAAGAAACTTGCCGGATGCTACATCTCCAGAACAGTCATTGGACCACGGTCTTTCATGGCTTTATGACAGTGTGCATGCTTACGTAAGTATATTGATTTGTAGTATATAATATAATTTCAGATAAAAGTAGCATCCATAATGAAGTTAAAAGACGCTTTGTATATTTTGAAGATGTCAATCCGTTATGTTAAATATTTTATCAACAAGGATCTTACACATGTACAAGGATCTTACACATGGTACATGGGTTTTCATTTTAGACTGAACAGTGTAAAAGACTTGTCAATGCATTATGTCAATTAAGTCCAGGAAGGGACTTAATGAAAGGAGCTTCACTTTTCCCCATTGAGGAAATGACTATCAATGAAAGGGACCCTTTTAATTGTTTGTTAATGAATCAAGCCACATTTCTATGTTGTTATAAGGTATTAGTCCTTGATTATATACAAATCCAGTAATTGTTAAGATATCCAGTGTTGGTATGTACGTGTATAATAAGTCAGGTAGAATTTTCCAAAGTTATGCTGATCTATATCATCTACACTGTCTATTATGAAATATCTATGAATTAAATTTCAGTTTGAGAATCACATCAAGGCAAAGCTTACAGAGGTTATTAGATTGAAAGATGGAAGATCAAGGTGAATAGAATGTGAAATTACAATCAAGAGTTTCATGATTAATTATTGAAAAAAATTGCCATGTAAATTAATTTTCATACTTAATAAATCTGGTCCAAACTTAATTTAATCAATGAGCCAATATGAATTTTGCTAATTTGCTTTTATACCTATATGAATATGTATTGAAATATATGTTAAGTCATCTTCACAACGTCAAGGCTTTGTGATTACGGAACTCCACACAAACCCTTGACATAAGTCGCTATTTAAAACTCGGGCTCAGGCCGTTGTATTTCATTGGTTCCAAGCCAATCAGAATGCGGTTCTCATTCATATCAGAAACGATGTAAACAAATGTGGCTACGCACATGTTGATCCCAGAAAATAGCAAGTTTTCGATCTTGTTGTCGCATTTGTATGGATAATAACCTAAACAAATATTGCTGATTAATTTTTTTTTTTAATCGACATTCGTTCACTGTGTTAGAACAGCTTTCTGATTTGTTATAAATATGTTGCATACCGTTGGAAAACTATGGAAAGTCACCATACATCAAACGTGCTTAGTTCCAATTAATACGTTCTGTTTATCTATTACATGTAAAAATGATATCTCGAGCTTTTGATTTTCAGTGAGACAATTAATATTGTCTTATGTCAAGGGTTTGTGTGGAGTTCCGTAATCACAAAGCCTTGACGTTGTGAAAATGATGTTAAGTGAGATTTGTTGTACCAATCTCTTCCGTCCATGCAAAATACTAATACTGAGCTAGGTTTTGCTTTATATATGTCAAAAATTTGTTTTTTATGTAAAGCAAGAGATTCTCTTTTGTTTTGTTTGTTCAAATCTAAAATACCATTTTTGGCAAAATGATTTTTTTCCAATGTAATTGAAAGCAAGATGATGAATTGGTATTGTTATGTAATTGCAAGCTGTTATGCATGTCAGATGGATTGAAAGGCAGCTATTAAATGAGCATCTAGAGATGAGGAATTCTGAAAAGGGAATTGAGGAAAGACATAAACTTTTTGGAAAGGTGTCGTGTTAAATCACCTAAGAATTTGTGTTCTCTCTCTCTCTCTCTCTCTCTTTCTCTCTCTCTCTCTCTCTCTCGTCTTATTCAACTTTGAATAAAACTGTGATTATATTTTAAATATATATTTAACTTTTTTTCAAACAGGTTTGGAAAGAATTATATGCATTGGTTATGGAAGAGTTTGGAGTCTTCAAGTCAAGATCAATAATGTAAGTTTTTTAATGCACATGGTAAATGTGTTTGACAAACTAAATCTTGAAAAAGTAGTGTGCTGCAATTACAGAATCCCTTTGATTTCTAGTAGTACTCAATCATTCAAATCAACTGAAGGATCTTCAAATAAAAAGCATCAAAAATAGTTTTAATTAAGTTATTAAAGGGGCGTGGTCATTGTTTTTGTCAAAATTTATTTTTCCATTTTTAATGTTTACAATTCTGCAGTAATACATTGCTATTAGTCAATCAAACTTTGAGCTGTGTTTACACAACAGAGAATTATAAGCTCTGTATCTTGCTTATAACTTTACGACTGACACTCTAATTTTGGTTGATCATTAGATGTGCATTACTATAAAAAAAACTCAAATCAACCAAAATTGCGACCATGCCCCTTGAAGCTTTATTGAAATATAGACACTGTTTGCTTGAAAAAATCAATCATCTGTTATTTTATGTACAGTGATACATGTAATTACACTATAACATTAGTTTCTATATTAATTAATTACTTACCATAAGCTTTTGAATTTATTTTTGGAATCACATGAGAATGAAAGAGATATATGTTTATATATACATGTGTAACGGGCGGTTGCCCAATTTATCCCGAATCAATCAACAGGAATCGATTCCAGCCTTAACCGTTTATTATAAGTTTCAACGATAATACATTTATGCAGGTAACAAATAACAGTGCTTACTGTTCAGATCTTTTCCAAGATAATGCAACAAACTCCCTCTTCTGTATAATATAATAAAATGTGTACACCGTCGGGCTACCCCGGGCCGTGACATATTATGACGTCATATTGCACATACAGCGCTATAGCAAAAGTAAAAATGGTGTCGGCCTACTTTACTCTACGAAAAGTTAGAGTTATCTGTTCATTTTTTTACTGAGTTATCTTTATGTAGGAAGTGACGTTATTTTATATTTACTGTTGTCTGCACTTTGCTTTGTGATCGTAAACATACGGAGTTTAACAATGGATCGAAAATCTGGTGAACTTACCAATGAGGTTAAAAATCTAATCGTATCTTTGAAAATTGAAAATCACAAAACTTGTGAAATTGTTTCGGCTGTTGAATATGAGTGAATCTACCGTTCGATCTGTTCGGAATAAGTTTATTAAACAGGGAAGTGTGGAAAATTTACCTCAAGTTGGTAGACCTCGAAAGTTGTCACACAGAGATGAAAACTGGATAATGCGTCCGGTCAAAAGTAACAGGTACAGGACCTTAAATAACATTACACTGGATTTTAACTAAGGAAAACATCGAACAGAAACTGTCCATAAAAGTACAGTCCAGAGATTTCTCAAAGAACAGGGATATAAACGAAAAGTTGTGCGAAAACGCATGGCTGTTCGTGAAGTGAACCGAAAAAAGCGATTATCTTGGTGTTTAGAGAAACGACGATTAACAATGGAACAGCATTGGAACAAAGTAATATTTTCTGACGAAAGTCAAGTTGTTATTGGTGAAAATCACAGAGTTTATGTCTGGAGAAAGGCAAACGAGGCGTATCTACCTCAGTGCATGTGCCCCCCTCGTAAGCATCGCGACGAGTTGCAGTTATGGTGTGGGGATGCATAACTTATGATGGTGTTGGGACTTTGTGTCTTGTTGATGGCAACATAACTGCTCAAAAGTATATTGACATACTCGACAAACACTTGTGGCCAGTTATAGCGAGGCATTTTTCTGATAAACCTTACCTTTTCCAAGATGACAATGCACCCGTGCACAGAGCCAGGATTACTTGTGAATATAAGGTAAATAACAACATTCCTTCCATCACATGGCCGGCAGTCCCCGGACATTAATATTATTGGAAACGTTTTGTTGAAAATAAAGCCCTCACTCCAAAACATGGCCAGAGACTTTACTACCCAAGATGAACTTTTTAATGTTATACTTGACATTTGGCAAAACATCGCCCCTGAGTACGACGTTAAAAACCTGTACCTATCAATTCCCCATCGTTTTGCTATAGCACTGTAGATGACGTTAAATGTACAATGACTGTAACTATAATTATTAGATATATATGAACAATATTATTAATAAAAATATGTATATTAATATGTATAGAATTATGTTGATTAAATATACATAACTGAGTAATTATATTCAATTACTGAAATATTGATTTATACATATTAAATAAAGAAGTCAACCACCACACTCGCCCCTTCTCAAGACCTAATGTTCTATGTACATTAGTCTTAATTACCAATTCAAACATTAAATTTACACACAATAAAGAACTGAACAAGTATCAATATTACATACATAAGAGTACAATTAAATACTGACATGTCATAATAAGCAAACAGACATTTTCAAATATAATAGCATATAGCATGTCAATAGATACGAACATGTCAAAGCACACAGTAAACAATATGAAACTGATTTAAGTTTACAAATTAAAGTTAATGAAATTAAGCACATCTATAAAGTTATTGTCTCACGTTTACTGTTGGGGGAAAAGTTCCTCTTGCTCAAGTAGTTCAGTAATTTTCCTCTTCAGTGCACGGTTTTCGCTCTCCAAATCGCGGAGGGACAATCCAGGTCGCTGTAGTCGTTCCAAGCGCTCCTTGAGCACACATGAGCAATTCTGTCTCTCTGGTTACCCAGTTTTATAATATACATCTGGAGTGAGTCTGTGTTGATACAGGTGTAAGTTCCATCACAGAGAGAAGAGGATCTGCCATCAAAGAAGAAGGTTCCAACAGCAAGGAAGATGGGTCCAACGAGGAAGAAGTCTGCTCCAACGAGGAAGAAGACTGCTCCAACAAGGAAGAAGAAGGCTGTGATGAGGAAGAAGATGGCTGTGAAGAGGAAGAAGATGGGTTCAATGAGGAAGAAGACTGCTCCAATAAGGAAGAAGATGGCTCCAACTAGGAAGAAGATGGGTTTAATGAGGAAGACTGCCCCAATGAGGAAGAAGACTGCTCCAACGAGGAAGAAAACTGCTCCAACAAAGAAGAAGACTGCTCCAACAAGGAAAAAGACGGCTGTGATGAGGAAGAGGATGGCTCCAATGAGGAAGAAGATGGGTTCAATGAAGAAATAGACCGCTCAGTCACCGGGGGAGGAATGACCACAGTAGGGTTTTGTAGGGTTTGACAAGATATATCTAATTCTAGAATTTGAATGCTCTAACTCAAAACTTAAGCAAGATATTGCATTTCATTCAAGTTTTAGTAATTTCCTTGTCAAAACCAGAAGTACTAGAACCAGAAGTCCAAAACCTTACATACGTGTGTCATTTGGAATTGCTATAAGTCTGTACAATTAATATTTCAATATCTCTTACCGTTTTCAAAACATCCGTGATGAAACTTTGTCGAGAATAATAATAATAAAAAAGACAAAAACAATAGGTCTTTTCGACCGAAGTCAAAAAGCTCTAATTAAGGAAAGCAGTTTTTGATTTACACTAGACCTGTTTTTGTCTTCAACAAAAAGAAAGAGTGCTTTTCGTCTTGTACGACAGTCCTACTACAAAAAAAATGAAAAAAATAATGAATAAATGTGATGTGACGCAATACAATACACACCCATGTGGCTTAGATCTGCCATGTTTACATTGTGAAAAGTGTTAATACAAGATTGAGATGCATATTGAATGGATAGGTGTTACATGACTGGTTGAAATGACATCGTTTTACTTAAGAAAAATCAGTGCTGCATATAAACAATGTGGCCAGATAGCATTGGCTAAGAAATAAACACGCCAGGTCAAATTCTTGTCGCGAGCGGCCAATTTAAGATGTTGGAAAGCCAAGTTTGATTTACTGATGCACATTCTCCTGCTGTTTTGAATTGCACGTGGTCAGACACCGATTCTGTACCATGCATTTGTGAATTACAAGAAAGGAAAGTCTGAAATGAATTAAGGTCAGTCATGTATTTCAGCCTAGTCGGGGGAAAAAAAAGGATGAGAGAAAAAAAAAACGAAGCTGAGAGAAAATGTTAACAAAATTCAAATAAAATTGGGGTCTAGGAAAGAAGAGTTATCCTTCATAAAGTATTGTCACAGGTTGCTGATAAAAATGCAAACACAGATTTTCATTGTAAATTGAGCATGAATTTATTAGATACAAATATCGAAGTGTTGAATTTTTGTTTCACGGGATGATGGTTTAATGCCGCCGGAGTTGATTAATTTCTTCAAACCTACTATTTTGTTTCAAATTTGGCTGTGGTTTTTATAAATAATCTTCCAAGGAAATTTTCTTCTTGTAAGTCTGCGTTGATACAGTTGTAAGTTCCATCGTAGAGAGAAGAAAATCTGCCATCAAAGAAAAAAATTCCAACGGCAAAGAAGATGGCTCCAATGAGGAAGAAGACTGGTCCAACAAAGAAGAAGACTGCTCCAACAAAGAAGAAGACTGCTCCAACGAGGAAGAAAACTGTTCCAACGAGGAAGAAGACTGCTCTAACAAGGAAGAAGACTGCTCCAACAAGGAAGAAGACTGCTCCAACAAGAAGACTGCTCTAACAAGGAAGAAGACTGCTCCAACAAGGAAGAAGACTGCTCCAACAAGGTTGAAGATGGTTCCAGTGATGAAGAAGACGGCTCCAACGAAGAAATAGACGGCTCAGTCACTGGGGGAGGAATGACCACAGTCCCAGTGTCATATAATGTTTGAACCCCACGATATATTGAACCCGGATTCAAAATATCACTGTGATATATAACCCCCCCCCCCCCCCCCCCCCCCCCCATAAAATATTGAACCTGGGGTTCAATATATTATGGCCGTGATATATTGAACCCCCCTCTGCTTTTCCAGTGTGTGAAATTAACTTTTTTGTACCATAGACAAATGGTCCACAGCATTTTCAAAATCTATAGACCTGACTGATTTCCTATAGACCAAAAACAAGAAAAAATATTATTCTCTCTTTGTTTTGTAATTTTATTCATGGTGAAATAACTTGTGCTTCGCAGCAAAATAAGGAACTCTTACTATAGAAACACGGTACAGAATGCCCCGCTTTAAAACCCACACACGTCACACAATGACACTGCCTTGTAATGATTATTTTGTAATACCAATACAAAAAACTCAGATAGAGTAAAGGAAAGTAAATAGTTAAAATACCCTATTCCCTTGAATACTGTAAATAACACGATACAAAATGAAACAAAAGCACAAAATCAATATATCACGGCCATAATATTTTGAACCCCCTTTCCAAAGGGAATTGGAAATAGGAGGGGTTCATTATATCGGGTCCACAATATTTTGAAACCCCTCTCCAGTGGGAATTTGAAATATGTATGGGGCTCAAAATATCATAGCCATAATACCGTAATCCGACAAATATAATACACACTTTTTTTCCAGGATTTTTTACCGTGAGAAAAGGGTGTGTATTGTACACCCCTATAGGATTTAGACACATTCTTTTCCTAGGTGAAGCACGGAATATTATACTGCGTATTACCTAGACTGACCAGACAGGGCCGATACCCCGCTATACATCGTAATATTACTTCATTATCACATTATATATTAATATATAACCCTTAGGAAATCATTGTTATAGCATATTATTAAAGAAAATGTATACTTAAAAGTCTGTTAATCAATAAACTTTTAATTTGAACTGACTATTCTTTATCTCCGTGAACACCGCCATTACAGCTGTTATTAATAGAATGTTTTGATAATTTGGGCATGGTTAGCCACGTGCTATTTGTAATTGGTTTTTGAAACAGCTTATCCATCATTTGGGTCATTTTAAAGCATTTTCATGTAATGATGATTTATTGCAAATAATTATGAATGTAAATAATCATATAGCCCATTCCGTTATTGAAGCCATTGCTGTGCTCCCCAGCGCTAACGCTTGACACTTTCGTTATTTCAGACACCCCCTAAGGCTATAAGTGTACTATAAACAACACAAATATTAGTGCACATATTTTATTATGTTCAAGGCATCACAGATATCATTAGAAGGCAATTAACATTGAAATCTGTTAAAACATTTTATACGCACAGTCAATTCAAAGCACTACACTTAAACAGTTCAATAGAGTCCCGTTTTGTAAGAAAGGTGTCACTTTCAACTAATCAAATAAATAAATAAATGGCAAACATATATAAATAAAATGAAACAGCAGCAAAATAATAACATTGATCACATCACAGAACTGATCACATAAAGCACTGAACACTTAAAATTCTTCAGACTCCTCGTCGTCACTTTCGCCGAATGTCCTGTAGATGTCTCCAAGCACAGAGAGGGGGGTTTCATCTTCACTATCGTCATCATAGGCAATGTCATTTCTGTCACAATCTTCTTCAATGTCACTGTCCTCTGTAGATGTGGATCGTGTTTCCTCCCAGAGAATGTCGTCCTCAGATCCATCGAGTGCGTCGGAAATGCAGCATTTCTTGAAAGCACGGATGATGATCTGGGGGTCGAGTTCTTCCCACGCTTCTTTGATCCATGTACAGATGGTGTCAAGTTCGGGTTTCCGCATGCGTCCCTGAGCTGTGTATGTATGCTTGTCACTGCACATCCACGAATTCCACTTCTGTCTGAGTGCTACATTCATAGCCTTGTTCATGCTCACGTCAAAGGGCTGTAGAACACTGGTCATTCCTCCGGGAATAATAGCGATATCTGTTTGGTGATTTTCTTTCAGGATGTTCTTTACAGCTTCGGATCGATGGCAGCGGAACACATCCAACACTAACAGGCCTCGGTCAGCACTTGGTCGTCGTCCCCACACTTTCTTGATACAGTCTTTCATAATGTCATCATCAAACCAACTGTTGGGATGCACGTTCACATAGATTCCCTTAGGAATGTCACATGAAGCACTGAACACAGCACTGAAGTTTCGGCATTGTCTTTCACTTGAACACAACGTACAGCGGCAACTTTCTACCATCAGCAGTGCAGGCTAACATCATGGTAAGTCTGTTTTTCTCGTTTCCTGTTGTCTTGATGGATACTGATGATGCACCCTTGGGGTTGACAGTGGTGTGGGCAGGGAGATCGAAAGTCAGAGGAGTCTGGTCTGCATTCCCGATCTGTGACAAGCTGTAGCGATTTCTCTTCCTCATTTTGATCACAAAACTTTGGAAGTTGGAGATTTTATCTTCGTAGACCTCTGGAAGTTTTTGAGAAATGTGGGTCCGGCGTTGGATGGGCAGGTTGTTTCTTTTCAGGAAGGAGTAACACCAATCCATGGATGCTTTTAAGTCTCGTGCCTTGGGGTCCTTCTTGGTGAGCTTTAGAGCTTTGAGGCGGATATTAGCAGTTGAAACAGCATACCCCAACTGTCTGTGTTCCGTGACCCAGTTGAGCAGCTCGGCTTTTATGTTGGGGAAAAATGCTGAACCCCCTCTTTCTGCCATCTTGGTCTTTGGTAGCTGCTGTAGTCTGTCTCTCTGACATCTCCATAGTTACACATTAGCCTCGTTGATGGAAAAACTGCTGCACGATTTCCATGGGCCTCGGCATACACGATTACCTTCAACTTTTCTTTCGCTGTGAATGACTGACGTACATTACCCATCTTAATGCAACAAAATCTCACATGAAAATGATTTAATTTTTTATTTTTCTATCAAACCCAAAGCATTGTTTTTACAGACAGAGCACATAATTTACATCTCTAACTGATTGCTTTAATTGGCATCATTTAAGAATTTAATTAGGTCCGTTATCTCCTATACATGTACACCGTTTTTCACTACTCTTGGATTGTGATGACAAAACAGTTAACGCTTGTTAAAGTAATTAATTTTATTTATGGTAGAATATTTAATACTAGTTTATATAAAACATCGATTATGAAATATTTAAAGATATTACCAAGATGTATGGACACCAAGTCCCAGGACAGAAGATCAATGCAGCCAGGTCTCTCCTGCTGGTAAAGTCGGACAACCTCGTTCCACATCTCGCCTGTTTTCCCCAGGTGAAGGAGTCTATGGAAATTTTGGTCAGCCAGCCTAGGTAAAGTTGCATTGATTTGCTTACTTGAAACAGTCCCCAGTATTCAGAGCATGAAAGCAGTTATTAGAGTTACTTCCCTTAGACTAACAGACTGGACATGTACAATTTCAAATTGATGTAATTTAAGTTTTAGGAAACCTAAGCTTTTTTTTTTTTTGGTCTCAATTTACTGAAATACCCTTTCGCTGCATGTATCACACTTGACCTCTCATGTACCTACATGTAATTACATGTAATTTCTAAATACATGAAACCAACCCTTTTAAGGTCATTATTTCTTGGATAATTAACCATTAAGCAGATATGTAAATGGGGTAAATGTAAGAAAATCGAAAAAAAAAAAATCATCTGTCATACTTGTCTTTTATAAATTTGACTAACTGCCTTGATTCATTTCCATCTAGGCAACTTTCATGATATTTTGCTCTAAGCTTCCTCGGCCTCAGAGATGGTAGCAGTTGGGCCGGAGGAGCATTTCCTCTTGTTCGGAGGCCGACGGACATCCTCTGACAGTCTCCTGTATAGTCCTGGTGAATTTTGTAATTTTTCACTTGTTACCCCCCTTATTGTGGGCTACATTTCTTGCCTTAAAGCCACAACTGTTTCTCCTTTTGAATTTTGGCTTTTCTCTAAATTATTCCTTTTTAGTCTCAAATTTCAAAAGTCTCTCTTAATTTTTGTGTAGAATGAAGCTTCAGTGTCTGAACTCTAATATGTTATCAACAATGATGGACTTTCTCTTGTCTAAGTTAATTGTAAACAAAGATAATGGGGGCACCTGCTATCTCTCGAAGCTGCATCTCAAACATACTTAATCAGCAGGAAGGTCCAGATAGGAATCACTAGCTACATTAGGGTCAGGAATAATTTTCCTCTCATATAGATCAAAAATTTTGCTAATGTAAATTTAAACCTTCATATTTTGCATAAATTCATAAATTTCTTTGATATTTTGAGGCTACTCTCAAATTCTGGGTAGAATCCACCCTTATGAAGAAATTAAAACAAATATGAGTTTATATCATTTTATTAACCTCATAAAACAAAAACATGACATTTAAAAGCTGTTTTATTCATTACAGTCACTTTTTTCATCCATATAGGATCAAAGGTTTTAAAGTTCATCACTCCGTGCTACACTGATGTTGGCAGTAGGATGTTGTCATTGAAATGGTCACAGAATCCGTGAAACTGGAGTCCCGAGGCTCAAATTTCATACAGATACACAGGTAGGTGTAAAGTCTTTGAAAATTGTAAAATGGACTAATTCTGAGGTAGGTAACAATATAAGTATAGGAATGTACCAATTCCCTGGATGTTTACATCAGAGAAAAGTTATAGAACATTGTAACACAGAATAAATGGATAGGCGATTGGCTGAATTCAGGTATGTAATTATTTTCATTTTAAAGCCAAAATATAAATGTCTGAAAGAAATGATGGGATGAGGGAATATTGCAGAAAATACAGAAATGCCAAGGGAGATTGTAGGAGTGGGGGTTAATTTTTTAAGCAGAGTGCCATTTACTGCAGATCGCTGTAAGATGTAAACAAGTGCAAATTTGACCTATATACGCCATGAGACCATATATTTTTTTTTATAATTTCTGAAGGTGCTTAAAATGAAGTTTCAAATGATACCAAAGATTTAGCTGCTATTATTATAGTAAAGTACTGAGAGGTCCTAAGGATTGTATAGAGTTCTATGGGAAAATAGTTGGTAGTCTTTTCCCTATAAAGCCCTCTATCATCCCTTCTGATTGAGGGTGAAAGGGCGTTGTTCTGGATTTTTCTTGAGTTTCTTGAGTTAACTTGAGTTTTTCTTTGGGCAATTACGACTGATATGACCTTCTTCATTGCAATTAAAACAAGTGAATTTTTGAGAGTCTCTTGTTTTAATAGGTGAATGCGTGTGAAATCTCTGTTCAGTTTTCTCTACCTGACAGGGTCTTTCCGGTTTAGTAAATTCCTTAGAAATTCTTTGACATCTCTCATCAAATCCTATAACCTATCAAGTCTAGATGTCTCGAGGTTTGAATGACATGGGGTTTTCTGAATATTCTTTTCAGAATTTCCTGTGTTTGCCAAGGCCATGGCATTTGAATGAACAGACTCATTTGGTTTCCATAGTACATTGTACTACCTTCAAAAGCTTCAAATTCTACAGCTAACTATATAGCTTGATCCAGCATGCTCGGATGTGCGAACTGAATGTGTCTCTTGATATCTTGATTTCCTAACCCAGAAATATATTACTCAACAATCAAACTCTCTCTCATTTCTATAGGTATAGACGGGAAATGGGCAACTCGCTAGACACTTAAGTGCATATCCATATTCAACTACCGATTCTTCGTGATTGTAACGTCTATTTCTAAATTCACAGCGATATGCTGTAACCTGTTCACGTCGGCAGAATCTCTGCATTAATACGGACTTAAATGTATCGTACTGACATAAAATTTCTCTGGATAATTCTCCTAACACGCGCTGAGCTATGCCTTGTAGACTCATAGCCAGTTGAAGCACTTTTTCATGATCATTCCATTAATTCCACTGAAGCCACTTGCTCAAAATGACACAAATAATCATTCTATTCAACTTTATTTCCATCAAAAGTGTCCGGTTCTTTCAGCTTCCTATTTACAAGCTTTGTACTTTTCTGTACATTTATAGCTTTTTCTCCAAAGTTTGTACATACTCTTAAAGTCATTGTAAAAAGCATGCTCATTAAAATCAGCATTTGCCCCATTTGGGCCTCTCTGAGTCACGTGATTTGTTAATGTTGACGGCACGACATATTCAAAATCGAGGGGACGATTTATGTTTCTTTCACGATGCTTTGGATTATGTGTGAATGTCTCAACTATATCAGGAGTATTCATTCTCCTTTTTGATACACGTTGTCTTGAATCACACGTTAATTCTTCATTCATATCAAAACAGTGAAGAGGATTTTGTTGTGAACATGAAAACAAATCTGATTCAGTATGTACTTGTGTATCTGGAAAGGGGTTCGGATCATGCTTCCGTGATGAATGATCAGTGACTGACCTACAATTTCTGTGTCGCGGACAAGCACAAGTGATAAACCCACTTTCTGATTTTGAAAAACACGGATCATTGTTTGGATAAGATTTAGGTCTAATGACTGAGTTATGGTTCTTTCTAAGACTGGCAAGAGGCGGATCAAATGTTCCATTAAATACGCGCTCGGACTCGTATTCGGTCTCTGAACAGTCAATGTCTAGGGGTAAGTTCTGAAGTTTGTTACTAACTGTCTTGTTACTT
This sequence comes from Magallana nippona, assembly GCA_033439105.1. NCBI lineage: Eukaryota > Metazoa > Mollusca > Bivalvia > Ostreida > Ostreidae > Magallana > Magallana nippona. Next base: position 29,575,519 of record CM065926.1, read on the forward strand.
GTATGTCTACATTCGCCATTATTCTCGAAAGAAAGGAGCGGACTTATCGTCTGTTGTCAATAATGGCGGAGATCCGCACATCAAGAAACTCAGTGTGAAAAATTTCACAAACCCATTAAAACCACTGGACAAGTTATGTAAAAATGATTCATTCGAAGCCATTGGCTTTTTTTTCCCCTGTATCAAACTATACAAAACAAACAGTTAAAACTAGAATCCATATTCCGTGGACTAAGCCCCCAAAAATGCAAAGGGTGGTTTCCCAACTTATCCCAAATCAATCAACAGGAATCAATCCAGCTTTAACCATTTATCATAAGTTTCAACGATAATACATTTATGCAGGTAATAAATAACAGTGCTTACTGTTCATATCTTTTCCAAGATAATGCAACAAACTCCCTCTTCTGTATAATATAACCAGAATGTGTATCTGATGTTTACTCTCCCAAAAAAAAAAAAAAAATCGGGAGAGGGCTACATTATTGCTGCTATACAAGTGTATGCCCCTCTCACATGTCCGATGAACGTATGGTTACAGATAAAGATATCACTGATAACTTCCATTGAATGAAAAAGGTGTTAAGAAAATGTCATCGAGTGATTTGAGTAATTATCCCAGTGCAGGGAACTTTTGTTAAAATTGGAAAGTGCATGGGTAGATTTCAACAATGAGTCCTTAGATGATGAAGATAATAAACTTGACACGCATAAATAAACAGGATTTTGAAACACTATGTTCACAAAATCATGGACTGAGTCGGAAGAAATATTCAAAGAAAACTGTTATAAAAATTTTGTAAACTAAACTTAGAACAGGTCTCTCCAGCACTCACAGTACTTAAGACCATATTTAACATCAACAGAGGCAAACCCATTTGTCAAATTGTTAAATGTGCAAGAGCAGTTTTAATGGATCAGTTTGTCCCTAAATATACGGGCTTAAGTCACATTACACAAGAAGAAATCATAGCAGAACATACGACATTATTTGCATGCGAACTTCTTGCCTCTGGTGATGAAGACAGTGCCATCTTACTAGTAGATGGAACATACATATACATTGAAAAAAGCACCAGCAAATATAGCTTTCAGAGAAGATCTTTTAGTATGTACAATAAGACCGATCTCTTGTAAAACCAATGATGTTTGTTGCATCAGATGCTTACATTGTTGACATCATGGGTCCCTATCTAGCAGATGGCAAAAACAATGATGCCAATATTTTGAATAAAACTTTTAATTACTTAAAGATGATACTTTACTAAATTGGTTAAGAGAAGATGATATTTTTGTTTTAGACAGAGGTTTTAGAGATTCGTTAGATGTTATTGAGTCCATAGGTTTGAGATCTGAGTCACCATATTTTCTGGGGAAGGGACAAAAGCAGCATTCACTGTTCGAGGCAAATACATCAAGACTAGTAACAAAGAGAAGTTGGGCTGTATAATCAGCAAATGGGAGGTTAAAAAGATGGAAGTTTTTGGCAAATGTTGCTACAAACTCACAAGTACCATTTATTGGAGATTATGTTAGAATTGTAGGCTCGCTCATTAACGCATTTAGGCCATCTCTTGTCAATGACAGACACCAACTTAAAAATATCCTGTAAAATGCTTTAAAAATCCAAAATAACTACTAATCCTTTAAAACATTTGTTCATCAACTCTTCTGGAAAACGCATTTTATCAAACAAAATGACAAAAATTGACGCTGCTGACGCTGTTCCTGACTTTCCCGTATTGTCAGAAAACTACTTAAGATCATTGACATTTGGAATATATCAAATAAAGCAGGCATTTCTTCATATTCGTGCGAACGTTTAGATGAGGAGGGGGATTATGAAATATTCTTTACTAAAGCAATGACAAATATTCTTCAAGCAAAAATTCAATCACACCACGTCTCATCAAAATCCTACTATTTGTGGGTACAGTTTGATGCAGCAGACAAGGAAGACCCTCTCAAATATTGGTACTGCCAGTGCAAGTCTGGAGCACGCTTAGTGGGCAGCTGTGTGCAAGTTGCATCAGTACTGTGGTTCATAGGAATTCAGAGACACACCTACAAAGTGCTTCAGAATAAATTATGCCCAACAGTTCTGGACTGTGCAAAAGACACTGACACTGATGTTTCCAGTAGCGATGATACTGACATTTAATTACAATTTTTAAAAAGATGTATTCATTATGCAAAAAGCATAGTTCAATTCAACTGCATATTTGTTGAAAAACTCGGATTTTTCAAAATTATAATAATATTATATATGTAGGGAGGCCTTCAGCACCTACTCAAAGACTTAGCAATCTACTTGACATTCTACTAAAACCATTGTGTACTGAGGTTAAAAGCTAGGTGAAAGATGACTTGGATTTCCTCCGTCATTTACGAGAAAAAATTAATAACAATAGCAAGTTTGTCACTTTTGATGTCATCAATTTGTACAGCAACATTTCAAATTCTCTAGGATTTAATGCGATGGACTATTGGATTAATAGGAATTCTGAAAATATCAACAATCAGTTTTTAAAAGAATTCATTTTAGAAGCCGCAGAAATTGTACTGACTAATAATTATACATTTACATTCAATGGAAAACATTTGAAACAAACAAAACGAACCGCCATGGGCACTAAAATGGCTCCTACGTATGCTACCCTTACATTGGGATATCTGGAAGAGAAAATGTATAAGGAGATGAATAGATTATTTAATAAGGAGACAGAAATGTATATAACTAATCACTGGAAAAGGTACCTGGACGACTGTTTTATTGTTTGGAATTCCCGAGACAACAATCTGTCAGTTTTTAGAAAAATATTGAATGAACTTAATCCACATATCAAATTTACAGTGGACAAAAGCCTGGATAGAATTTTATTTTTAGATATTTTGTTGACCAAACAAGACGAAGTCATTATGATGGATATATACTACAAACCTACTGATTATGTTATAATATTGCATTATATGATCAAATACAATAACGTTTAACACAATACAATATTGTATCATATTATATGATACAATATCATATTTTGATATGATGTCATATCATATGTTACAATATCAGTTTGTATCATTATATATTACAGTATTATATTGTATCATATTAAATATCATATGAAAGGATATTGTATAGTATCATTGGATGCAATATCATATTTTATAGTAGTCTATTGATTAATATTGTATCTTACAATACTGTATGAAATAAACATAGGATTATCAAACAATTTCCTAACATATGATATACGATATTGTGTCAAACAACACTACAGTATCCATGAATATCTAACATCATTAACTATGATTTTCATATAATTTGATAAAAGTGGTCTCATAAAGGTGATGCCTCATAAAGGTGATGCCTCGTCTCGGTGAGCTTTGTAATCTGTGATTACCTATATTTATGGTATTCTTGTCTGTAGAGGAACTGCTGGTCAATCATGGCTAGTCGTCGCTTGCCCGAGTAACAACATTACATTATCCATGAATATCCAAGATCATTAACTATGATAAAGGTGATGCCTCATAAAGGTGATGCCTCATCTTGGTGAGCTTTGTAATCTGTGGTTACCTATTTTTTTTTTATACGAATGGCTGTAAATTACTGTATTCAGTTAAAAAAATCAAGTTCAATGGGACAAGGTAAATGAAGTTTTAAAAAAGATAACCATGCCAGCTTGTAGTATAATAAACAGGGAATAGTCACTAAAAACACTAGCTAGTATAACCAATTTCTTAAAGGTGGGTGACTGGTCACATTTGAATCCAAGGAGAGCGTAACTTAAATGGACTTTCTATGTACGTTACACCATTAAACCCAGGGGTTTTCTTCATACTACACCATTGAAATAAGTCTATTGTGGTGAAATTTCATGAGTTTCCAAAAAGTTGATGATTAAGACTCGCAAGCATTTTCTTTGCCAGAAGGAGTATGACTTTACTTAATTTTTACAATTTTAGGGGGATGCCTGGTGCGCCGGGTGCACCCCCCCCCCCCCCCCCTTTTAATCCGCCACTGGTTATAATTTATTAGTAAAACTATAATTAGAATATAACCATCTTTTTCATCCAATCAGCAGTCACTTAATACTTTTAATTTTCTTAATCTTTAAGAATTTCTTCAAGTAACAAATATTCGATTGACAGCTTAGAGAGCCATAAACAAAAGAGTAATAATTAATATTTAAATGGCACGAAACTTTTGATCAGCTAATAAAAAAATGGGTTATGTTCGATGTATATTGTTGAATCAAATAATATTGCATTAGTTTAAGCAATTAAGAAAAGCCTGGTTGCTTCGCTCCCTCCACCTCATCCTTTTAAAATCGCTATCATTTTATTTAATCAGATCTAATTATTTCTTAATCGTTTTAATTTGAAATCACTTACATAATAATTTTTAAGTTGCAATCAAGTTGACAATTCCAAACCACAGGTGCTTGAGGACAACCCCCCCCCCCCCCCCCAAGTATAAACCCCCGATACTTTACTATTTTTTTTAATTAAATTATCTTTTTATGACATATTTCTAGTCTAATTATACCCCCGCACACAAACTTCGGGGGGGGGGGGTATAGGAATCACCTTGTCTGTCCATCCATTCATCTCTCCGTCTGTCTGTACATATCTTTCTTACGAAGAAACATTGGAAGTTCTTACTTCACACAAAGATTGCTTATGACCTGAGGGTGTGTCATGATCTTGATCCAAGGTCATTTGGGCAAGGTCAAGGTCACTGGCAGGAAAAATGCAAAATTCGTGTCCGGTCCATATCTTTCTTATGAGAAACATTAGAAATTCTTAATTCACACAAAGATTTCTTATGACCTGAAGGTGTGTCATGACCTTGACCCAAAGTCATTTGGGCAAGTTCAAGTTTATTGTTTAAAAAATGCTTAATTCCTCTTTGGGTCATATATCTTAATGCATGTAATGGAAATGATTAGAAGTTAAAATTTGACACAAAGCTTGCTTGTGTCGGGCCATATTGTATTAATTGTTAGATTCTCATCCCCGCCCGTCCCAATGTGTTTTATCTTTTTTTGACAAAAAAATAAATTGTGTGGGGAAAATTTTTCGGAAAAAAATCGGGCTCGGTATACCCAAAATTTAAAACATTTAATGGCTGCTTGACATGTGGATTATCGTTTGATTCCAGTCATGTTTTTATCATAAGGATGCAAATGTCTTCATGCAATAACAGTTAAGTTGAAATAGAATGGAATTTAATATGTTTTAAGATATGACCGTTGGGGCGAGCGCAGAAGGAACTAGTAGTACACATCTCTCATCATCATTAAATGCAACCCGTGGAGTCTTGGTAAAATGGGTAGGCAAACCCGGGCTGGGGCAAAATAAAAGCCTGTGCAGATCGATATTTTTCAATTTTCTTTGTTAATACTCAGCCAATCTAATTGAAATTTTCAGAATATGTTACAGATCGGTATATATAAATTCGCTGTAAATATTGCTGCACAACAATCCGTATTTTGGAATTAATTGATGATTGTTGATTTCCAAGTTGGTAAAATGGGTAGGCAAACCTGGGTCGACATTTTACGGGTTTGTGGGCTTATTTCAGAAGAAACTTAATAATTCATGTTTAATTTCATTTAAACATATGTAATACTTTCTACTAATAAACATTTCTCGAATGGAAATTGATAATTCTGCGAAAAATAACAGATTTTAAGAAAAACCGGGTCATTAAAACCGGACCCGATCACCCGGGACAACCTTGATAATTCCGTAATAGTTGCGTGTTTATGTTATCCCACATGGATATATATTTATTCTCTGTTTTATTGATGTTACTTTTCAGTGAAATAATTCACATATTAATTTGATGAATATAGACTATGTACAGATACTTTGCAAAGCTTTACTATTATTTTTTGTAACCACACATAATTAAACAATGTTAGTTGCTTGATCAATTTATGGCTCAGCCTGGTATGTCTCATTATTATAATTAGCCAAAAGAGAGGAAGCTGAGAAGAAAGTTGTCATCATGAGCAATTGTTTTAAAGTTAAAAGTGATATCTGATATAATAATATAATGTGTTGAGTACTTTTATGAATTATGACATAAACAACATGAGAAGCCACTTGGTCAAATGCATCTACGACAAGAAGTTCACTCCCTTTCCAAGACGACCACAACAAAAGAAAAGACTGAGCCTGAGTAAAATACCAATCATCTTTTTTTTTTCAAATTTATTAATTAAGGCTCTAATTAGGATACCTCCTTGTGGTTAGAGCTGAACAATCTCACAATATTTGTAAAAGCTAACATCCTCATAATTGCATTTCGGAAATTTTGAGTTTGTCCCCAGCAATCGGATCCGGTTTTAATGACCCAGTTTTTCTTAAAACCTGTTATTAATCGCAGAACGATTACTTTTCATTCGATAAATGTCCATATCTAACTAATATTTCATATGTTTTAACAGAATTTAATATGAATTATTAGCTCACCTGAGCTGAAAGCTCAAGTGAGCTTTTCTGATCACATTTTGTCCGTCGTCCGTCTGTCCTTCCGTCCGTCCGTCTGTAAACTTTCCCATTTTGAACTTCTTCTCTAAAACCATCAGGCCAATTTCAACCAAATTTGGCACAAAGCTTCCTTATGGTAAGATGAATATAAATTGCAGAAATGAAAGACCAATCATTATTCAAAGCGGAGAAAACATCGAAACTGTAGAAAAATGGGGGTGCATTTTTAAAAATCTTCTTCTCAAGAGTCAAATTCAACTTAATTTAGTATAAATAATCCTTATGGAAAGGAAAATATAAATTGCAAAAATTATGGGCTAATTCTGTTTCAAATTTAGGTAATTTACGAAAATAATAATAAGACAGAGATAATGGGGGTCAATCAGTTTAACTGCGGGCTCGATATTTTATATATCGAAAACCAAGTTAGAGACAGAGGACAAGTCTAGCTTGTTAGAAGCAGCCATGTTGGACGCGTGAAAAACGGGTCAAACTGACAAAGATGAATTTGCTTGTTGTGCAACAGTTTATGTGCGAATGGAATATTTGAAACATCCAAAATATATTTGTGCCGTTTTTGTGGAGTAAATTGAGGTTAAATATTTCAATGCGTTGACATTTTCACTTCTGACGGTGGTTTTAGCTTGTTTTGAGTTTTGTTTCGTTTCTTTTTAACTTGAGGGGAACTATCGAATTTTAATGTATCGAATCAAATGTAGACTTCGGTAAATCAGACAGCTAATCGTTTACATGTACCTGCCCAAAATGAGCAAAATCTGATGCACTACTATTGGTACATTTAATTTGGTACGATCTCTACATAATGGTTGATTAATGCAACATGTTTTGTTAAAATGCTCATCATTTTCATTCTAAACGGAGATAATTTTCGCTGCTAGAAATATATAAGTATATTTTTGATGAAAATAAAATTGTGTTCTTTCTTTGTTTTAGTGCATTTTTCTTTTGTTTTAATTGTTTTCATTTTATATTTACTAACCGTATCTGAGAGTCAAGCTTCGAGTTATAAGCAAAATACAGAGCTTTGCACACAGATGCTATGTTTGTACACAGAGCTGAGTTCATGCTTTAGTTTGTTTATATTTTATATATTTTAAATACAGCTATGCTGAAAAGGAAATACCAAGTTTAAAAATCTTAAGTTGAATGTAATAAACTCATGTAAACAAAAACATGACTCAACCCAAGCTATGTATCTTGTTTTATATTCTACGATCGACGCTGAAATTTTGGTTGATCATTAGAAATGTCTTGCTAAAAGGATGATATGCTGTAACTACTTTCAAGGGGCCCCCTCCTTATTAGAAATATGGAATTTACACCAATTTTGATAGGTTTTCAGAGACAAGTAAATAAAACCGACGTCTTTAAACAGTTTCCATAGTTCTGACACATTACTGTGATGGGGATAAATGCATTATCGCTATTGTTAAGAAAATATTTCAGCGGAAAATCATCTTGGTTTGTAGCCATTTGTTGTTTTTTAATAAAGATGAAAATCATGGGTGGGCCTTTGTAAAATAGAGTGATATGCCTGTCAATACATTGATTATAATACCTCTTTAACATATCACATGACAACGTTTTTTCATTCGATGTATTCATCGATCAAGTGAGTAAGGTTATAAAACGTCACATGAGTTCACGCCAAGTAAACAACAATCGCTTATTAATGGGAAAGACCAATTGAATTTTTTTTAATGTTTTAAATTTGAGCGCCATTGAGGTACAATTTTCTTCTTTCACATATAGGTATTTTTTAAATAAAATACAGTAACTAGTAAGTAGTTGAAGAAGAAAATGTACCTATATGCCCCATAAATTTTTGATTACTTTATAAAGTGGGGGGGGGGGGGGGCAGATCTAAAGTGAAGGGAATTGGAAATTCACAGTGTACCCCTACCAAAAATTTAGTTTAATATCTTGCATAGGATCTTCTTGTGGTAAAAATGATATTTCATAGAGGTACAATGTCGAAGATTAAGTGTATGCAAAAATAAGTGTAAAATTCGTGTATAAAGCCATTGTTGCTCAGGTGAGCGATGTGGCCCCATGGGCCTCTTGTTAAGTTTCTTCTTTAATAAATCCACAAACCCGTAAAATGACGACCCCGGGTTTGCCCCATTTTACCAATTTGGAAATCAACAATCGTCAATAATTCCAAAATATGCATTGTTGTGCAGCAATATTTACAGCGAATACAAATATACCGGTCCGTAATATATCCTAAAAATTTCAATTAGATTGGCTAATTATTAACAAATAAAATTGAAAATATCGATCTGCCCTGGCTTTTAATTTACCCCCAGCCCCGGGTTTGCCTACCCATTTTACCAAGACTCCAACCCGTGGACTTGCCCCAACCTAAAAAAACTTTGGCTTTCTCTCGAAAACATTTACCCCCACAAGGAACCCAAAGTTTAAAACTACATGTATATATATATCCCATATACATAAACAAACTACCACTGTGCATGAATTAAATGTAAAAGTGAATATTAAGCAATTTTTTCAAAGTGTTATTTGATTCACCAATGACGATTATTCATTTTAATTGCTCGATTTTGTATCACCCATTACAGTTTTATACGTTTAGTAAATTGCGTGCCTTAAATATTTTTTTTGTTAATAAATTACTTTGAATCGAAATTCTTCGACAAGGAGTTTCAAAGACTTCTACAAGTAATGATACAAAATCAAACCCTTGTAACTCCAGGGTGGAGGTGGGAGGGTATGAGATTTTCAAAGCAGAGAATTAGGAATAGTCTCTGTGTAGTGGAAACTTTCGGTTCTTCACATTAATCTGATATGTTCAAACTGTCCTGGTTTATGCAGGTCTTACCAAGGTAAATGTAGACAGTGGCGTGTACATGCATATACATGTACATATAAATACATGTACATATAAAAACATGTACATGTCATAATATTTATCACTTTTTCATTAAAATTGCATGTACTTTTTTCTCACACAACAAGATTATTTGGATCTATCAATGATATTTTCAATCAGATGTAATTCGCCGCATAATATTTTCTTTAAATTAATAAAATGCATAATTAGAAAAGGCTCATTTAGATCTACATGTAAATATTAGATGGGAAATTTCCTGAAAATTTAGAAAACAGATTTTATACTCAATGTATGTAACATAAGCCATGCATATTTTTTTTTGGTGGGGGGGGGGGGGGGGGGGGTGAATTCAAACTAAATAAAATCACATAGTTAAGTTACTGAAAATAGACCTCGAACCTTCCCCCCCCCCACCCCCCCCCCCTTCCCAACAATCAAATTTAAACACTATCAAATATTTTAAGACTCAAATAAAACTAAAGAAAAAATGTAAAGGTGGGTATATTCAGTGAATCCACCAATGATGTATCTTCTGATAACATCCAAATACATGTACATCTAGATCTATTGTTCGTGTGCTTAGGCCATTTTTTTTTATAAGTTTTTTTACGGATTTTTTTATGGAAAATGTCCATTGGGTGGCGACAAAAAAAACCCAAAACAAAACAAAACAAAACTGTTCATTTTTCAAACTTTTAATATACAAGTGACAAATGCATCTAAGAACATTGTATATATATATTTCTTCATATTTTGGGGGGCACTGATGAAGGCTGATCATCCTAGCAGGAGGATACATGTAGTAATTGGGGCTATATAGACTGGATATCGACCTGGGTAGTTCAGTGGTAGAGCTTCTGACGAGAGTTGTTGGAGTCCCATCTTTGATTATATATTTTCATTGTATCTATACGCTCATCCTACTACACATGCATTATACATGTATGACAGGATTCGAGTGTCTCTCTCTAACTCATCCAAGTCACCACAAAAATAACACATCTGCAAAAAAATTAGATTTAATTAAATAGTGTCTTATCTACAACAGTAACAGCTGGTTTAAATATCGAAATACTATGCACATTAAGACACAATTATATTTTAATTTCAAATAGAAATCATTCATTTAAAAAGACACAGTGAATTAAAAAACATGTTTTACTTTTTAGTTCACAGGAGCTGAAAGCTCAAGTGAGCTTTTCTGATCACTTTTTGTCTGTCTGTCTGTCCGTCTGTCCGTCTGTCTGTCTGTCTGTCCGTAAACTTTTTACATTTTCGACTTCTTATCCAGAACCACTGGGCTGCTTTCAACCAAAGTTGGCACAAAGCATCCTTAGGTGAAGGGGATTCAAATTTGTTAAAATGAAGGGCCATGCCCTCTTTCAAGGGGAGATAATTAAAAAATCATTGATAATTTGTTGGTATTTTCAAAAATCTTATTCTCAAAAACCATTTGGCCAGAAAAGCTGAAACTTGTGTGGAAGCATCCTCAGGTAATGTAGATTCAATTTGTTCAAATCATGATCCCCAGTGGTAGGGTGGGGCCACAAAGGGGGGTTGAATTTTTACACAGGAATATATACAGTAAATCTTTAAAAATCTTCTTCTCTGAAACTGATCAGCCAGAAAAGCTGTTACTTATATGGAAGCATCCTCAGGTAGTGTAGATTCAAGTTTGTTCAAATCATGATCCTCGGGGGTAGGGTGAGGCCACAATGGGGGGGGGGGGTTGAATTTTTTCATAGGAATATATAGAGTAAATCTTTAAAAATCTTCATCTGTGAAACTGATCAGCAAGAAAAGCTGTAACTTATGTGGAAGCATTCTCAGGTAGTGTAGATTCAGTTTGTTTAAATCATGATCCCCAGAGGTAGGGTGGGGCCACAAAGGGGGGTTGAATTTTTACATAGGAATATATACAGTAAATCTTTAAAAATCTTCTTCTCTGAAACTGATCAGCAAGAAAAGCTGTTACTTATGTGGAAGCATCCTCAGGTAGTGTAGATTCAAGTTTGTTCAAATCTTGATCCCCGGGGGTAGGGTGGGGCCACAAATGGGGGGGGGGGAGTTGAATTTTTTCATAGGAATATATAGAGTAAATCTTTAAAAATCTTCATCTGTGAAACTGATCAGCAAGAAAAGCTGTAACTTATGTGGAAGCATTCTCAGGTAGTGTAGATTCAAAGTTGTGAAATTATTAAAATCATGATCAGTGGTAGGGTGAGGCCACAATGGGGGATCAAATTTTTACATAGGAATATATTAAGTAAATCTTTAAAAATCTTCTTCTCAGAAACCAATCAGCCAGGAAAGCTGAAACTTATGTGGAAGCATTCTCAGGTAGTGTAGATTTAAAGTTGTGAAAATAATGAGCCCTAGGGGTAGGGTGAGGCCACAATGGGGGGTTGAATTTTTATATAGGAATATACAGAGTAAATCTTTAAAAAATCTTCATTTCAGAATACAATTAGCCAGGAAAGCTGAAACTTGTGTGGAAGCATCCTCAGGTAGTGTAGATTCAATGTTGTGAAAATCATGATCCTTGGGGGTAGGGTGAGGCCATAATGGGGGAGGTCGAATTTTTACATAGGAATATATAGCGTAAATCTTTAAAAATCTTCTTCTCAGAAACCCAATCAGCCAGGAAAGCTGAAATCTATGGAAGCATTCTCAGGTAGTGTAGATTCAAAGTTGTGTTTATCATGAGCCCCGGGGGTAGGGTGTGGCCACAACGGGGGTTGAATTTTTACATAGGAATATACAGAGTACCGGTAAATCTTTAAAAATCTTCTTCTCAGAAACCAATCAGCCAGGAAAGCTGAAACTTATGTGGAAGCATCCTCAGGTAGGGTACATGCAAATGTGTTTAAATCATGATCCCCAGGGGTAGCATGGGGTCACAAGGGGGGGAGGAGAGGACACATTTTTACAGGAATATATAGAGAAAAATCTTTAAAAACCTTCTTCTTAAAAAAACCATTTGCTTAGAAAAGCTGTAACTTCAGATAGTGTAGATTCAAATTCGTTTAAATCAAAATCTTGAGGAGTAGGGTGGGGCCACATTGGGCATCCAATTGTACAAAGGAAAACATTTTAATTATTCTCAAAAACTGTAATGTTATCACATATGGTTTACTTATTTGCAAGCATTTTGACATATTGCTGATTCTTTAAAATTGTTTAGACTCTGGCCCCTGGACGATTCTTGGGCCTCACAAGGGGTTCAGAGTTTGATGTAGGTGGTTTATATCATATATATAAACAATTGTTGAGGATCTTTTTTAGAACTGCAATGCTCAACATGTGATATGACTATAAAATCATCCTGTTAGAAAAAGGACTTGATTATAAACATAAGAATATCCCAGGGAATAAAAGATTTTCATTTATACAGGATCAACATGTATTATACCACGTTGTCCAGATATTTTGTATTATGACTCCATTAAGCTGATCTTAACATGCCTATTGTTACTCAGGTGAGCAATGTGGTCCATGGGCCTCTTGTTGATTATGAGAACGAAAATACGAAGAAATATACAAAAATTCATTATACAGAAGGTTTCACGCATTTTAAGTCATGGCCTATCAGTTACAATTCACAGGGGTTGTCAAAATTAATGTGAAAGTATTCTTACCTTGCATTTAATCAATATTTGGGAAGCAATCATAAGGTGTAATTATGAATAAAAACGTTTGTAAAATTTTTAAGATAACTAATCTATTCTTCGCCTATTACATTTAGTGCAAGTTCAATTTTCTCTGGCTGTATTATAACAATGTTATCTTGTCTGTACATTACTTTGAATTTTTTAAATTCTTTCCTACCTATAAATTGGACCAGTTTTTGGATTTGAATTGTTAAAGAATAAATTCAAATAGCGTCAAATTTGGGGGGGGGGGGGGGGGGGGCAAAGCCATCATAATTCACTTTTTTATATGAAAATTTAAGAAAAATGTTTGCTGTGAGAAAAAAGAGGGGGGGGGGGGGGGGCCAGGCCCCCAATACCCCTTTTCCCGCCTTCTCTCCTGATGAAGCATAATTGCTGAAAAATGAAATAGCAAACCTGGTTAAATAGTGTGTTTCTGACAATTGTTTACACTATGAAAAAACAAAAAAGCAATTATTGTGAGAACTCTTGGTCAAATAAACCGTCAATTATAGCAGTGATATAGTTTTCTTGATATAGATCGAGTTAAACGTCAAAGCTGGCTGTTGGTGAATAAATTATCAATACCGCGTAAGCAGACAGGGTAACGGCTCATTTAAAATAAAACACAATTTCATATATTATTTAAAGACCGAGAAAATAAGTACCGCCTTCAAATTTACCATGTCGGTGTACCCCTGTCAATCAAGTAAATTGAGGCCCCAGATTGAATGTTAGAAAATGATTGACATTTGTTTACTCATCCTGTGTATACCATGTCTAGCGCTCGCGACGATGGTGCAATTAACTTTTGTCTTTTGCTGCATACAGTGACGATAAATCGCAATCTATTTGCACTATAATCAAAAGAAATATTTTTTATAAAAAAAGATATGAATTAAAAATTTACTCGTACTTGGTTTATGTAATACACCAAACACGCTGATCACAGTTAGTCTGTCAAAATCAAGTGGCGGCGATCTTGCATCCGTGAAAACATCGTTTAGTAATAAAGATGTTTGTGAATAATTGAGAATAAACAGTTAAATTAAATCAAATATTGTGTCCACGATTCATATCGTTAGTAATCACATTTCTTTGAGAAATTTCTCAAGCCGAAACAGGAAGAGAAACAAGTACAGACAACTCTGGTACTTGCGTAGCTGGTAGAATTATTGTGCACTTTAATTTAGCAGCTGATATTCATGCATTTATATTCATTTCAACGACCGACAATTTGTTTTTTAAGTACATATAAATACGATATGTTTTTAGATCATCGGAAAAATTCTGTTGAGAGCACTTTAATACCCCGCATATATATACATGTAGACATATATACACAAGCGAGCGTGTTTCCCTCGGGGCTTCACACCTCTTTCAGTATAAGCTCCACCCCCACCTGAACTTACCTGAGGTAAACCGACCGGTTAAAAACCTCGGCCTTTAAATGTATGTACAAAATAATCAGCAGCTATAATGCTCAAAATATCTGATAAGATGTAAATTAGTTCTCAAACTGAAATCGACACTTAGGTAAAACATTGCTTGTATCACTGCATACCTAACAGAGTTATCGTAACAGTTCCTTATCTCCTAGGGTCCCCGTGAAAATACTCTTCCGGCCAGGATGGTAACAATAGACTGTGGCTATTTATAGGCACCGTCTAAAGATTGTCATGTGCGACACAGGTGCCCCCGCTTCTCTCTCTCTCTCTCTCTCTCTCTCTCTCTCTCTCTCTCTCTCTCTCGTCACATTAAACAGAATTAAATACAATTGTCATGATTAACATGTAGAGGTATTGGTGAAAATGGTGTTTTGTAAATTGAAAATTTATAAAATTAGAATTACTGACCGACTGTTGTGCTTAAAATCATGGTTGATCAATTTTCTGATAAAGTATTTTATTCTTGATGGTTAAATTTAAGAGTCTTGTCAGACCTATTTATTTTTTAAAATAATTCAAGTCAATATATTTTTAAATTCTTAATTTAATTTCAACATATGATTAAAGTCTTTTGTAGCCTAGTTGAAGTAAAAGCAATAAACACTATGAAATAAATACTGTTTTTAGAAGTATACTGTGACCAAGTAACATTTCTTGCCAGTGCATTGTTACAACATTTATCATATATTTTTTTTATGTATCGGTAAAATGACGTAACAATGCACTGGTGAGAAATGGTCTTTGGTGAATATTGGTTGCATGCTTTAAATCATTTTTCAGACATCCCCCATCACAGACAAGTTCTCAGGCTCAGTCCCAGACTAGAGATAGCTCTGCTTCTCAGGATCCACTTGCAGAACATATATACTGGAGGGACTAGAATGACATTGATGAGGGAATGAGGGACTCTCGGCTGTTTTCCTTCAGGCCATGTCTTCCTCCTGGTATTCAGCTTGGTTTTTAACTAGGTACAAATATTTTTAATCATCATAATATACTTTATTCTAGTACACCAAAGTCCCCTGCAGATAGAAGGGAGTTGACTTTCGACAGTGACTAACACCTCTCCACCCTTTCTGGAAATCACTATATACATGTACCATTGTGATTTCTCAAATTGAGATTTCGTGTTAAAAGACTAGGACTGCCCCAAAAGAATTTATAAGATGTATGTCTCAAATCCAGTACAGTTTCCCAGTATGGCAATTCTGTAACACAGTTGCACTGAAAACAAAAAATCAAGTTCCTTTGAAGAGTCAAAATAGGGTGAGGTATAAAAGGTTATTCATTAGAAAATTTAAAACAATCAGTCTTGTGTGAAACAAGGTATTGTTAAAGTTTAAATTAGGGAGGGTGATTATTATATTAGTCTGGTTTTGTAACCTAGTATAGATGTGCTGTACTGGAGAACTGTACTGTTTTCTTGCCATACATTGTATATGAATGAATAATTATGAATTAGTTCAGCCCCCACCCTCTTTGAAAAGAATTTGTAATCTGTGCATAAAAGCTATATTTAAAATAATATTAAGTTAGGTAGTATGTGTTTGGTTGACTTCTTCTATCATGATATCAGTCAATTTGAATACATATTTATCAGTCAAAGTTGTGTCTCAACTGTCTTCAAGTGTTACCTGAAAGAATGGGAGACTGTTCAGCAGTTACATTATTTTTAACCATTTTTGACTGCATACAGTTTTGCATTTCAATTTTTACAATAACTATCATTTTTAGCTCACTGAGCTTATGCTATATCCCCGTCGTCGGCGTCCGGACCTGGTTAAAGTTTTTGGTGCAGGTCCTGTATCTAAGTTATTACTGTTGATGATGCATCTGGATCTACTTATGAACTTGAAAGATTTGGATGCTGAATCTGGGCCATGAATTTCAGATGCTGGAGGAGGTTAAGGTTTTTAGCTCACCTGAGCTGAAAGCTCAAGTGAGCTTTTCTGATCACTTTTTGTCTGGCATCTGTCCGTCTGTCCATCTGTCCGTCTCTGTCTGTCTATCCGTAAAATTTTTACATTTTCGACTTCTTCTCCAGAACCGCTGGGCCGATTTCAACCAAAGTTGGCATAAAGCATCCTTAGGTTAAGGGGATTCAAGTTTGTTAAAATGAAGGACCAAGCCCTCTTTCAAGGGGAGATAATTAAAAAATCATTGATAATTTGTTGGTATTTTCAAAAATCTTCTTCTCAAAAACCATTTGGCCAGAAAAGCTGAAACTTGTGTGGAAGCATCCTGAGGTAGTGTAGATTCAAATTTGTTCAAATCATGATCCCCGGGGGTAAGGTGGGGCCACAATGGAGGATCAAATTTTTACATAGGAATATATAGAGCAAATCTTTAAAAATCTTCATCTCTGAAACTGATCAGCCAGAAAAGCTGTACTTGTGTGGAAACATACTCAGGTAGTATAGATTCAAGTTTATTCAAATCATGATCCCCAGTGGTAGGGTGAGGCCACAATGGGGGGTTGAATTTTTACATAGGAATATATAGACTTAATCTTTAAAAATCTTCATCTCTGAAACTGATCAGCCAGAAAAGCTGTAACTTATGTGGAAGCATCCTCAGGTAGTGTAGATTCAATGTTGTTAAAATCATGATCTCCGGGGGTAGGGTGGGGCCACAATGGGGGGTTGAATTTTTACATAGGAATATATACAGTAAATCTTTAAAAATCTTCTTCTCAGAAACCAATCAGCCAGGAAAGCTGAAACCTATGTGGAAGCATTCTCAGGTAGTGTAGATTCAAAGTTTTGTTTATCATGAGCCCCGGGGGTAGGGTGGAGCCACAATGGGGGGTTGAATTTTTACATAGGAATATATAGAGTAAATCTTTAAAAATCTTCTTCTCAGAAACCAATCAGCCAGGAAAGCTGAAACCTATGTGGAAGCATTCTCAGGTAGTGTAGATTCAAAGTTGTGTTTATCATGAGCCCTGGGGGTAGGGTGTGGCCACATTGGGGGTCGATTTTTTACATGGGAATATATATAGAGTACCGGTAAATCTTTAAAAATCTTCTTCTCAGAAACCAATCAGCCAGGAAAGCTGAAACTTGTGTGGAAGCATCCTCAGGTAGGGTACATGCAAGTGTGTTCAAATCATGATCCCCGGGGGTAGCATGGGGTCACAAGGGGGGGAGGAGAGGACACATTTTTACAGGAATATATACCGTATTTTATGGACGAAACGTCGATGTGGACTACAAGTCGAATTGATCATTTTAAGCCAAAAATTTTTAAAAATCCTTAGATATGTCCTTTCGAATGATACATCAATCTAATCGTTTCAAAATGGCGTATCAAACTGCAGGAAACATCATCAGTGTATGATGCAAAGGACATCCCCGATATTTCTACCAATTATTATTAATGATTAACATTTAAACAATTACGTTTATACTTATGCATGGTATTTTCAAATACCGGTAACATCTATAAAATTGCTTGCATGCAATTCCCGACATCACGTGTTATACAGGTTGTATGAGTGTAAACTAAACTTACATTGTCAAAAATATTTTATTGCATGTATTAAAATATTTATCCACTCTGACCACTATTCCTTGCATCAAGCAAGTTATCGCCAGTGTATTCGCCATTACGTAACCAGCCACCTGTTGACTCGGCGCGTGGTCAATGTTTGTTTAACAATTTCCGGTGTCAGAAGCATGCACCTGTCTCGTGTCGGACTTCAAAGGGTGATCTCAAGCGCAGGAAGATTAGCAATTATTTTGATTTGATTTTACTTGTTTACTTTGTGTCTAGTTATGCAGTTAAAAACGTTATTGCTTTACATAGACACTGTTAAAAATAGATCAATCATTTGTACGACTTGATAATGACGATATACGACATACATACATTTCTTTACAATGTTTATTTAACAACAATCAAAGAATTGGACTATAATTAATCAGTGAAATATAAACACCCTTATAACGGTACGCTTTATATACACAGGGAGTGAACACGTATAGATCTCAGCCTTAGGGCATAATTATTAACACAATCGGTGTCAGCCTACCATGAATTTTACCATAAATGCAAAAATCCCTAGGATGATTATCAATGAAAAGATGAACACTAATACAACTTACACACATTTAGTAATATGTACTTTAATATCTGTTATAATTAAACATTCCCGGGACTTACCGCAATAATTTGTTCCATTCGAATTTGGTTTCAATTTTACTGCGCAATGTTATCTTCCAACTAGTAATAAATGGATACCATCTGACGATGTGTTTAAAAATACGGAAGGGTAAAACTTTTAATTGATTAAAGACATGTACCATTTTTTAATTACCGGTATTATTATGTATACTAGTGTTAACAACTGAGTGAAAATAACAAAAAATAAAGATGAACAAAGATTTCAACAAGGTAATATCAAATCATACAACCAATTTTATGTAATTAAAACCAAGATTTTTAATGCTATTTTAGGAAAAATTTCCGATCTCGAGCCTTAGACAAGTCGATCTGGACGATAAGTCGGGTGCTCTGCTTCAGAGGAAAAAAATATCGTCTTATCGTCCGAAAAATTCGGAAGAGGAAAATCTTTAAAATCCTTCTTCTAAAATACCATTTGCTTAGAAAAGCTGTAACTTCAGATAGTGTAGATTCAAATTCGTTTAAATCAAAATCTTGAGGAGTAGGGTGGGTTCACATTGGGGATCCAATTGTACAAAGGAAAACATTTTAATTATTCACCAAAACTGTAATGTTATCACATATGGTTTACTTATTTGCAAGCATTTTGACATATTGCTGATTCTTTAAAATTGTTTAGACTCTGGCCCCTGGGCGATTCTTGGGCCTCACAAGGGGTTCAGAGTTTGATGTAGGTTTATATCATATATATAAACAATTGTTTAGGATCTTTTTTAGAACTGCAATGCTCAACATGTGATATGACTATAAAATCATCCTGTTAGAAAAAGGACTTGATTATAAACATAAGAATATCCCAGGGAAAAAAAGATTTTTATTTATACAGGATCAACATGTATTATACCACGTTGTCCAGATATTTTGTATTATGACTCCATTAAGCTGATCTTATCATGCCTATTGTAACTCAGGTGAGCGATGTGGCCCATGGGCCTCTTGTTGGAGCTGGTTAAAGTTTTTGGAGCAGGTGCCCTCTGATGATTAAATCTTAGTTTTTACTGGTCCTAACTTCACCAAACTTGCATGGAGGTGCGTCTTATGATACTGATGCACTCGACAGGCTTGAATGCTGAATCTGAGCCATAGGTTTCAAATGCTGGAGGAGGTTAAGGATTTTGGAGCTGGTTAAAGTTTTTGGAGCAGGTGCCCTCTGATGATTATATCTTAGGTGGCAGGGGATAGTTTCGAATGAAAGACCCGGTCAAAATTTTGAAATAAAGGGAGAACCTGAGGTTTGGCTGGTTATTTGAGTTGTATAAATTGCTAGAATATTTCTTGCATTCGTTTTGTGGATAGAGCAGCTCATGTCCATTTCATTGATATATGACACTTTAATACTGGTAGCACTTTTTATCAGATATGGAATGAAAATGCAAAACTGGCCAGAATTTTTCACTTTCAGTTTTGTGCTTGAAAAGTAGGGTGGGTTCAGAACACGAAATGTCACTCAAAAAGAAGGTGATTGACCCCTCATTAATTGGTGATTATTTGCATGGGTAGACATTTAGCTTCAAATCCTATGGAAGTTTATGGCAGTTGCTTGGGACTGGAGCGTGGTGCTGGACCCGTGAAAATGTGAAAAAAGGGCAATTTTTCAAAAAATTTTGAGACCGTCCCTGGTTATTCTATATAGTGCTATATGTAAGCTGTACTTGTTTTATTCTGAAATGTTTAAAAATTCTCAAGAGTCATAACCATGTGTCCCCTGCATGTAAACCAATTTTAGCAAATTTAAAAATCCACTGAAAAATAAGATCACATATATGAGCACTATCTGCTTAACATTTCCTCAACAAAAAAATTATCACCTGGCACCTTAGTTAATACTGGTCCTAACTTCACCAAACTTGCGTGGATGGTGCGTCTTATGATACTGATGCACCTGACAGCCTTGAATGCTGAATCAGAGCCATAGGTTTCGAATGCTGGAGGAGATTAAGGTTTTTGGAGCTGGTTAAAGTGTTTGGAGCAGGTGTCCTCTGATGATTATATCTTAGTTATTACTGGTCCTAACTTCACCAAACGTGCATGGATGGTGCGTCTTATGATACTGATGCACTTGACAGGCTTGAATGCTGAATCTGAGCCATAGGTTTCAGATGCTGGAGGAGGTTAAGATTTTTGCAGCTTGTTAAAGTTTTTGGAGCGGGTGCCCTCTGATGATTATATCGTAGTTATTACTGGTCCTATCTTCACAAAACTTGTATGGATGGTGCATCTTATGATACTGATGCACTTGACAGGCTTGAATGCTGAATCTAAGCCATAGGTTTTGGATGCTGAATGAGGTTAAAGTTTTTGGAGCTGTTTAAAGCTTTTGGAGCAGGTACCCTTTGATTGACAAATCATAGTTATTATTGGTTCAATCTTTATCAAATTTGAATAGATGATGCATCTTGTGATTCTGATGCACTCTACAGGTGTGAATGCTGAATCAGAGCCATAGGTTTCGGGTGCTGGAGAAGGTTTAGTTTTTTGGAACAGGTCACATGTTTAATAGATAATTGTACTATTTCAAACTTGTTTGGTTGATTTAACTATATAAACGAATTGCAGAGGTAGCTTCAGATACATAAGCAGATCTCCATTATCAAAGATGCTAAAAAAAACCTCCTACCTCACTCAAACTTGCTTGATAGATGTGTTTGATGTTAATTGATGTAACATGATTCCTATGATATATTATTATTCGGAACATTTCGGGCATCTACTTAGTAGGTCAAGAAAGGAACAATCGATATTCTGGAATTTCTTAGCGAGAAAATGTGTATGTGTATTTTTAAATTTAATGCATCCTTTGGGATGCACATATAATGAAAGTATGCATCCTGAGCAAAATTTGTGCGTATTTTACGCAGGACGCACGTCAAAATGAATCACTGATTGTATAGTATCATAGGATGCAATATCGTATTTTATAGTAGTCTATTGATAAACCTTGTATCTTACAATACCGTATGAAATTAACATATGATTATCAAACAATTTCTTAACAAATGATATATGATATTGTGTCAAACCACACTACAGTATTCATGAATATCAAAGATCATTACCTATGATTTTCATATAACATGATAAAAGGGGTCTCATAAAGGTGATGCCTCTTCTGGGGGAGCTTTTAATTCTGATGGTTAAATTCATAATATAAAATGATAGTTTCTCATTTTCAATTATGAATTAATGACAAAATACTACAGAGAGATTATGGTACATGTAATGGCATAAGCCTACATTATCAGAATACAAAATGCAGAGTCATCGGTAGGAAAAAAATAAAACAGAGGTTTAGATTAGCTGACTCTTGAGGGGTTGAATGGTTCAGAGGAGAAGTGTTGTGCGTTGACAGAGGAAGAAGAGGATATTTGTTGTTTCACATCATTGATTGATATTGAAAAGGGTGATATCATTGTATGTTAAGTTATGTTTGAAGGCATATTAAAGAAAAAATAATTTTGTTGATGTTGACGTTTTTGTTCCCATCTTTAAATATAGTTCACAAGTTATGATTGAAGTTCATATTAATATATATATATATATATATATATATATATATATATATATATATATATATAATACAATAAATATTTGGATATATCCCTCCAACTATTTTTAGAATCGGTAGGACAACAAAGAAGTTCCTATACTTCCTATACTTGCAGAGTGGATATACATTTATTGGGACATTTTAAATCAGAATTTTAAAAGCAATTGTCAAAATCGAATTATCATTTGAAGGAAAGAATTGAAATTGCTTGATGTACACCCTTTCCAAAACTGTGAAATTCCCTACTTTTACTTTCATTTTCAGAGTTTTTCAATACAGATGCATTTTGCGGGAAAACGAATCTGATTTCACACACAAAATTTTAACAGGGGAGAAACAATTTGATGAGCTTTCATTCAAGAGGTCCCTCGTTGCTGAACGAAAATTAGGGCCAGAGCTATGAACCCAAACGTTAACCTATGGAAAATGCATTAGTGGACTATACCCATATTGAGCCCCATGCTGGTAAGGCATATTCCTTGTTTATTAAGGTCTTCCATTTCCAACTTTCTATTATTGTGCTGGTTAAGGTAGTCCATCCATAACTAAGGCGACTTTAACAATTTTGATTGATCTAAACTACATCAAATACGCATTTTAAAGTTATTATGAGGCTGACATAAACTAAACTCAGGAGTATGTATGTAGTCAATTAAATGAACTTTTTGCACTTAAAACTTTTTTAAAGAGTTGTCTGCCCCTTACGAAAATTTTAAAAATTCATTTTCTGAAAATACGTATGGTGAATTATAAATTATTTTAGCATGTTCGAAGAAAGGGAAAGCGTTTGCAACGTTTTACCGAGAGAATTGTGATAAAATTACTCTTGTATTAAAAAATATATTTTAAAATGCATTTTTCCCATAGACTTCAATGTAAACTTCAACATATGATAAATTTGTTAATATTCAACTTTTTTTTAGATTTCAGAGGGAAATCTTTATTATTCAATAAACCCCTTAAAATCACACTAAGATTTTAGCGATCAAACTTGCAATCTATTAGATATGAAATATGATAGTTATGGATGGACTACCTTAAGATTATTCTTATTTTTCTTTTTTTTCTTTTTTTCTTCCTAGATGCAAACTTTGAAGCTTCATATCTTGCTCATTTCTAAACGGTTTTTGCTCAAATTTTCAGGGCTAATAGACTATACAAAACACTATCTAAAACATATCATAAACTTTAAAATTCCTCTTCAGTTAAAGAGTTATTCCCCTTTGAAAATTTTTTGGTTTCCAGACAAAGGCTCCGAGACTATAATAGCAAGGAATGGGAATCCAACGAATTTGAATAATTGAGGTATTGAAGTTGTGCACATCGGTTTTTGTTTTGGGATTTTGTTTTTTATTTAGAAAAAATGTAGGGGGTCAAGAACAGGATTCCAAAAAGTGCGAAAATTTACACATAATTTCCTTTGTATCTTTTAAACAAAAAATATTTTGTTAAGACATGTAGTATAAAAGTTGTGCAGAATTTCAAGGGCTTTCATTTTACACCATTGAAAAAGGGCTGGCCCCTTACATAAGGGGTCAACAGCCCTTGAAACATTTTGCTTTATAACTAAAAAACGGTTAAGATTCCGCTATGGCTGTCGCTGGAAAAGTTGTTCATTGGGATCTTATCAATGTCGTTACAATGTTATTTTGTTAGGGTATTGCGTAGTATGAGTGTAAAAAGCTTTACTTGTTAACATGTACCTGTTTTCATTTGGCAAGTTAACGAAAAGTCTTTGAGCGTACAACTGACTTAAAGTTATCACAGAAAGTGTGCCTGTTTATACAGGATGCTTTAATTCATTAGAAAAGGTTTTTTTTTTACAGTATACATGCTCTTATGTGAGGATTATAAGCCAATTTTGTTAAGTTTTTAGAGTGAAAAATCCTATAAAAACAATAAACACAAAATATAAATATTCCGTTTTTAGTAAGACACAAATTACCGATTAAAAAACTTCTTTGTTATACATATTAGTCATTATACTGCATGCATTTGAAATCTTTCTGGGATCTGAGCTGTGTGTGTATACCATTACGTAACCTATCCCTCGCCTGCGGCTGTCAGCGATTATCAAAACACAAGATACTCGTCTTTATATATGGGTTTATTTAGCCGCAAACACATAGAATTGTTTTAATTTTGATTACATATAAAAGTTTATTCTTCTTAAAATTGAATTAAACGATGTGTTAATTATGAAATCGTGCTGTTAATTAATAAAAGCAATGTAATTCAGTAATTAATGTTGAAAAAAAAAATGAAGCACGCATGCAAAATATTACATTGACAAGCGTTTAAATAACTTCATTCTGACATTTCCAAACTTATCTATGTGCATTACCTTTTCGTGCGATTAACAGAAATATATATATATGAAACAATTCTATCTGTTCCGGGATTCGAACCCAATCAAAAAAGTCTGACTCGGTCAGGACGTATTCTATCTGCGTAACCGCTCGACTAATTCAGATATGTTTTACTCACAGAAAATTTAACACAGTGTTCTTAGATTTCGAAGGTATTTATGTTTTTTTTCCAAAAGTTTATTTTTAAAAAAAATATGCCTCTTTGAAATAAAAATCGGAAATGGCAGTTTTCAAGAAATTTTCTGACTCTTAACGTACGTTAACATCAAATTAATTTTGTTTAAAGGAGGCAGTTTTTCACAACAATGAGGATTCCCCTTTTAAAAAGCGTGAAATCTGTCACATTTGTCTGGGTAACCATATTCAAAATAATTTCATGGTCTTATAAAAGTTAGTAGAAACTTTCCAGATAAAATTCCACACTGCTTTACGTACAACGTTGCATATAAAAAAGATTTACATCGAACTTTGTAACTTTGATTTTTCCATTTTATCTACTACACCTTTAGGGAAAAATAGCATAGGAACTGCAACACCCTCTTTAAAAAAATCATATAGATATACCACAGAAAGTAGGATTCGACCCCCCCCCCCCCCAACACACACACCAACACACACACACACACCAACTCCTCTTTGAAATATTTAGTACCAGGGGTGGATCCAGGATTTGAAGTTAGAGGGGGGTGCCAGTGTAAGGCAGGGGGTCTGGGGGCCGCCTTGAGGCCCCCAATGGGTTCAGGGCAAAGCTCTTTTGGTGGCCCAGGGCGCGAAGCATTCTAGAAATTTTGTAGGGTAAAAATGAAGTCTTCAAAGAACTAAAGCCAAATTCGCATGATTTTGGCCCTGTAAATCTGTGAAAATTAAACTTCATTCATTTGAAGCAATTTTTTTGTAAACACTTCTTTACAAATTTGTTCTTACATTTCTGCCTCGAAAAATTTTTCGGGAAACATCACGGACACTTTTACAAGTGCTTAAACCTAACGCGATATGGCAAAATCGGCCATTTTTTACAGATACATGTATGCTCGACTGTTTGTGTTGATTTCATATGGGCGCCAACCTTAAACCAAAATAAGATTTAGCACACAGATAAACTGAGGAATACCGAATAATAATTAATCGGTTTTGTGTTGGTTCAAGTGTGGCGCCATACTTTTTATACTATTTTTAATATCTTACTTGTTAAGACAATATGATTAATCATATAATCAATTTCAATATGATTAAACAGTTTATTATTGCAGTATTGTAGTGTTTTTTGCGTAAAAATTGAATCTTTCATTCGCGTTGATTCCGGCAAACGAGCCCCCAAAGTTATGCCATTTTTAACAAAACAGAGAAATCGCATCACAAACATTTGACGTTATTTCATAACGTTGTCTGAAAAGTGGTACGCATAAAGAGCGTTATTTTCATAAGGTGTAGTATTTTTTACCTGATTTAAATTATTAATTCAACACGTTATTTTGGGTAAACTCTCTATTTTAGGTTATCTCTTGAAGATATATTGACAAACTCATTTTGTTTTTTCCCTCATTTTATGTTAGATTTATTGAAATATGCTCAATATTGGCTATGGTTTGAAGAATTGTTGTGGAAATATTTTGTTATTATAGAGGTTTAGCAGACCAACGGGTACTCGTACTTGTACGTGTAGGTTACAAATTATAGAACCACACGTACCAGTTCAAATAACTTTTCTTGTTTAGCTGTTGTAATGTGTACCTTTACGTGTAAATGCTTTAAATGTAATTTTAGATATTCTCTCCTACTAATCTGAGAATTTTTAGTCACAGTCGAAAATTGAGAATTGTATGTGTTAATTTTATTGAACATCATTTTTTATATGTGTATATTTTTATTTATGACAGATGAATAAAATAACAGATTCATCGCATGTTCTGGAGGAAGAGATACGTATATTAACAACATACACGTTGGTTTGGTATTTTGGTGTACGTGTATAAATGTAAGTGTTTCTTTCTGTTACATCATATCGATATTCATGAACAGCAAAGGCTAAATTATTCAGATTATCTGATATTGCTTGATTTCAAATTAGGAAATTCGGGACCTTACAAATTTTATCAATCTTTAGCAATGACTGTTAATGTTATTGTTTTTATTGTTGTTTTTATTTTATGTGCATATTCTGTTTGAAATAATTACATTGCCCTGTTTATTTGACCTAGCTTGAAAAAAGTGCGTAAAATTTGATAATTTCATCGCGACCGAGAAAAACAGCGAGACAAGATGTACGTCCACAAAGCTGAGACCTCTACAGCATTGTGTTTACATAAAATTCAGAGAACTCTTTTACTGCAATTCCCTGCACCAATTTAGATTGATTTACATTGGTTGTTACATTTAAAATTGATATTTTATAAAGAAAACACATTAATTTTTTGTTTCTTACAGTTTAGGGAATTCTTTCATTGCAATTCCCTGCATCAATTTTGATTGATTAACATAAATGGTACATTATAAATGAATATTTTATACAGAAAAACGTATTGTGTTTTGCTTAAAATTCAGAGAACTCTTTCACTGCAATCCCCTGCACCAATTTAGATTGATTTACAAGGAATGGTACATTATGAAATGAATATTTTAAACGACTTCTTTCTTTGAAATCATCATCCTATATCGATTGTGGTTTATTTTAATCATTTTTTTTCGCGGACTGGTACATTTTGAATATATTTTATATAGATGTTTACTGGCAATTTGTGCGTACAATCAAACGTAGCTGTGCTATTCAGTTATCCCTAACATTGTCTGTCATTCCAGTTATCATTCAGTTAGATGGATAACACAGGCTAATCAGTATAAAAATCAAGTTCAATGGGACGATGTAAATGAAGTTTAAAAATAGATAACCATGCCAGCTTGTATTATGATAAACATGGAAGAGTCGTTAAAAACACTAGCTAGTATAACCAATTACTTAAAGATCGGTGAACTTTATTTTGACAATTCTTTTTTTTTTTTTGGGGGGGGGGGGGGGGGGGGGGGGACCCCGCAAGTGCATCTGATTGATATTAATTAATAGCGATACATGTACATTGATTTCTTGATTTTAAATGATGGAGATTATGGGCCGTATTTGACTAAAAACAGAATTTTTAGAAAGTCCAGCTATTACAATGAAATTTATTTGAACGTACATTTACATGCATATGTACATTAATAAATGAAGCGAAATATCTAAAAGTTATTTTGATAATTTTGGTTGCAGCTCTCCGTTACTCTTAAATTCACCTTGATTATATCTAGATATTTCATTGATAAAATGGTAAAAACTTTCCATTTTTTATTTTAATTTATAAATATACATGTAATTATGATTCAATTATAGCATATAATAAAGCCCCATTACAATGTGTAACAATATAATATGTTTACACTACATTTTATTTAGATTAAATGTTTTGAGTACGACTTTGAGAAAGCTCCATAGCTTACTCAGAAAATCGCCGTTTTGTACTCAGCCGGAGTACGAGTATGAGTATGAAAAAGTTTTATAACCTCGATACCTTGAGTACGAGTACGATTTGGAGCACGGAGTACGATTTGGAGTATGAGATCGTACTCAAAAAAGTTTTATAACATCGGGGCCAGGTTATTTATGGCTGCAGATCATCAATTGATATGTAATTGAGTAAAAACTTAGAACGTTGCTTTCACTGCAGTGATCAATTGTTAAACAATTAGATATCTAGTCTAACTCGAAGTCAGTCATCTTAATTCGCGTTAAAGGTGCGAGATCGTAATCTGAGAATGGGGCTAATAAATTAAACTGTTGAACACGCTAAATTTTCTAATTCTATAGTTATGGACAGAATAAAATAAATATTATAAGTTAAAAGTTTTAAGTCAAAGATCTTAAATAAAATTGGGTCTCTGGATTAGAAGTTAGGAAATACGATTATATGATGCAATGTAGTCGGTCGCCATAGAAATCACTAGAGTACTGCAAGTGTCAACAGTTTTCTTATTTCTTTGAAAGACCATAGTTCACTTGGCTTACAAACAATAATATAGCAACATATTTTCCTCCCAAAAAATATATGCACTTCTTAAAGTTACACTTAAGTGAGATAAATATGTGTTCTTGGGGATTTTATTTATTTTTATATGCACATTGATTAAAAACATTTTATTGAAGCTGTGTAGTATGAGATAGTAATGCAACTTAATTGACTGAAAACCAAGCAGAATATTTTATTTTTACATCTGGCCTGTCAAAAGAGGAGATTGTAAACTTGTAGCTTGTTAACTCAGAAATAGTCTAGAACAAAAGAAATAATGTATTTATGGCTTTTGCTCCTCTTCTTATTTATGTGTATGAGTCCATAAAGGTATTTTTGTTTTTGTTTCATCATATAAAAAAGTGTTGGGTTTTTTTTTACCTCAAACTTAGAACTGTAGAAATTCAGTATCTTAACTTTTCAAAAGCTTTGATACCTTACCACTTGGAAATCATGTAGTGATGCAGATTGTCAAATGTCAATGAGGAGACATCGTCAGAACCCACGGGTTTTCTATCCGTTATACTGCTTTTAAGGCAGTGTAACGGATAGAAAACTTGTGGGTTCCGAGTGCAAATGTACATACAATACATTGGTCAATACATGTATATTTAAAAAGTACAAAATATGAATAACTAACACATATACATGTACATGATAGTAAAACATAGGTTGTTCTTTGTGCCGCACTAAAGTGGCGAAAAGGATTTTTATACCCCCCGCAAACGAATTATGGGGGGTATATAGGAATCACCTTATATAGGAATCACATTAGAAGTTATTACTTCACACAAATATTGCTTATGACCTGACGGTCTGTAATGACCTTGATGCAGGGTCATTTGGGCAAGGTCACTGGCAGGGAAAGTGCAAAATTCGTGTCCTGTCCATATCCTAGTTTCTTATGCAGAAACATTGGAAGTTCTTACTTCACACAAAGATTGATTATGACCTGAGGGTGTGTCATGACCTTGACCCAAGATCATTTGGACAAGATCAAGGAAACTGGCAGGAAAAGTGCAAAATTCGTGTCTGGTCTATATAACTTTTATGGAAAAACATTGAGGGTTCTAATTCACACAAAGATGGCTTATAACCTGAGGGTGTGTAATGATTTGTCCCAAGGTCATTTTGGCAAATTCAAGGTCAGTGGAAGAAAAATTTCATAATCTTAATAGAAAAGATCAGAAGCTAAAATTTGACACAAAGATTGCTTGTGACCTGTAAATATGTTCTGACTTGAGCTTTGGTCATTTGTGCAAGTTCAGTGTCACAATAAGAAATAGAAGCATCAATTATTTTCTAGTAGAGAAATATTTGAGTTATGATTTTTTCTTAGCGGGGGTATCATTTGTTAGCTTGCTCACAGTACCTCTAATTGATCCAGTGGGAGCACTGCTCCCCCCTTCCTCACAACCAAAATTTTCCTTAAATTAACATTTACAAAATTGGATTTTGGGACATTGCCCCCCCCCCCCCCCCCCCCCCCATACACACTTTTAAGGAGAAAGCAAAAAAAATTTAGGCAAATTTAAAATAAAGGCATATTAAACAATAGAAGATACAGCTGCCTCACAGCTTCCCCTCCACTACCACCACCACCACGGATTAGGACTTTGAAGATTTGCTTGTCAAGATTTTGGATAAATATGTTCACTTAGCAAAAACGATGCTGAGTGTCTGTATGGCCTAACGTTATACGGAGAGTTGTCCCTCCTGCTGAGCACCTCTCATATAGTGCACCCTAAGGCAGGAGAAGGCGTCATCATTTATTAACAATTTGTGTTCGTTTCAATTGTTTAATGTTAACACTGCCCTTTACATAAATTACAGAGGGCCCTGCTTAATATAATACCCGTTTAATATTATAGTTCGGTTAATATAATAGTTTTTCAAAACACAAAACCATTTCTTAATAAATCATTGTATTTTACATCAGTTATTATAATAGCTTAAAATGTGCACCCCGCTTAATATAATAGAAAGATCACGCCTGTCAATTGAGTTTCACACCTTTTTCACGAGCTAGCCCCTCATGAGAAGCTTGTATAAACACTCTGACTCCCCAAATCACTTTGAAATTTACCGACAGTGCTGGCCAGACGGGATTAGTCACGCCTCACTACACGTGGCTTGGGTACTTTACCTATGCACCTGTCAAGTGACATGGCTGTATATATTGAAGTTCTTTACAGTTTAAATAAGTGAATGTCTCTTATTTTTGTAAAATAATCTATAACAAATGGGATATTTTACATGGCTTAGCATTGCACATGATGTTCCATTTGACGACTTGTACTGCAGTTAAGTGGTGACAAAATCTTTATAAATATATAAATGTGTTGTGCATGAAGATGTGTAGTTGTTTGTTGTCTGTGTTCTCTCTCTTTCTGTCTCTCTTTTTTCTCTCTTTCTGTCTCTCTTTCCCTCTCTCTCTCTGTTTTAGATATATGGCTGCTTGTGACATAGAATTGCAAATGTTGGTGATAGTGTTTGATACATGTAGAATTAAATTCAAAAACATTTCATTTTAGATACCATGTAAATTGAAATGGAACTTCATCAAAGATTTAAATACAACAGTGAGACACACTTGATGCAAGTAAAATTTATTTTTGTAACATTGATGTCTAATTACACTCGTCCAAGTTTAAAAGAAGGAACCTTTAAAAACTATATACCCAGTCTTTGACATGCATATATTTTAGAATATTAAATAAGGGAAACTTTATATTGATTAAATATTTCACAGCCTTAATGGGTATTTTTTGTTCTTCTAGAGTTTGAACTCTAGTTAATTGTAGACTCTTTTCCATAGGATATGTCTTTGTTTAATTTGTTACCATGGTAACCATATACAAGAGTAAATATAAAACACCCTCATTAGCAAGTTTCTTTTCCCTATGACATATCTTTAATGGGTAAAGTCATGGTGCATTTCTTCCGAAATTAGGCTTGAATAAAAGTTCAGCAAATATTACACTTGCACGAGTAAAAACAACTCATCACTATGACGTCATAGGTGAGGTAATCTCAAGCTAGCATCAAAATTGAGCAAAAAATGAACTAAGGGCTTCACAATATAGAGTCATATAACTTTATTATTTACAGACCAGTACCTACATGTAATACATTGATGAATAGGGAAATTCCTATACTTTTCTATTTTACCTTTTTCGTGGTATTTGAAAACAATTCTTTTTTGTAACTAAAGAAAAATTCATAATTTGTGCGATTAAAATTTATAAAATCAGACATAATTGAGCTTTTTCATAAGAATATGAACATAATAAATTTGTTAAATTATTGAATGTTTATGTTTTACATGTATTTTAATCCTTGAGATAAAAGTTTCCTCAATATATGCTATTTGGAGAACATCGAGTGCCAATGAACTAGATGTTGTTTAGGTAAATGTTGATTGGACTGTCTTCAAATTTCATGCATGTGTATCAATGCTGCAAAATCCATAATTATGTATTGAATTTTTCCAAATTTGGAAGCATGGTTCTATATAGTGTCTAGAGTGAATATATAAGCTTAGAATTGTAAATAACCACAATGACTGTTTCATATTGGGTATATCCCTCCAACTATTTTTAGAATCGGTAGGACAACAAAGTACATGTAGTGCCTTTAAGCATAATAGTTCCTATAATTGCAGAGTGGATATACATTTATTGGGACATTTTAAATCAGAATACTTGACACATGTCAGGAAAGAGGATTTGCAATTTTAAAAGCAATTGTCAAAAGGCCTAACAAAAAATCATGTTTGTTTACTGTTACCTGACCGACCCTATATTTTATCGCCGACCCAAATGGTTTTATTTGTCGTTGAAATTCCGGAATTCGCATGGTGCGTTTTAAGTTTTAAAACTTATAATAGTTTATATTCCTAGCATTAAAATGCACGTACCACTTGTACTCAAACTATCTCAGTGCAGATCAAATTGCTTCGTGGTACAATTGATTTATCTATTCAAACTCGAGAATGCCTTATTGGATTTAGTCAAAACCGGAAGTAAATGAAGAAAACAAAATGAAAAGCATGTCAACTCATCGGAAGTACATCGGTGGATCTTACACTTTTTCCAGATAGTAACAGTAAATTTTATAAATGAAGTTAACTTCTTTGAAGCATAAAACATCAATTTTTAACCATTAATTATTGTGGAAATTAGCGTGTCTAAATATAGACGATTTAACACACACGTGAATAGCCACATATCATTGTTGGAAACGATGAATTTGACTACAGGCTAGGTTAATTATTATTACAGTCCGGGTAATATAATATTTTTAAATGACAAAAGAACCATTACATTAAGTGGGGTCCACATGAACTGGATTAAATAACCTTGATCTAGGTGTTTGAATAATGGGTAAATGGAAAGATACCTGAATTCCAGATGATTGCAAAGATGTTTAAAAATAATCAACAAAATAAAAAAAAAATCCGACCTACCGACCCTACTTTTTTTCAGCATGTAACAGTAAACAAACATATTTTTTTCTTAGGCACAATTGAATTATAATTTGAAGGAAAGAATTGAAATTGTTTGATGTACATCCTTTCCAAAACTGTGAAATTCCCTACTTTTACTTTCATTTTCAGAGTTTTTCAATTCAGGCGCATTTTGTGGGAAAACGAATCTGACTTCACACCACAAAATTCTAACAGGGGAGAGACAATTTGATGAGCTTTCATTCAAGAGGTCCCTCGTTGCTGAACGAAAATTAGGGCCAGAGCTATGAACCCGAACGTTATTACCGCCTATGGAAAATGCATTAGTGGACTATACCAATTTCATTTATTCTGGCAGCCATTTTGGCTATTAAAAAACCATATTGATACATAACCATAATTTACTTGAAGTCTACTTTTTTCTTTGTTTTTGTCCTTCAAACTGCCCGCCATCTTGTCTTTTTGCGGCCTTATTGGATTTATGGCGCCCATTTTGTTATTGGCATGTAAATAAAAATAAAAAGCTTACAAAGACCTTTCAGAAAATGTATGGTTTTCTACATATCTGAATAAATCCTTACTTGAATCAATTGAAGATCGATAAATCTAAAGGATTTTTCTGCATCTTGCGTGCCATTCATATACTACTACTGTGTACTATGACTGCAGTATTCAAAACATTGAAAATACCATAACTTTTGACCTACTTTGATTTTTTTCACAAATTTAAGTACCTTAAAGTTTCTATGTTCATGTTAGAATATACTTGTTCAATTGTGTGACATTATAATTTATGACTGAACCCCCTACATGAACCTCTGAGAATATTTTTTAAAATGTATTTGGCATATCTGGTCATTTAAATGCAGGGTCTACCTGAAGGCTGCCCCTGATAATCAACAAAAAATACACACAAGATAGAATCTTGCCACAAATAATCAAATAAAACTGTTCGAATTTAGACTACGTTACCATTTCCAATTCTCAAATAATAATAAATCATAATTAGCAAAAAGACATTTTCAAAGATAATAGCATACAGCATGTCAATAGATACGAACATGTCAAAGCACACAGTAAACAATATGAAACTGATTTCAGTTTACAAATTAAAGTTAATGAAATTAAGCACATCTATAAAATTATTGTCTCATGTTCACTGTTGGGGGAAAAGTTCCTCTCACTCAAGTAGTTCAGTAATTTTCCTCTTCAGTGCACGGTTTTCGCTCTCCAATTCGCAGAGGGACCATCCTGGTCGCTGTAGTCGTTCCAAGCTCTCCTTGGCTAACAGGCGCACATGAGCGATTCTGTCAATCTAGTTACCAGTTTTATAATATAGATCTGGAGCGAGTCCTCACTTGAAGGTATGGGCGGTATAGCAAAATCGTCGTCACAATAAGAATAGGTCTGCGTAGATTTGGACTGTGGTTTTTGTAAATAATCTCCAAGGAATTTTCTTCAAGTCGGTCTGCGTTGATACAGTTGTAAGTTCCATCGTAGAGAGAAGAGGATCTGCCATCAAAGAAGAAGGTTCCAACGGCAAAGAAGACGGGTCCAATGAGGAAAGAAGACGGGTCCAACGAGGAAGAAGATGGCTCCAACGAAGAAATAGACAGCTCAGTCACCGGGGAGGAATGACAACAGTCCCGGGAGCAACATTCACCATCAAGGGGAAGGAACATTGGCTGCCGGGGAAGTTCTACCGATACTTCAGAAGTCCGGTGTCATATAATATTTTGATACCGCGAAATATTGAACCCCGGGTTCAAAATATTATGAGATATTATGAACCCAGGTTCAATATATCACTGCGAAATATTGAACCCCCCTATATTATGGCCGCGATATTTTGAACCCCCCTTCTAATTTTCATTGCTACTGGAGAGGGGGTTCAAAATATTATGGCCGCGATTTTTTGAACCCCCCTTTAATTTTCAGTGCTATTGGAGAGGGGGTTCAAAATATTAATTATGGCCGCAATATATTGAACCCCTCTCTAATTTTCATTGCTATTGGAGAGGGGGTTCAAAATATTTTGGCCGCGATATATTGAACCCCCTACCTATTTCCAATTCCAATTGAAGAGGGGATTCAAAATATTATGGCCGCGATATATTGAACCCCTCTCCTATTTCCAATTCCCTTTGGAGAGGGGTTCAACATATATAATGGCCACAATTTATTGAACCCCCCTCTAATTTTTATTGCTATTGGACAGGGGGTTAAAAATATTATGGCCGCGATATTTTGAACCCCCCTCTAATTTTCAGTACTATTAGAGAGGGGGTTCTATATATTATGGCCACGATATATTGAACCCCCCTCCTATTTCCAATTCCAATTGAAGAGGGGATTCAAAATATTATGGCTGCGATATTTTAAACCCCTCTCTAATTTTCAGTGCTATTGGAGAGGGGGTTCAATATATTATAGTGATGACATATTGAACCCCCCTCCTATTTCCAATTCCCATTGGAGAGGGGGTTCAAAATATTATGGCTGCGATATATATTGAACCCCCCTCTAATTTTCATTGCTATTGGAGAGGGGGTTCAAAATATTATGGCTACGATATTTTGAACCCCCCTCTAATTTTCAGTGCTATTGGAGAGGGGGTTCAAAATATTATGGCCGCTATATATTGAACCCCCTACTTATTTCCAATTCCCATTGGAGTGGGGATTCAAAATATTATGGACGCGATATTTTGAACCCCCCTCTAATTTTAGTGCATTTGGAGAGGGGGTTCAAAATATTTTGGCCGGGATATATTGAACCCCCCTCCTATTTCAAATTCCCATTGGAGAGGGGGGGTCAAAATATTATGGCTGCGATATATTGAACCCCTCTCTAATTTTCATTGCTACTGGAGAGGGGGTTCAAAATATTATGGCCGCGATATATTGAACCCCTCTCCTATTTCAAATTCCCATTGGAGAGGGGGGTTCAAAATATTATGTCTGCGATATATTGAACCCCCCTCTAATTTTCAGTGCTATTGGAGAGGGGGTTCAAAATATTATGGCCGCAATATATTGAATCCCCCTCCTATTTCAAATTCCCATTGGAGAGGGGGGTTCAAAATATTATGTCTGCGATATATTGAACCCCCCTCTAATTTTCAGTGCTATTGGAGAGGGGGTTCAAAATATTATGGCCGCAATATATTGAATCCCCCTCCTATTTCCAATTCCCATTGGAGAGGGGGTTAAAAAAATTTTAGTGCTACGATATATTGAACCCCCCTCTAATTTTCAGTGCTATTGGAGAGGGGGTTCAAAATATTATGGCCGCAATATATTGAATCCCCCTCCTATTTCCAATTCCCATTGGAGAGGGGGTTCAAAATATTAGGGCCACGATATGTTGAACCCCCCTTTAATTTTTATTGCTATTGGACAGGGGGTTAAAAATATTATGGCCGCGATATTTTGAACCCCCCTCTAATTTTCAGTGCTATTGGAGAGGGGGTTCAAAATATTATGGCCGCGATATATTGAACCCCCCTACTATTTCCAATTCCCATTCCCATCGATATAGGAATTGGAAATAGGAGAGGGGTTCAAAATATCGCTGCCATAATAATTTGAACCCCCTTTCCAATGGGAATTGGAAATAGGAGGGGGGTTCAATATATCGTGGCCATAATATTTTGAACCCCCTCTCCAACAGCAATAAAAATGGGGGGGGGGGGGGGGGGGGGCGTTTCAAAAAATCGCGGCCATAATATTTTGAACCCGGGGTTTAATATTTTATGTGGAGGGGGTTCAATATATTCAATTAGAAGTTGCTTCCACTAAAGTTACAGCTTTTCTAAGCAAATGGTTTTTAGAAGAAGATTTTAAAAGATTTTTTCCTATATATTCTGTACAAATTTGTCCTCCCCCCGCATTGTGATCCCCCGGGGAACATGATTTGAACACATTTG
Source organism: Magallana nippona (assembly GCA_033439105.1). Lineage (NCBI taxonomy): Eukaryota > Metazoa > Mollusca > Bivalvia > Ostreida > Ostreidae > Magallana > Magallana nippona. The sequence continues at coordinate 29,612,530 of CM065926.1, forward strand.
AATTTAACCTACCTGAGGATGCTTCAACACAAGTTTCAGCTTTTCTGGCCAATTGGTTTTTCAGAAGACTTTAATGTATATATTCCTATGTAAAAATTCGAGCCCCCATTGTGGCCCCACCCTACCCCCCGGAGGTCATGATTTTCACAACTTTGAGTCTACACTACCTGAAACTCGACCCCCATTGTGGCCCCACCCTACCCCCGGGGGTCATGATTTTCACAACTTTGAATCTACACTACCTGATGATGCTTCCACATAAGTCTCAGATTTTTTGGCCGATTGGATTTTAGCTCACCTGAGCTGAAATCTCAGTGAGCTTTTCTGATCACATTTTTGTCCGTCTGTCCGTCCGTCTGTAAACTTTTCACATTTTGAACTTCTTCTCTAACACCACTTAGCCAATTTCAACAAAATTTGGCACAAAGCTTCCTAATGGGAAGGTGAATATAAATTGCAGAAATAAAAAGCAAGTTAATATTCAAAGCGGAGAAAACCTCGAAATTGTAAAAAAAGGGGGGTGCATTTTAAAAATCTTCTCAGAAACCACTGCACTATAAATGCCAATATTTACATAAAAGCTTGTATATATAGTGAAGATTCTAAGTTGAAAAAATCGTGACCCCCGGACCAAAACTTGGGGCCCCAGGCGGGGTTCAAAGTTCAACATAGAAATACATAGAAAAAATGTTTAAAAATCTTCTTCTCAAGAACTACTGCACCAAAAATGCCAATATTTACACAGGAGCTTGTATATAGTTAAGATTCTAAATTGCAAAAATCATGACCCCCGGACCAAACCTGGGCCCCCAGGCGGGGTCCAAAGTTTAACATAGAAATACATAGGAAAAATGTTTAAAAGTCTTCTTCTCAAGAACCACTGCACCAGAAATGCCAATATTTACAAAAAAGCTTTTATATATAGTGAAGATTCTAAATTGTAAAAATTGTGACTCCAGGACCAAAACTGGGTCCCCAGGCGGGGTTCAATCTAATACTGGGGCCCCCAGAAGAGGTTCAAAGTTTATAACATAGAAATATAGAGGGAAAATGTTTTAAAATATTTTTCTCAAGAACTACAATGCTACAGTTTGTGAGATTACTATGCAAGGATCCTCAAATAGTGTAGATTCTAAATTTTAAAAGCCAACCATAAACCCTGGACAAATGCTGGGGCTCCAGAAAGGGGTTCAAAGTTTAAAATAGAAATAGCATACTATGCTACGAAATAGAATGTTACAAGAAACTGTTGTACAGGTGAGCGATGTGGCCCATGGGCCTCTTGTTGAGAAGATTTTTCAAGATTTACTCTATATATTACTATGTAAAAAATCGACCCTCCCCCCTATTGTGGCCCCACCCTACCCCCAGGGGTTATGATTTTCACAACTTTGAATATACACTGCCTGAGGATGCTTCCACATATGTTTCAGCTTTCCTGGCTGATTGGTTTTTGAGAAGATTTTTAAAGATTTACACTATATATTCCTCTGTAAAAATTCGACCCCCATTGTGGCCCCACACCAACAATGACTCCAGTTTCAATAGAAAATATTTTCGTAGGTTACATACACCTACTCTATAGTAACTTGAAATTTATATGAAGTCTTATTCAATATACTAAATATACATGTGGCAGTTAATGTTGAGTTCACCATATATTGGACACATACATCTTTTCCTTGGCTTGGATAACTTTGGTTAAACATTTACAAATAAACGTGCATGGACTTTTGTATTGTTTTATTTATTCCTTAATTAGAACTGATGAACTTTATTATGTTTCATTTATTCCTTAATTAGAACTGATGAACTTTATTATTATCAAGAATTTGACTATCACATCAAAGAAATAGCAATATAGGCACCGTGAAATACGCCATCATTAAACAAGAGGCCCATGGGCCACATCGCTAACCTGAGCAACAAAAGGAATGATTAAATCAGCTTAATGGAGTCATAATACAAACCATCTGGACAATGTGGTATAATACATGTAGATCCTGTATAAATAAAAATCCATTTTCCCCCTGGATATTCTTATGTTTATAATCAAGTCCCTTTTCTAACATGATGATTTTATAGTCATATCACATGTTGATATTCCTGTTGACACCCTGCAGTTCTAAAAAAGATCCTTAACAATTGTTTATATATGGGATATAAACCTACATCAAACTCTGAACCCCTTGTGAGGCCCAATAATCGTCCAGGGGCCAGAGTCTAAACAATTCTAAAGAATCAGCAATATATCAAAATGCTTGCATATAAGTAAAACCATATATGATAACATTTCAGTTTTTGTGAATAATTAAAATTTTTCCACTGTACAATTGGATCCCAACTGTTGCCCCACCCTACTCCTCAAGATTTTAACGAATTTGAATCTACACTATCTGAAGTTACTTTCACCAAAGTTACAGATTTTCTAGGCAAATGGTTTTTTAGAAGGTTTTTAAAGATTTTTTCTCGATATATTCCTATGTAAAAATTTGTCCCCCTCCCCATTGTGCCCCACCCTACCCCCGGGCTTATGATTTTCACAACTTTGAATTTGAATTTGAGGATGCTTCCACACAAGTTTCAGCGTTCCTGGCAGATTGGTTTTTAGCTCACCTGAGCTGAAAGCTCAAGTGAGCTTTTCTGATCACATTTTGTCCGTCGTCCGTCTGTCCGTCCGTCCGTCCGTGTGTAAACTTTCACATTTTGAACTTCTTCTCTAAAACCACCAGACCAATTTCAACCAAATTTGGCACAAAGCTTCCTTATGGTAAGATGAATATAAATTGCAGAAATGAAAGACCCATCTTTATTTAAAGCGGAGAAAACCTCGAAACTGTAGAAAAAGGGGGGGGGGTGGATTTTTAAAAATCTTCTTCTCAAGAACTACTGAGTCGAATTCAATGTAATTTAGCATAATTAATCCTTATGTAAAGGAAAATATAAATTGCAAAAATTATGGGCTAATTCTGTTTCAAATTTGAGTAATTTACGAAAATAACAATAAGACAGAGATAATGGGGGGTCAATCAGTTTAACTTCGGGCTCGATATTTCATATATCGAAAACCAGGTTCATTGTTAGAAGCCATGTTTGACGCATGATAAAGGGGTTAAATTGACAAAGATGAATTTGCTTGTTGTGCAACAGTTTACGTGCGAAGGGAATATTTGAAACATCCAAAATATATTTGTGCCGTTTTTGTGAAGTAAATTGAGGTTAAATATTTCAATGCGTTGATATTTTCACTTCTGACGGTGGTTTTAGCTTGTCTCGATTTTCGTTTCGTTTCTTTTTAACTTGAGGGGAACTATCGCCTGTATTTTGGAATTTTTACGTATCGAATCAAATATAGACTTCGGTAAATCAGACAGCTAATTGTTTACAAAAATGAGCAAAATCTGATGCACTACTATTGGTACATTTAATTTGGTACGATCTCTACGTAATGGTTGATTAAGGCCACATGATTTGTTAAAATGCCCATCATTTTCAATCTATACGGAGATTATTTTCGCTGCTAGAAATATATAAGTATATATATGATGAAAAATAAATTGTGTTCTTTCTTTGTCTTAGTGCATTTTTCTTTTCTTTTAATTGTTTACAATTTTATATTTTTTATATTTACTAACCGTATCTGAGAGTCAAGCTTCGAGTTATAAGCAAAATACAGAGCTTTGCTCACAATGCTATGTTTGTACACAGAGCTGAGGTCATGCTTTAGTTTGTTTGTATTTTATATATTTTAAATGCAGCTATGCTGAATAGGAAATACCAAAATCTTAAGTTGAATGTAATAAACTCGTGTGAACAAAAACATGACTCAAACCAAGCTATGTATCTTGTTCAAAATTCTACGATTAACGCTGAAATTTTGGTTGATCATTAGAAATGTCTTGCTAAAAGGATAATATGCTGTAACTACTTTTTGGGGCCCCTCCTTATTCGATAAATTATATGGAATCTACACCAATTTTGATAGTTTTTCAGACACAAGTAAATAAAAACGACATCTTTAAAACAGTTTCCATAGTTCTGACACATTACTGTTACAGGGGTAAATGCACTATCGCTATTCTTGAGAAAATATTACAGCAGAAAATCATCTTGGTTTGTAGCCATTTGTTGTTTTTTAATAAAGATAAAAATAATGGGTGGGCCTTAGTAAAATAGAGTGATATGCCTGTCAATACATTGATTATAATAGCTCTTAACATATCACGTGACAATGTTTTTCATTCGAGTGTATTCATCGATCGAGTAAGGTTATAAAACGTCACATGAGTTCACGCCAGGTAAACAACAATCGTTTATTAATGAGGAAGACCAATTAAATATTTTAATGTTTTTAATTTGCGCACACTGAGGTACAATTTCTTCTTTCACATATAGGAATTTTTTAAATAAAATGCAATAACTAGTAAGTAGTTGATGAAGAAAATGTACCTATATGCTCATATATTTTGATCACTTTATGAAGTGTGGGTGGGGGGGGGGGGGGGGCAGAACTAAAATAAAGGGAATTGGAAGTTAACAGTGTACCCCTACCAAAAATTTAGTTTAATATCTTGCATAGGATCTTCTTGCGGTAAAATGTATTTCATAAAGGTACAATGTCAAAGATTAAGTGTATGCAAAAATAAGTGTAAAATTCGGATACTTTACGGTATTTATTTTTCGTTATTCTGCCGAGGGCCATATGGCACAATATCCTTTGAACGCCCATACATGTATAAAGCTATTGTTGCTCAGGTGAGCGATGTGGCCCCATATGGGCCTGTTGTTAAAATTTACTCTATATATTCCTATGTAAACATTTGACCCCCATTGTGGCCCCACCCTACCTCCGGGGGTCATGATTTTCACAACATTGAATCTACACTACCTAAGGATGCTTCCACACAAGTTTCAGCTTTCCTGGCTAATTGTATTCTGAAAAGAAGATTTTTTAAAGATTTACTCTGTATATTCCTATGTAAAAATTCGACCCCCCATTGTGGCCTCACCCTACCCCTAGGGCTCATTATTTTCACAACTTTAAATCTACACTACATGAGAATGCTTCCACGTAAGTTTCAGCTTTCCTGGCTGATTGGTTTCTGAGAAGAAGATTTTTAAAGATTTACTCTCTATATTCCTATGTAAAAATTCGACCCCCCGTTGTGGCCCCACCCTACCACCGGGGGTCATGAATTTTACAACTTAAAATTTCCACTACCTGAGAATGTTTCCACACAAGTTTCAGCTTTCCTGGCTGATAGGTTTCTGAGAAGCAGATTTTTTAAATTTACTCTATGTAATTTATTCCTATGTAAAAATTCGACCCCATCCCCAATTGTCCCCCCTACCCCCATGAGTCATGATTTTCACAACTTTTAATCTACATTACCTGAGGATGCTTCCATTTAAGTTTCAGCTTTCCTGGAAGATTGGTTTCTGAGAAGAAGTTTTTTAAAGATTTTTTAGCTCACCTGAGCTGAAAGCTCAAGTGAGCTTTTCTGATCACACGTTGTCCGTCGTCCGTCTGTAAACTTTTTATATTTTGAACTTCTACTCTAAAACCACTTGGCCAAATTCAACCAAATTTGGCACAAATCATCCTTATAAGAAGGTGAATATAAATTGCAAAAATAAAAGGCCAGATTGTATTCAAAGCGGAGAAAACATCGAAACTGTAAAAAAGGGGGTGCATTTTAAAAAATCTTCTTCTCAAGAACTACTGGGTTAATCTTAACGTAATTTAGCATTAATCATCCTTATGGAAAGGAAAATATAAATTGCAAAAATTAAGGGCTAATTATGATTCAAATTTGAGCTAATTACGAAAATATTAATAAAGCGGGTTCGTTATTCCATATTTCGTAGACTGGCAATTTCGTACGATAGACTGATCCTATGACAGGCATTGCCAGTCTACATCTCGGAAGCGAGGTTCTTTGTTTGTAGCAGCCATGTTTGTTGTGCAACAGTTCACGTGCGAATATAATCTATGAAACAAGGAAGATCTATTGGTGCCAATTATTGTGAAGTAAATTGAGGTTAAATATTTCAACGTGTTGTCATTTTCACTTGTGACGGTGGTTTTAGCGTGTTTTGATTTTCGTTTCATTTTGCTTTTTAACTTGGGGAACGATTGCCTGTATAACTGTATTCAGTAATCTGGTATTTGGAACATAGACTTCGGTTAATAGGCAGTTGATTGTTTACCTGCGAAAATGATAAAATCTGATACATTAACAACGTACTAAAGTGCACTTTCCCTCTGTTTTTATTATACCCGCACTTTCTAAAGAAAGTTCGGGTATATTGTTGTTACCCTGTTCCGTCTGTCCGTCCGTCCGTCCGTCCGTCTGTCACGTTTTACTTTCTCAAACTGCTCTTACATCTTATAAACCAGCAAACTAAACTCTTGGAGTATGATTTGGGGTGTCATGTTGTTTTGTAAAAAGGTTTCAAAAATTCTCTGGTAGTCCTGGGGGTCAAATAATTGGTAAAAAATGACGTTTTTTGACAAAAAACCTTCTTCCTCGAACTCCTTATACATTTTCAAAGTAGACAAATCATCTCTTGGAATATGTTTTGGGGTGTCCTATAGATGCGCAATAAGGTTTCGGAAATTTCAATTTTGTCCTGGGGGTCATTAAATGGCTGAAAAATGACGTTTTTTTTTTTACAAAAAGTCTGGTTTCAAAAAACGTCAATTTCTCTTTGCAGTAGCCTAATGATCTAATAGGATAAGCTTTGGGGTGTCATGTTGACGTGTAATCATGTTTCAGAATTTTTGTTTTTATCACGAGGGTCTGTGGGCATCAAAAAATGACGTTTTTTTGCAAAAAAAATATGGTTCCCAGAACTCCTCTTACAATTTATGCAGTAGCTATGTCATCTCTTGAGATATGATAGGGACTGTCCTATAGATGTGCAATAAGGTTTTAAAAATTTAAATTTCATCCAGGGAGTCAAATAGTAGCTGAAAATTGACGTTTATCACTCTTAAAAAAACCTACTTCCCAGAACTCCTCTCATGATTTAATAAATAGCCACATCATATCTTGGGGTATGATAGGGGCTGTCATATAGTCATGCAATAAGGTTTTAAAAATTTTAATTTCATCCAGGGAGTCAAATAGTAGCTGAAAATTGACGTTTACACTCCTGAAAAAACCTACTTCCCAGAACTCCTCTCATGATTTAATGAATAGCCACATCATTTATAGGGATATAACAGAGGCTGAGCTATAGATTTGCAATAAGGTTTTAGAAATATAAATTTGATTCTGAGGGTCAATGCTATCTGCAAAAGGATGTTCCGTCCCATAAAAAACCTAATTCCTGGACCTCCTCTTATCTCTTGTGATTGAAATAATGTACCATAAGATGCATAAGGAGGAAGAATATGTATGCTTTAAGGGTGGGGATCACAAGCATTTTTTTCAAGTTATTTGATCATTTTTGATTTTGGGAGGGTGGGGTGGGGTTAGGGTGACCCCCAGATGCAATGACCTACTAATACCACAAAAAGATTTACCTTGACATGGTCATGGTTCAAGAAACAAAAATATATATGGTTTAGGAGTGGGGATTTCGATGATTTTGAGGATATTTTAAAAATATTCAACTATTCATGTTTTCTATTTAAGAGGAGGGGGTGGGCGTGGTTGTTTAAAAACAACTCCGGGGGTGGGGGAATGACCCAAGGGGCAGGGGCCAATTTGTCTTAAATGTATCTTGACATGATCAGCAGAATTGGACAGAATTATCACTATAGGGCATCTGCAGAGTGGGGCCCTAAATAGTTTCAAAATCAATCTACAAAAAATATTGATATATGTTATACATGTATTTAGAAATGTCTTTATTTCCAAAATGATTAAAAAATTAATCATTCAAAATCAGTTATAAATAACCGATTGGCAATTCTGCAATTGATTGCAAGATCCCTAGTATAATATCACATGTATTTTTTTTTTTATATATAATTATACATGTATGTTAACAATCAGGATTAAAATGCACAAATTTTCATGAGTCATAAATCTTGACATACCACATATCTCTTGACAAAAAAGAATAAGCAATTTAAAATAAAAGAAAATTAGTCATTAACTCTTTTTCTATTACTGGTGTATGATGATGGGGTAGGGGGTATAGTGGGAAAAAAGCTGCAGCATGCCTTCATTCTCACTAAAAATGTATATCTAATCCACACATCCTGGGGATGGGGAACGGTTAAGGCCCCTTCCCCTTTCTCTCTATTATAACTCATATAAACATGATATTCAATACCCAAATTTAATACAAAATAGGGTCAATATGGAGTCAACTCAATAGTGTAAGTGAATGATAGTGTAAATGAAAAAATAAAAAAAATTCTGCAATTAAAATGACAGAAACTGTAGATAAGCTTATTTAAATACAGATGATGATACAGCATGCTGGCAAAGGGAGATCACATTTTAGAAAGTGAAAGTAAAACTTAACTGTTTTGTATACCGGTGTCTCATAATATTGCGCTACTACATGTATTATACTTACCTATATTGGTCAACATCATAATGATAATCCAATTAGCACAATACGAATTCCTTTAGCTGATCACCACAAAAGAAACATTTATTCATGTTAATTAATCCTATTCTGCACATCAAGAAAACATATGCATGTACACCACGTGAAACCCATCTAACCAAAGAGCTGGGTAAAACTAGTACCCGATGCAACCTGTACACCTCTGTTGTGTAAGTAACTTCAGACAAAGATCATTTAATTGAAACATATTGCATGTGGCCTTCTTTTTGACTAAAACTAGTACAAGAGAGTGTTATTTAGAGGCAAACACTTGGTGCGGGTATTACTGTCTAATGACAGCATCTAGTTGTTTATTAATTTCGAATTGAGTGTCAACAAGGACCAAACAAGGGGGCGACTTTGGTTGAAATAATCGATTTTTGATCGGTAACTTCGCCGAAATTTTCTCCGAAAGAGAATTTGAAGTAGCCTTGTATTCCGAGTTCATTATCGTGTAAATTAAATCCAAAGACAATAAAACGATGTTTATGAATTTGAAAAGACGTTTTCACAGCCGCAGTTAAACCCTGTTGAGATTAATCACTCGCGACTGTCTTATCTCTAGAGGTTATAAATATTATAAATACGGGTGATGCAACACATACTACAATCGATATTTATTTACATTTCGTTTTGATACTACAGTTACTAGGTAACTTGTAATTAATTAATAACTTTTTCCAAATTAATGCAAAACCGGTAGTTTACAGTTGTCTTCAAAATTAATAAGATCCTCTACCTAACTGTTGTAATTGGGTCATAGGGTAGGACTAATTCCTCCAAAATACACAAGTGCATAAACTAATTTTGTGTCACTTGGCTAACTCAATTACAAAACATTTTATCTATATAATGTATGAAAACGTTAAAAAACTGAAATTAAACAAATTGGATAATTTTTTAAAAGTTGCCTATAATTCTACGACTGACGCTTAAATGTTTGATGATCATTAGAATTGTCTTATTAAACATTAAATACTTGTGTACAGAAAAATCAAAAGGATGATGTGCTATAACTACTTTATGGGGTCCCTTCTCATTTGATAAATTATATGAAATCTGCAACAATTTTGGTAGTTTTCAAAAGAGTAAATAAAAACGCCTTTTAAACAGTTCTGACACATTATAATTATGAGGATATCTGCTTTATCATCATTTTAAAGAAAATATTGCAGCAGAAAATCATCTTGGTTTGTAGCCGTTTGTTGTTTTTGAGGAAAGATGAAATAATTGATGGGCCTTGGTACAAAACTGATACCTGTATGCCTGACAATACATTAAATTATATAGCTTTTTAACACATCACATGACAACATTTTCCAGTCGAATGTTTTCATCGATCAAGTGAGTAAGGTCATAAAACATCACACAAGTTTACACTAGGTAAACAATTATTTAGGGAAGACAAATTAAGTTTTTGACTGTAGCCTTAGCAACCTTTGCCATAGAGTTCAAAACTGCGAACTGGCTTCGAGACTATCTGGCGATCCTCTGTCCGTCAATCTTTGTTAACTTTCATATATGAGATACGAGCTGTGAAAATGGAATGTATCTCATCGGCATGGTATATTCACAGAGCTTGGCATCTTAAATAAACACACAAAAATATTCACTTAGATGTGGAAAATGGAAATTACACTAATTTAAGTTCGATTTTTTTTTCATAAATACCAATACACCAAACAAGAAATATTGCAGGTAAATGGTAACTACCTTTTCCAGTATTTTCATCATATAAAATAGATACATTGTATGTATTGCATGACCTCTAAGACAAAATATTAATGAAATAAAATTGTGTAGATTCAACATGTGCAAATTATGATTACACATGATAAGGTAGGCCCACAATAGGTGCTGATTTTTAAACTGATATACGTCTTAGAAAATGTATGAATTTTTTTTTATCACTGTTCACATATGTGCAAAAAAATGCAGGAAATAATATACTGGTGTTATATATAATTTATATATCGCAATATATTTTCACCCCTACCCCTTTATAAAATATTGAGTTTTACATCAGAAAATTATGGTACTTAACTTTGATAAATATTAAATTTTACTGTTCTTAATTATATAAAGTGTTTTTAGTTTGCCATTTGCTCAGGTGAGCGATGTGGCCCATGGGCCTCTTGTCTTTATATATTCCTATGTAAATATTCGACCCCCAATGGTTGCCCCACCCTACCACCGAGGGTCATGATTTTCACAACTTTGAATCTACATTACCTGAGGATGCTTCCACATAAGTTTCAGCTTTCTTGGCCGATTGGTTTCTGAGACGAAGATTTTTATCTATATATATATTCTATGTAAAAATTCGCCCCTTCCCAATTGTGGCCCCACCCTACCGCCGGGGGTCATGATTTTCACAACTTTCAATCTACACTATTTGAGGATGCTTCCATGTATATTTAAGCTTTCCTGGCTGATTGGTTTCTGAGAAGAAGGTTTTTAAAGATTTACTCTCTATATTCCAATGTTAAAAATTCGAACCCCCATTGTGGCCCCACTCTACCTACGGGCGTCATGATTTTCACAACTTTGAATTTACACTACCTGAGGATGCTTCCACGTAAGTATCAGATTTCCTGGCTAATTAGTTTCTGAAATGAAGATTTTTAAAGATTTACCCTATATATTCCTATGTAAAAATTTGACCCCCCATTGTGGCCCCACATTACCTCCGGGGTTCAGGATTTTCACAACTTTGAATCTACACTACCTGAGGATGCTTCCACATAAGTTTCAGTTTTCCTGGCCGATTAGTTTCTGAGAAGAAGATTTTTAAAGATTTACTCTCTATATTTCTATGTTAAAATTCGACCCCCACACCCCTCCTATTGTGGCCCTACCCTAACACCGGGGGTCATGAATTTCAAAACTTTGAATCTAAACTATCTGAGGATGCTTCCACATAAGCTTCAGCTTTCCTGGCCGATTAGTTTCTGATAAGAGGATTTTTAAAGATTTGCTCTATATATTCCTTTGTAAAAATTTGAACAACCCCCCCCCCCCATTTTGTCCCCACCCTACCTCTGGGGTTCATGATTTTCACAACTTTGAATCTACACTACCTGAGGATGCTTCCACATAAGTTTCAGCTTTCTTGGCCGATTGGTTTCTGAGAAGATTTTTATCTATATATATATTCTATGTAAAAAATTCGCCCCCCCCCCCCTCCCAATTGTGGCCCCACCCTACCGCCGGGAGTCATGATTTTCACAACTTTCAATCTACACTACCTGAGGATGCTTCCATGTAAATTTCAGATTTCCTGGCTGATTGGTTTCTGAGAAGAAGATTTTTAAAGATTTACTCTCTATATTCCAATGTTAAGAATTCGACCCCCCATTGTGGCCCCACCCTACCTCCGAGCGTCATGATTTTCACAACTTTGAATCTACACTACCTGAGGATGCTTCCACATAAGTTTCAGCTTTCTTGGCCGATTGGTTTCTGAGACGAAGATTTTTATCTATATATATATTCTATGTAAAAATTCGCCCCCCCCCCCTCCCAATTGTGGCCCCACCCTACCACCGGGGGTCATGAATTTCACAACTTTGAAGCTAAACTATCTGAGGATGCTTCCACATAAGCTTCAGCTTTCCTGGCTGATTAGTTTCTGATAAGAAGATTTTTAAAGATTTCCTCTATATATTTTATTTAAAAATTTGAACCCCCCCCCCCCCATTGTGGCACCACCCTACCTCTAGGGTTCATGATTTTCACAACTTTGAATATACACTACCTGAGGATGCTTCCACATAAGTTTCAGCTTTCCTGGCCAAGTGGTTCTTGAGAAGATGATTTTTGAAAATTTCTCAATTTTTTCAATAATTCCTAATTATCTCCCCTTGTAAAAGGGCGTGGTCCTTAATTTTCACAACTTTGAATCCTCTTAGCCCAAGGGTGCTTTGTGCTAAGTTTGGTTGAAATTGGCCCAGTGATTCTGGAGAAGATGTTGAAAATGTGAAAATTTTACAGACGGACAGACAGATAGACGGACAGACAGACGACAGACAAAATGTGATCAGAAAAGCTC
>CM065926.1:29627651-29657651 GCA_033439105.1 Magallana nippona
GTTTCAAATGATAAAAATACTTGCATAACTCTTTTGATCATGCAACTTCTTAATTACATTATATTCAATGATTACTAAATATGAACCAGCAAAGGAAGACAACTCCACAATGAAGAAGCAAGGGAAGATGACTTCATTAACTGCCTAAACTCTTTCCAAATGCTTTCACAGTATCTTAACTTTGATAGACACCTTCATTCTTATTCTTTCTCTTTTCTAAATATGTGAATTGGCTTATTTCTTTCAAAATAAAATAATAAGACAAATATATACCCCCCCCCCCTTCCCAGCCATAACCCTTGGTGACATGAATCAATATGACAGCTAAATATGATATTTTTTTTCTAAATATGCACTCAGTGTGTCAGTAGACGTTTTTTAAACATCAATATACATTAACACTAACTGACCATTCTGGCCACACCCTGCATTAAGAACCTCTACCCTATACTCTATATGAGTGTTTTGGCCCTGCCCTAGATTCAAATCCCTACATCGGGAGACATGAAATTTAAAATTTTGATAGATAACTTTGTTTTTCTTTATATGCAGTCAGTTTTTATTCAGTATCAGCAGAAGTAATGAAGACAATTTTTTAAAACATTAAATGCATTAGCACTATGCATCCATTTTGGCCCCACCCTAGAGTGAAAACCCCTACCTCGGGGGACATGAAATTTAAATTTTAGTAGAGGGCTTTCTGGTGTACAAACTTATTTTTTACATAGGAATATATAGAAAAAAAACCTTTTAAAAGTTTTTTCTAAAAACCATTTGCTTAGAAAAGCTGTAACTTTAGTGGAAGCAACTTCAGATAGTGTAGATTCAAATTCGTTAAAATCAATATCTTGAGGAGTAGGGTGGGGCCACATTGAAGATCCAGTTGTACAAAGGAAAATATTTTAATTATTCAAAAAAATAATCACATTATTATCAAAAATTATCACATATGGTTTTATTTATATGCAAGCATTTTGACATATTGCTGATTCTTTAAAATTGTTTAGACTCTAGCCCCTGGACGATTCTTGGGCCTCACAAGGGGTTCAGAATTTGATGTAGGTTTATATCCCATATATAAACAATTGTTTAGGATCGTTTTTAGAACTGCAATGCTCAACATGTCATATGACTGTAAAATCATCCTGAAAAGGGACATGATTATTAACATAAGAATATCCAGTGGGAAAATGGATTTTTGATTTATCGGTATACAGAATCGACATGTATTATACCACATTGTTCAAAAATTTTGTATTATGACTCCATTAAGCTGTTTTTTTTCATGCCTATTGTTGCTCAGGTGAGCAATGTGGCCCATGGACCTCATGTTTGAACAGGTCACATGTTTAATAAATAATTGTACTATTTTAAACTTTTATGGTTGATTTAACTATATAAATGAATCGTAGAGGTCACTTCAGATACAGAGCCTGATCTCCATTATCAAGAATGCTTAAAGAAACCCAAATATTATATCATATAATATTATATAATTGTAACAAATTATATGATATTGTATCAATTTCTTTTTGTATATTATGATATGATATTGTTACAGTATCATATGATTTGTAATATATAAAATATTGTATAATGTGATATGATATTGTATAATATGATATTGTATTAAATATTATTGTTTCACATGATATTGTATCATATAATATTATTTATAATATTGCATCATATAATACGATATTGTATAATATGATATTGTATTTAATTACATATTATTGTATCCCAGGATATTGTAGCATATGATTTTATATCATGATATGATGCAATGTTGTATCAAATTATATTGTTTAATATGATACAATATCATAATTTATGAAACAATATTATACTATATCATACAATATGATATCATATGTTAACATAATTGTGATGTATTATGTGATATGATATTGTATCATATGAATCTATATTGTATCATATATTATGTTATGTTATACAATAATGTATAACACAATGCAATACCGTATCATTTTATATACAATATCATATCTTGATATGATGTCATATCATATGTTACAATATCATACTGTATCATTATATATTACAGTTTTATATTGTATCATATTATATATCATTTGACACAATATTGTAGTATCATAGGATGATATATCGTATTTTATAGTAGTCTATTAAACAGTGTATCTTACAATACCATTTTGAAATTAACTTATGATTATCAAACAATTTCTTAACATATGATATACGATATTGTTTCAAACCATACTAACAGTATCCATGAATATCCAAGATCATTAACAATGATATTCATATAATATGATAAAGGTGGCCTCATAAAGGTGATGCCTCGTATCTGTGAGCTTTGTAATATGCGATAACCTACGTTTCTTATTACCGGTAATATGAACATCGTAAAAATGTTGGTAGCGTATTGTAATTTTGAAATTCAAGTTAATCATCTAATCCATCTTCTATTAAAAGAGTTTCAAAAAATCAGACGGCAATGACTTCAAGTCCAAATATTATCAAATATAATTCCGATTGGTTTCATATTGATATTCAATTCTATATTCAATTGTATATTGTCAATCAATTTACCATTCAATTTTATCTTTTCCATTGCAATATTCTATTATTATTACATTTAGGTGGCACGGGACAGTTTTTTTTATACAATTCATTGTAGCCAGGGGATGTGTGTCTTCAGAACTCTGTAACTGGAATTTCCTCAGTTCCCACTCAGCACAAATACCTTTAATTCACTCTTTAAAAAGCCAATCACCAATTTCTGAAGAAATTTACCAGTCAAAACCTGTAAAATTTTCTACATACTGGTTTTTATGAGATTTTGACCCTTTCATATTTTGCTAATTTTTCATGATTTTTCAGCTTTTTAGACCTCCCCCATCTAATTCCCTGCAAAGGGTTGACCTTCCGTACTGTGTGCATGTTGCACCATCACATGTTCCATCCACCTACTTTTCATGTTATTTTACCTCCCGTCTGTAACTTGCAATTTTACTGTGTATAGTCAACACAACAGTCATAGCCGCAGGTTTCACATTTTGCTTCTGATTCTCATGTACCTAACATATAGGGCCTACATATTGCAGGTCAACTTCAACAAGAGACGTCCCTCTTACTAATGATAATCATTAAAAATCATTTCATGAATTCTAGTCACACTCATAAGCCTTCAAGTACAGCAACTCTCAATTTTACAAAAATATTGACGAGTACTTTATCCGAAACTGTCCCTTGCTACCTAAAAATCATATCACTGGATATTTCAACCAGAGAGAAAAGTTATAAAACAATTGTTATACATGTACTACATTTCCATTGACATTTTGTATTGTCAAAAATTGTTAGCATTGCATAATCTAGATTAGCTAATATAGCTTTTAAATTCTTATCTTTGATCTCATTCAACATGACATTTGGTAAAAGTTAAATTCATCAAATTCTTTGTTCAGGATAGAAATAAAAGATGATCATCTATAGCCTCTTTATAATCATTTGATCTCATTCTAATTGTAATGAAAATGTACTGTACTTTGGTAGCAGTCTAAATGTTATAAAAAGAAATGGATTATAGTGAACATTGTATTAATATTTCTGGAGTTTTATTCTGATCACATTAATCCTCTTTCACACTCTGAACCTTTCCTTTTGGTATTAAATCTCCCTTTTCAATTTTCAGGAATTCAGCAATGTATCAAACATCTTCATTTCTATATATTATGTACATAACAATACTTATTAATAATAAGTGTCAAGCCTCAGTTTCCATGAGGTTAATTGTCATTTAAATCCAGTCCTGGTGTTTTCCCCCCAAAAAAGCTTAAAATAGATTCTTCATGTATGATGTCTGCACTCAAATCATCTATGTATCAAATAAATTGGGATTCTTTTTCTTTATTTGTTGCACAAAATGAGCAAAATTGAAAATCTCATGCAATATAAACAACACTAAAATTCGGTATGATCATGATAAGATCATGATGATCTCTGCGTAATGGTTGATTAATGCAATGTGTTTTGTTAAGATGCTCAGCATTCTCAGTCTAAACAGAGATTACTTTCGCTGATGAAAATATGTAGGTACATAAATGATTCATTTTGAAAAATAAATTGTGCACTTTCTTTGTTTTAGTGCATTTTTCCTGTTTTAATTGTTTACAATTTTCTAGTTACTAACCATATTTGAGTGTCAAGCGTCGAGTTATAAGCAAGATGCAGATGTTTGTACACAGAGCTGAGACCATGCTTTTGTTCGTTTACATCTTAAATGCTGAATAGGAAATACCAAGTTTAAAAATCTAAATTGAATGTAATAAACTCGAGTGAACAGAAACACGACTCCAATCAAGCAGAATTGTGAGCTCTGTATCTTGCTTATAAGTTTACGATTGATGCTGAAATTTCAATTATAAATTATCATTATAAATGTCGCGCTAAACATTAAATACTTGTACAGAAAAATTAAAAGGTTAATATGCTATAACTACATGTACTTTCTGGGGCCACTTCTTATACGATGAATTATATGAAATCTACGCCAATTCTGATAGTTTTTCGAACACGAGTAAACAAAAACAACATCTTTTAAACAGTTTCCATAGTTCTGACACATGAGGATAAATGTGTTATTGTTGTTTTTAAGCGGAATTGCAGCGGAAAATCATCTTTGTAGCCATTTGTTGTTTTTGATTAAAGATTAAAATAATGGGTTGGCCTTAGTAATGTAATAGAAAAGGAGGAAATGAGCATATAAATACATTGAAAACATATGGCTGGACTGGGAATCGAACCCGGGACCCTTGCAACTCCAGGCTACCACTGAGCCATCCAGGCCGATATCAACAGTCCATGATATAGCCCCATCTACTACATTTCTCCTTCCTTAAATGGTCTTTGTCCTTGAAGATCGCTCGTGGTTCTTTCCTTTGGCAGGCGTTTAACTGTTATTTCCAGGGGTTGGTATTGGCACAAATGTAATAGGAAAAGAGGAATGAGCTTATACATGAAGATACATTGAAAACATGTGGCTGGACCGGGAATCAAACCCGGGACCCCTGCAACTCCAGTCAGGAGCTCTACCACTGAGCCATCCACTCATCCAGGTCCATTTAGCCCCAACTTCTACAGTACATTAGAGTGATATGCCTGTCAATACATTGATTAGAATACATGTAGCTCTTTAACATATCACGTGATAACATTTTCAGTCGAGTGTATTCATCGAACAAGTGAGTTATAAAACATCACACAAGTTACGCCAGGTAAAAAACAATCGTTTATGATGGGGAAGACTTTTGAATGTTTTTAATGTACCTATATGCTCTCCTGGGGGGGGGGGGGGGGGGGGGGGGGGCTAAATAAACGGAATTGGAAGTTAACAGTGAACCCCTACCCAAAATTTAGTCACATGTCTTGCAAAGGATATTTTTAATTTCGGTAAAAATGGTATGCCATAAAGGTGCATATGTCAAAGATTAACTATATGGCCATATGGCACAATATCCTTTGAACGCCTATATAAAGCTATTGTTGCTCAGGTGAGCGATGTGGCCCATGGGCCTCTTGTTGTAATAATTATGGATGCCAAAAAACAATTCAATGGTAAAACTGTATATAAATAATTCGACTGTATATTTTGCTTATTTTAAAAGTATTTTCAAGTCAAGCACTCTATTGTTTGTTTGATTTCTTCTATTAATAACATATATATACATTTTCTTTAGTCCAATTTTATCATCGATGCTCCTTTTTTCCTACATTCACTGTTATTTCAGTCATCAAACTTCATTACAACTCTAACTCAAATTTCAGGTCTGAATAAATCTGCACAGACAATTGATATGACTCACAATACTGCATGAATTGTCTTCGGCACCCATTCCAAACAGTAATCATTCCAATTCTCTAATATTTTATGGAATCAATTTGTCTTTCAAAAAATTAATGATTCTCAAAGATTATAGCTTTTTTTGGTAAAATTTCAAACTATGCACATCTTCTAATCTACTCTGTAATCAAAACACATGTAATGTAGACAATCATCAAAACACCATATACAATGGTCTATACCGGTAATATAGAAAAAATATTTACCCCACCTCTGCTAATTTATTGACAAAATTCTTGGACATGATTGGTTTATGTTCGTAACTTGAGGGGAGAGTACTTCTTATACCCGGTTACCAATACATGGTCAGTATGAGTTATCGTTCTTTGTAAACAAAAATGGCGAAACGGTTCGCATCATTAGACGCAGACGAGATACAAAAAACGAAACAACTTATCAATTCAAAGGAAACCATAAAAAGCAACATGAAGGCTGCAGGTTTATTGAAAGCTTACCTGAAAGAAAAGAAACAGGATGAAGATTTTGAATTGTTTGATCTAGTTCGGCTGAATGAAATTTTGACACATTTTTGCTCGCAAGCAAGATGGAGAACATTACAAGGCGACGTCGTTCGAAAACATGCTTTAAACAGGTATTTACAGAGTCCCCCATTTAACAGAAAAATCGGCATTATAAAGGACGCTGATTTCTGTGATGCTAACGTCTCGTTTAAGGCCGCCCTTGCTGAACTGAAAAGGATTGGAAAAGGTTATGTGGAACACCATTCCGTTATAAACGAAAGTGATAGACGGAAGCTTTACGATTCAAAACATAGGAGTCCTGATACACCTTGTGGATTACAGAACAAAGTGCAGTTTGACATTAGATTATATTTTTGTCGGCGTTCAGTGGAAAACATGCACTCAATGTCCAGGTCAACATTCCAGGTCAAGGAAGACCCCAAGTCAGGTTTGAAATTACGTTATTAAATGTAGTGATGAATAGACGAAAAACCACAGAGCTAACGACAGAGAGTCAACATCTGGTTTGATGCCCGAATTTTCTGGATCGCCATTTTGTCCAGTGAAATCTTTTGAAAACTACTTGAACAAACTGAATCCCCAATGTGAAAGTTTATGGCAAAGACCCAGGGAGGCATTCACGGATGAGGACATCTCTTGTTACTGTAATTCAAGACTCGGGGAAAAAACATTAATAAAATTTATGTCCAAATTGAATGAAAATGTTGGCCTGTCACAGACTTACACTAACCATTCGATAATGGCGACAGGAGCCACAATTCTTACCAAATGCATGTTTAGCCCATCCCAGATCATGAAAGTAACAGGGCACAAGTCAGTACAGTCGCTCACAATGTATCAAAGAACGGACATGGATGAGAAGATTGCAATAAGACAAGCAATGGGCAAAAACCTTACAAATGACTTGGTGAAAAATATACCAGCTTTGCCAACTACTTCACAGCTGGCATTACCTCCCCCTCAGGACACTAACGAATCTTCTCTTGTACCATTTTTACAGGACAACAGTTCCACAATTGCTGAATTACAGGGAATTAACATAGGTGATCTATTCAGCGATTTTGAATCCCAAACTACAGTGACAGCAGCCTCCGTGCAGACCAGGCAAATACTCCCAGCATTTCATGGATGCACCATTGGTACCATAAGCATCAATGTAAATTTTAATAAGTAACTTGAATAATCATAAATGTGATACTTGTGATTCTGTGATATCCAATAAAATTTGACTTTTAAAGTGTTAAAATTTCTAATCAAATTTTATCAATGTGTTATTTTTACTGTTAATCATGTTAATTGTTATTTTTTATATGTTATCATCTTTATTGTCAATGTTCAATAAATTTATAAACTTAAATTTGAATTATCTATAAATACTTAGGATTTAGAGAGGTAATTAACACAGAGGTTTTTCACAATAAAAAGCAACACGAGCATATATAATTAGATTTATTTTATTATCAACTTTAGGTATACAGACACTTTGTAAGTAGTTTGTTATATTATTTGTTGCGGTATGTTCAATGTCTATGCAAATTTTTACTAATATCCGTAACTAAGAGAGGAAAATATCTTGGGTTGTCTCAATAATTTCCGAACAACCCTCGTAAATTAGTATTATCTGAAGATATTTTCTGGTAAGCGGTTAGCTGCGATCGATATACTCATGTCTATCGGGTGAGACAATGTGTATGCATATCATTTTCACGTTCAATCACTGATGCCGAGAACTTGAAGAACACAGAAGTTTTTTGCTTTTTTTGCTCTTCACTATGAAATTCGGATTGATACCTGTTAGATTGGAAACCATTTATATAAAACTTGTTTTAAATCTTCAAAAATAAGGTAAGCTTCTAAGGGAAGTACAGATGTATACTGCAAAACCCTTTTGTATAGTTTATATATTTAAATTTTGATATGAAATTTATTTCCCCTTTTAAGTTATAAAAATGTAAAGGAGTAAATTTTTGTTCCTTTATCTTTTATCTTGTGATTTATATTTAATTGTTTTGCAGTTCATATGACGATAATGCAAGAGGCGTGTCGGATTTTCGTCATAGTACCAGTTCTAATTACTGTAGAAAAAAAGTAAAAAAAAAAAATCATTAAGAGAGTGCGTCATTTGATAACACATCACAATATACGACTATAATGAATTTTTAGAGGATGTATTGAGCGAATACTTCGCGCTGGTTTGATATGATTGAATTACTTATTTATAAATGAAAACCAGAACAAGACTGGTTGGTTCAGAACAACCAGTCTTGTTGAAATCAACACCGTTTGGTCAACACAAAGAAATGAAGCAACGAAGAGGACCAAAGATAAAAAAAAAATTACTCACAATTCATAGTCTTGTATAAGATAATGTTGAATAGAGCGTTTCCCATAGGTACGACGTAAAATAAAAATGTTATAAATATAATACTCTGTTTTTATTTTCATTTCAGTGGATTAACGGGAAACTTGCCACCTTGTGAAGGACTGGAACCTTGTAATTTATATATTATTTTTTTTTATTTTCTTCTGTTCCTTTCTAATTCATGGGGTTAGTAAGTTGGAATTCGTTGGACGCCCAATATGACGACAAACAGTACGAAACATCACACAGAGGAGGCCCGTTGTTTTTCGTTTTCGCCATCAACATACTTTGTCTCGGCCATGGGCAACGTGTTGGATTTTTCGTTTGATGAAATGTAGAAAGCTTCCATTGCAAATCAAAGTGCTGTCCATCAACATGATAGTTCCAGATTTTCTATTGGGCAGCGCGACTGGCATCGCCTATGGCATTCAGTATGTCTATCCATTGTCGGCAAGGGGGCGCTGCGATTTGTCACGTCATCTTCGAACATTGACAACTTTGTCAATTTTAAACATCACAGCTTTTGGAGTGGACCGTTTTCTCAGTTTAAAGTTCGCCTTGAAATACAGATTTACACTACCAAGGAGCTAATGATAGCAATGTGTGTTATATTGTGGCTCTTTAGCACCACATCCGCCGTGATGATGCAAATTTTAAAATCAAAATAAAGCTCTTTTGTTTAAAATCATTATACGGAGTGTGTTCCTATCCATTTACGTCTTCTCATATTTAATGATTTTACATATGTACGGATACATAACAAGAAAATCAACGATCTTCAATCCTTGTCCGCTTCTAGAATAATCCACGACCAGATGATATTCAGGCAAGAAAAATCGTCCTCATAACAGGTCCGCATTTCGTCTTGTACATCTTGGCAATCCATTGTTCATGTCATCATGTGCTTTGCCACAGACGTTCCAATATGGCAAATGGAGATGGTAGTTCTCGGCATCACTGTTACGACTATCTTTATAAACCCTATACTTTATATCTGGCGTTTCCGAGAGTGCAGAATTCAGCTTCTTTGATGATTTGTATATGCAATAGAACACGCAGGGAGAAATTGTTAACAGAGAGAAACATTCTGTATCACACCTTTTCTGGAAGTTCAACCAAAGGAGATATCAGAAAAAACGCAAGTGATCTCGACTCATATGTAACTGTCGCGTCCGTGTTTAAGATGTTATTGATGTTATGACTTTGCGACACTATAAGTACGGGGAATAGCAACTCGCTTGGCAGTGGAGGACCCTTAGTCACTAAATCCGGTCCAAAAGGTTTTGGGACTAGCGACTCTGAAATCAGATACAGGGAAGCCTTGATTAATCAACTGAACAACTTTATTGATGCAGGTCTCCGATTAGAATGCAACAACATAATAGTCACCAGGTACAAAAAAAAAATATTTCTAACTGCTTTAAGCATTACAAATGTAGGTGCCCTATCCTACCTAACGCTGGTGACTATCAGAGTGATCAAACAATATGAAAATACTCACTCTGTATAAAAAATCTAAACAATTACACATTTCTAAATAGTTGTTAAAGTAAACAAATGCTGAGGAAATTCGAACGTATAGAAGTAAATAAGGTAAACAAGTGATTTGATAAATAAAACCTTACAACGATAAACCATTGATAAAAGCATGTATAATTTTACCCGTTTCTTCCTTGAGATAAAAAAAATCAAATAAGTATAACAAATAAAACTTACGATGTAGACGTTTCACGCGGCATTGTTTAAAGAAATAGTAAAATGAAAAACCAAAACGGAATAACCATTTCCGGTTTTATAAAGAGAATATAAAAACGCTTATGCCGCCTGGTGTCAGTTATGAAACTTGTTAAAAATAAATTTAACTAATCAACAAAATGAATAATCAAGCCAAAAACTTTTTAGGTAAACAAGTGATTTGATAAATAAAACTTTACAACGATAAACCATTGATAAAAGCATGTATAATTTTACCCGTTTCTTCCTTGAGATAAAAAAAATCAAATAAGTATAACAAATAAAACTTACGATGTAGACGTTTCACGCGGCATTGTTTAAAGAAATAGTAAAATGAAAAACCAAAACGGAATAACCATTTCCGGTTTTATAAAGAGAATATAAAAACGCTTATGCCGCCTGGTGTCAGTTATGAAACTTGTTAAAAATAAATTTAACTAATCAACAAAATGAATAATCAAGCCAAAAACTTTTTTCAACTAACTTAACATTTAAAAGTAGAAAAATATCAAAACTGGCTTAATGAAAATAAACAAGGTCAAATAAAAACTTTAACTCTGATGAAAGCTCAAATTTCTTAAAAGTGCATTTAAACATTAAAAATAATAAGAAATACTTTATATTTCATTAAAATTAAGAAAATGAAAAATATTTGAACTTTGCATGAATGAATTTAACAAAAATGAACGTAAACCATAATTTACCTGAAATCAGATACAGGGAAGCCTTGATTAATTAACTGAACAACTTTATTGATGCAGGTCTCCGATTAGAATGGCCGAGGTAGGGCACGCTATCTCAATCGGAGACCTGGGCTTCCCTGATCTATTTCGACCAATCAAAAATTAGATTCTTTGTTCGGAACAATTTTGGTAATTAAAAAATTAACCCACGTGACCTTATCGACGGACACTGGCCATAAAGAAATAATTGAGTTAACGTAGATAATCCCTTGACAAAGAAAAATCTGTTGACACCTGAGCACATCTTGTTTTTGACACCAGGTAAAAAGATAAAAAGACACCGTAATAACAATTACAAACATTGAAGCACCCATATGTAAATTTCTTAGGTCTTCGGATTAATCAATTACATAATTATACATTTTTGTGACATTGTTACTCCGCATGTTTTACAGATAATGTTTAGATAAGTAATTTGACAAAAATAAGCTATTTACTTTGAACCATCTGACTTTGTTCAAAAACTCTGTAACAATATTTGTTAGATATGCCGACATTAAAGTCTTGTATGTATTTTATATAATGGAGAAAAAAAATCAAAATTAAAATGTGCATTGCTGATAATGGTAAACCTGAGTAAAATATGAGATCAATAAAAAATATTCTACACTACATATCAAACACACTAATTGGCTAAATAATGTCTCTAATGAAATTCTACACAAAAAATAAAAAAACATTTATCTTTAATTAAGACACACATATATTGTTATTAATCATATCTAGTCATGTTGTATGTTTTATTTGATAAAATAAAATATATCGGAAAGGACATAACCTTAATTAGTTTATGTCGATTCTTTAATTGATTTGTTGTTTTATTCATGATCAGAGATTGTCGATGAAAATGTCAACTCCAAACAACGAAAACAAACATATTTTAGTTATTGTTTCTGGAAGGTTACGTGGGCAATAATAAACGTTTTTCTATATATTGAATATGAAACTTATAGTAATCATTTGTTAATTCTGCATATCTGAGATAGACGTTGTTAAAACGAAAACAAACAGGCTTTGTAAATTATAAAGAATAATAAATTAGTCAATATTAATGAAAATTTTGAATGGTTCTTTTAGTCACCTACGTATAATTTGTTTATGCTCAACGTTTTCACAACACCTGGTTGAACCTTTGTTGCAGGATTAAAAGGACATATAACAGCGGCAGTCTAAACACCTTGAATAGGTAGCAAACAATCCGATAAATGCAGCAATTATTATCATCAGAATGATAAATAAGACGACAATTGCCTTTCTGATAGTAAACAGTAAAACATAACATTTAACAGATCTGCGCACCTTGTGTATAAATCTTTATTTTGAGTAGACTTTTGTAATCCTCTAGAATAGTACATATAATTCTACATTCTATTTGTCTGACACAATTTAGTCAATGAGCTATGTTTCTTCGACCCTATCTATCTATCTATCTATCTATCTATCTATACGAAACATCGGTTTGGTCGTTTCATCGACTCTTTGTGAGCGCGGAGGTTACTGACCCCACCGGGGGGGGGGGGGGGGGGGGGGGGGGAGAGAAAATAGTCTGAGAGCGATGGAAAGACTACCCTTTCGGCAACCTACTTTTTCAACTCCCCTACAAAAAGTTTGAGTGAGCCTTTGGGATGAAAGAAGTTTGATGTTTCTAGAAGGCATAATAACTGGTAATCTGCAAGGCATATTATTAAATGTTATAGTCAGTTGAGAGTATGCATCAAACTAAAGACGTGACATTAAGAAATAAATTTACTGTTATCCCCATCCCCCGCTTCCTCGAATATTTTTACCTGTCCCCTCCCCAACATTAGTTTTACACCACCCCCCCCCCCCCCCCCCCCCCGTTGCATGGATTAAACAAAGTCAAAACTTGGAATCATTTTCAAACGACTGAATAGAAAAAAATTACACTAGTTAGTATTTCAGGTCTCATCTGTACTTTTATCGATTATTGCTATTTGAATATTGCACGTTCAATGTTCACGTATCAAGAACTTGAATTCTATAAACAACTAAAGAAATGCAATATTTGGTCATCGGTGGGGTAAATTCGTTACATAGTCATGTAGTGACCAGGTACAGTCACTACATGACTATGTAACTAATAATACACAAGTTTCTCATCCCAGAATTTAAATTTCACTTCTTATGTATTGCTCTGAGAAACTGAATTTCTTGTTCAGTCTTCAATGACACCAATAATTTTACTAAGATAACATCAGTGCTACTTATTTCCAACAATGTGCAAATTGATGCCTTGAATATTTCTTTTATTATCATGATCTTCAATCTCTGATACATACATGTGCAGGTGAATTTGTCACTTTCATGTAATAAGCCAATTTATACATTTATAAATTTATCAAGCCAAGATTTTTTGTAAAATTCTGTGTGTCTACTTAATTTTACTCTGAATATCTTACATCATGGAAATGCATGTACCAAAACAACATTTATTTCAAATGTAAAAAAATTTGTGTCATCCTGTTCAGATGTTCTAAATAACATGACCGTTGTTTTGTTTAAACTTTAGACCCTCGGTCGTATTACTATGAGCACGTGTAACTCTACACTACATTTTATAAATTCTAGGTCGTAAACCAATTTTTATTATCAGTCAGCAATGAAGAGAAATTCTTTCTCTTGTGTCATTTATATCCCCGATATTGAGACCAATATAATCACAACAAAATTCTGAACACAGCGTGTTCTAATCATACTTATTCAATCAAATCACTGCGTGTATTGTACAACTTGCAGTGTAAAACCAGTAAAATCATGACAAAATCTGAACACAGCGTGTTCAATCAATACACAGCGTATATTGTAAAACCACATTAACCATATGAAAAACAAAATGCACGGATTATCAACCCTTTTAACCAAGACTTTGTCTCGGAGAGATAAAATTAGTTTTCAAAGGTTTTGCAATTCTTTTAACTAAGACAACATCTTAGAAATTTATTTAACACCGCAATAATCATATAATCGACAGGGCTCATGTCCTGATGTCGCCAGAAAAATTATGAGTGCTTATCACAATGGACGAACTATTTATATGGTATGTGACGTCACTTCCAGGTAGGTTTTAAGCTTTTTTGAAGGGCGATCCAGAGCATTATAGCCAGGAAATATGCTACTTGATACTCCGATATGCCGAAGTATGGATGAAAAGAATGGGATACGTTTTCATATTCTTACCTCTTTGATGGCGAGTTCTGATATGCTTAACATAAATTTTCTTTGTTCCCAACACTTAGTGTCTTAAAAAATTGCGTTATTTATTTATTTTGGTTTGTAGCTCAAATACAACAAATAGGTAGGGGAAATCTTGTTGTTTTTAAATGATCGACATGAATGGGTACTGGGCAATAATGGGTATCGTACATTACTGTATTTGCTTCTACTTCATGTTCACAATTCGAACATGTTGCTAGAATTAATTTTTAGAGTAATGGCAGATAAATTAAACGACAAATAAAAATCAATATAATATGTAAACAGTGTGACCGTTGGACCGAACGCAGATTTTTATGGTTTGAAACACAGACAGTGGGATCCGCCTGCCTACTCAAATCATAAGCCAAAGTTAAACTAAACGTTGCATGCTAAGTCTGCATTATGACGTCATTTCATGCATAAAAAGTAAGTGTTGTCTTCGGAAATAGCCGAAGAAAAGGACGCGATTCTGAGAATTTTTTATTTCTTCTTTCAATGCTTATTTATTTCATAAGTTGATAAATTTTCCCGATTAAAGCACTGTTGTAATTTATCTGGTTTTAAAAGTCAATTATTTTACTTTAAATTACTTTAGTTTGAAACCTTGAAAAGTTTTTATTAGAGTTTAGGGGCAAAAAACATCGACAAGCGCCAGGCATTTAATGATTGAGTTAACTTTGTCGAAGAAAATGGCTGCCAATATGGCGGCGCCCAGGGCTGGAAGAAACTTTTTTGCCCTTAGTACCCCCAATTCAACTCTCATTTTCACTGATTTTCTTGTATATACGTGTTACCATTAAGCCTCGCTTCGCGAGGCGGGCTTTGCCCGCATCTCGCTGCGCTCGGTATTAACTATTATGACACAATAAGCGTGTAACTTCCATATACGACTTATTGACTCTTTCGATGAATACAGACGGAAATTATTGCTGACAAGATAAGTTCAATATTTTGCTAAATTTTATTTATACGGGATTAAATAAGACATATTAAAATTTAACCCTGTTAATGTTATTAAAACCGTTTCGAAAATGTTTTAATCTAATTTCCGTTCATAGACCTTAATCATTTCTTTGGTTTTCGACTAAACTTGCATCGCCAATTTCTTAAACACTGTAAAATATTAATGTTCACACAATTCGTGGTAATACTATTTTGATTTTCTTTATAAAATGTTTTAAACATTGTGAACATACTGGACTTTACATAGCATTAAGTGATTCTCAGGAGAGAGAGAGAGAGAGAGAGAGAGAGAGAGAGAGAGAGAGAGAGAGAGAGAGAGAGAGCTTGTGGGTTAATTATAATACTTAAATTAAAGTTTTATCACTGAACTATTGTCCAACAAAATGATAAATATCGCCATTAAAAGCTATTGACTTATTGTGTGTATCCAGTTGTGTGCATAATAATTCATCATAAGAAATATGGTACATGTATAGTTTAACTGAATAACAAAATCTAATAGTCATATTTTGACTATACACGCCGTGTTATTTCAGGTAAGAGAAGCGATGACGGGTTACATGTAGGTGTGATCTGTATATACGAACAAGTGCAGAAAATCATAGAATCAATATTTAAATGAATAAAAATCCCTGCCGAAAAACTATATAACAGTTGATTTCAAGATTTCTAAACTGTATTTTTACATTGTCAATTCATCTGGGGAATTTGATTGGCAACAGTGCGCAATAAAGAATGATTGTAAGAAATATGAATAAAGAAATAGAAAGATGCTTGTAAAAATAACAACTAGCCAAAAATCAAGACGGCGAGAAAGGAAACTAAAGAAATATTGGAAAAAGTCGGGGCAATTTTTCATAGCAATTTTAAATGGATTTGAAATTTTTAATGACTTCAATACAAGTACATATTGTACATGTATAGAAATAAAAACTTAAGATGCTTGTTAGAATTATCGACAGATCGCTGAATTAACAAAAAATATATCGGATTAAAGTCAAAGAGTTCTTTTTATCTATTGTAATAATTACATTTATCTAAAATTTAATACGAATAATAATAGACTAATCAAAATTAAAACTACCCTTTGCTTCTTCACGGTTTTCAATGAGTACACGTTTCACGCAACGTATCAAGAAGGGGGGAACGGATGGAAGTTCTATTTTGATTAGATTGAAATATATTTGTAATATATCATATAAATAAAGAAAAAATGCTCGTCATAATTACCACCTTGCTGAAGTCAATCGGGCAAAAACTAAACAAAATTATATTGAGAAAAATCAAAGCGTTCAGGCCACGCCTACCTCATTAATAAAGCGCACAAACCGTTCACAAAGCGTGCAGCTATGTTTAGCAAAGCGTACCGTGCAAGAAGCGAATGGTACCGTTCACAAAACCATGCAACTGGTGTAGTAGCACGTCTCAGGGTCTGTAAAAATTCCAGTGAAAATGCACATCTACACACAATATGGTATGTCCTTGACTTCTTTTTAACTACAAAGTTTTATGAAATTCTATACAGTAGTATAAGAAGAGTTGCAATGGCAAAACAAAAACCCACAGGACTGACTGATGGACTGAAAGATGAGTCAAAAACATTATAGCCCCTGCCTTGGTTAAATTAATGGTGTCCACTAATTACCCAGAATGCTCATAAGGTCGGCGGGCTCCCTGGAGGGGATTTGTGGGAGGAGGGGGATGACATCATCTAGCACGGTCCACTTGTCCATGTACTCCAACAGCTTACCAATATACAGCAGGCAGTTTATCCTCACCTATGTAACACACAGGAGAGAAACAATCAGTTAACAAGATGTAATCATAATCGGGGCCATTATAAAGCCAAACAAACGAATGAGGTCAACATTGCGGGTAGGGATGACCCACATGGGTCAAATTTTACAGACAAAAAGATTTAATACTTGATTATTTCTATTTCTGAAATTTGATGATGTACCGCAGGGGTCATTTACTGTACATCAGGTGAACCGGCATGACCCAAGGAACAAGAATATAAATGATTTATGGGTGGAGATCTCAACTGTCTTCAAGATATTTGGGCACTTCCTGTTCAAAAAGGGGAGGGGGTCAGGACCACCTTAGGGTCCATGACCTATAGACCATTTGATGCTCCTTGACACAGGGAACAAGAATATATCATATGGTTTAGGGGTGGGTATCTTAACCATTTTCAAGATATTTGGACACTTCCTGTTCGAGGGGGGTCAGGACCACCCCAAAGCCCATGACCTACACACCATTTGATGCCCCTTGACACAAAGAACAAGAATATATATATAGTTTGGGCACAGGCACCTGATGTTATAAATTTTTCTCATAATAAAAATAAATACCCTATACTTAATAATAGACAAGGTACCCATCGCCATCATCTTGAATTTATTTCAAACTGTCACATCAGGTGGAAGTTTCGCTTGAAACTCATGGTATTTCCGGTTTGGACAAGGCCAATTCTTAAAACTAAATGAAACGCAATATCTTGCCTAATGTTTGAATTAGAACATCCAAATTTTAGAATCAGATGTATATTGTCTAGATATACAAAATTGTAAGCGAAGGCGTTTTTCTATATCATACTGTTTTTGAGATATTAGGCCTGAAACTTCACAAAAGGGGGGATGAAAAACAAAAAAATTAAAAAAACCTTAGGAATTTTATAAGACGCCTAGACATTGTTTAGATAGAAGTAATTAACATATATGCTAAGTTTCAATCAAAAATATTGAGTACTTCCGGTTTTATGAGTCGATGAAAATCGTCTATGACAGTTTATATGTTAAATTAAAATCACACGTCGTTCGTTTTCTCAAAAAGTGTATAAGTAAATATTACAATATTTCATTTGCATAATGACACACACAGTCCGCAAACAGGAAACAGTTTTGGGTAGACAATTCGAAAAAATAAGGGATCTGCAGGGGCCAACGTTCAAAACAGCCCTTTAGCTGTAACTTTTTTATTTTTCATCCGATTTTTACAATCTTTTCGGTTTATAGTTCAGAATAAAGAGTTCAATCTAAATATTATGGTCCGTGGGGCCACTATTTGACTCCTTATAGGAATTTTAAAGGCATATAAATATCACAACTTTTTAGAAATTCATTTTTTTTTCGAAAGAGTTATCTCGCTTTGCTCTAAGAATGTACATGTATAATAGATACTCCAGGCATACCACGTTTTGTGTCCAAGAAATGACTGCTCACTTTAATATGATTTTTGAAAATATTCTTGAAGAAATTGAAAGTATACCTACTTATAAAGTTTTAGAGTTATCTTTCTTTGACGTTGCATTCCTTATGTTATTGTGTAAGCAACTAGTTACATCAAAGCGTTGAAGAATTTGGGAGAAAAGTTAGATATGATTATTTCTGACATTTTAAATGAAAAAGGGAAAATGGGTTGTCGAAAAGCCCTTACTTTTTGTTGAATACAAAAAAAGTTCTAGTTATTCTTCTTATTCTCGACATAGTTTCGTCAGCGATTTTTTGAAAACGAAGAGCATAAATACTGTATGCATACCAAGTTTTGTGTCCGAGGAATGAATACTTACTTTAAAATGATTTTTTGAAAATATACCTCTAGAAATTAAAAGTGTAACTACTTGTAAAGTTCTGGAGTTATCTTTCTTTTGACAGTGCACTACTTATAAGTTCTTAGTTTAAGCAATTGGTTATACCAAGGCGTTTAAAAATTTGGGAAATAGATTAGAAATGAATTTTTCTGACATTTAAAATTAAAAAAAGAAAAAATGGGGCTGTCGAAAAGCCCTTCTTTTTTGTTGAAGACAAAAACAGGTCTAGTTTTATTTGATTTCTTCACTTTCAAGCAAAACTATTGTGAGGAAACAACTCTAGGATATGAAATAATTATCTAATGCACGATATCCACTCAAATTGAGGCGTAAACAAGATACAGTGCATCAAGAAAATTATCACTGTACAAATAGATTATTTAGTTCAAAGGTGTGTGTTTAAATAAAAACTACAAAGAAAGTTTATACTAAGAATATTTTTTTTCTCTGTAACACATACAAATGTAACATTAATTGAAAAAAATCATACCTCTATCATACAAGTTCAATTTGTACAAGTACAAAATCAATTTGGCAAGTATACAGTTTACTTTCAAGAGAAATACCCTTTAATGCAATTCGAATTTAAATACATGTACCGGGTAACTGCATCTGACATTTTAACTATTACAAAAAAATTTTTAATTGAATATTGATAAAACTAATAGTATATCTATATATGTGGAGTGGCCAATTTCCGCCTTTGAAATTAAAATCACACAGTCAAGATATTTTACTTGAAAAATGAAAAAAACATGTAGTGGACATGTGGAACAGCTTATTTCTGCCTCCAACATTAAACTCACACAAAAGTTTTTATGTAAACCTGAATTCACTAAATGAATTAAGGTTAATATTAGTTCTTAAATGAAAAGACTGCAGAACATTATAACAATAACTGAATAGATCACACCATAAATGAATCAATTGATAATGCAGGTTGTATAGTATATACATGTATAGTTAACTTGTATATCTATGAAGAGCAGGCAGTCTATTGTTCATTCTTCCAAACAGTCTGGGGAATCATCCTCTGATTCAGACTCATCAATTGCATCTGGAATAACAGCTGCATCATCAATGAACTTGCTCCAGTCCCTTACAGATCTAAAAGACTCCATGTCGCGTCCAAAACCAATATACCGTATAACTGCGGAAATGTGGGCACACATACCTACTACTCTTGCCCCAGCACGACATCTACAATACCATCCGATCACGCTTCCCTCATCATATCGTATCCAAAGAAGGTAAGACTTGGAGGAAATATGCCGGCTCCTGATCCTGACTCTTATCAAGGACTAGTCTTCCTTATGAACCATGATATCACATCCATTCCCAAAGTGTTCTTCTGTGTAACTACTAGCAAGCTTCATTTGATATATGCCACAGGTCAACCCTCGAAGTTGATCTTCATCAAGACGAGGAAAATCCTGAAGCTCGTCAGGGTGTTTACACACAGCAGAGCAGGTATCCAATTTCTTTTCTTCTACTTCCTCTTTCAGGTGATTGATTTGCCTGGAAAGGTACTGCATCTTAGTTGCCACAATAGAGTCTTCCTCAGTACAACCTACAGATAATTCATGAAATTATAATACATGTAACAAGAAACTTATGACACCCAAGGACCTGTAACAGCTTGGGTCCTAACAGTCATTGAGTATAACATACTCTGTAAATGATACACAAAAGTATAAATAAAACAAAAATAAACTGATAAATGATACGTTTATACCCAAAAGCAAGAGAAATAGGATGATCAGGGATGAGCAAAATACTGTAATACACTCACATTTTGTCACTATCATAATGTACATTTAACAATAATATACTTTGTACCGACTTAGGTGACTTAAATATAGAGGAGTTCCATTATTCATGCCTGTCATTTTCAAAGCATATACATACCTATTGACAAAGGTGGAAAGTACTTGTTTGAAATTCCGCACACAATCTTGATGTAGTCACTAATGAATGGCACCTGGGACGAAGGAAAGACGCGATCAAAAAACTTCCACCTCTTTATCCGCGCATTAGCAGATTCTACCACCCAGCGTATCTGTAATATATATAATAGAGATCAATTCCATGTGAATATACTAATATCTAACAAAACTCTCTTAGACCTCTGTCTCTCTCTCTCTCTCTCTTTCTCTCTCTCCTCTCTCTATCTCTCAGATTTCCCTCTCAGATCTCTGTCTCTGTCTCTCTCTCAACTGATTCTTTCTTATTTAGAATTACATGCATGTAGCATACCTTGGTCACTAAACGACTTGCATTTGCATCTGCTGTTGATATTTGCTTGTCACCTTTCTTCATAAAAGCAGGCATAGCAGATATTAATCCAAGGTCTTCCAGTAATGTCAAGGAATCCCCGAAGCCTCTGTCTACAATAAACACATCTCTCTCTTCGACCCACTTCAGCACATCTTCTTTGTTGGTCTTCATGACGTGGCTCAACATTGCTGCTTTATTGTTCTTCGCTATATATGGTCCAAGAACAGAGAGGTAATAGCCGCTAGTTGTTACAACAACCATTGGCATCACCAGTGGACGACCCTTATGCATGCTATAGGTTTTTCTTTGAAAGGCAAAGTTCATACTTTTTTGTATATAAATGTATATGCCATCTAAAACAAGAATGGCTTGGGTGCCATTACCACCAAAAAGAGACTCCACTAATGGTCTGGTATGCTAATTTATAACGTCCTCTCTGGAGATGTGCTGAAACCCAACATTCTTTGGTACAAATGTCTCCATAAGTGTCCTCCTCACTACAGTGATAGCCCTACGAATGCTTGACTGAAGCATTTAATATTGTTGACAGCATTTCATTGGACAGACCAGATCTCATCTTTAGAAGAAAAATTCCAAGGCTGGTTCTAACACTGCGAGTGGATGGTTCTTAACTTTTCCATCTACAGCTGTTAACATATCACTAAAGAAAAATTTATTTATCACAGTGAGGTTGACATACTCTTGGTCACTCAGTGCATTTGGATCATCAAAGTCTATTCTTTTCCCTCCATTTAGCAAAGCAATCTCCCTAAGATACATAAGCATATCAACAATGGACGCTCTGTTAATTGTAGATGTTTCTGAAAATGCAGAAATTTTCTCAAGTGCCTCTTCAGTGAATCTTCCATTGGGGAGATGGCGTGTGCAGCATCTTAAGCCTGACGGGATCAATACTCCTTGTCTTAAAAAAACAGAGTGACATTCATTTGATGACACCACAACCAACTTTGGCCCAGGTTTCCTGCAGATGAAGTAGCTGGAATGACTGTAAGATGTGGAGGGCACTGTCAGTGTTACAGATGGAGGACTGTGAATTGCAGCATTCCTAGCATTAATTTGCTTCCTCTCTGGAGAAGAGAAGGGAGTATCTCTTAACTCATGCTCCAAGTTTTGTTGTTCTCTCTGATTTGTTCGTTTCTTACAGCAAACAAGGATAGTCTCTTTTCTTCATATGCTATTAAAATATAATAATTAAACATAACATTAATTTGTGTGCCATTATAATAAGCAAGTTTACCAACATTTATAGACACATATGTAAGCAGGCGTACTAATAATTATGTACCTGGTATGAAATAATGCATTATTGATAAATATTTCCAAGATTGCATAGCGTATATGTGTGTGGGTAACAGCAACTCAATTGGTCAATTTAATTGGCTTGCTGTATTCTTGAGAAGACTTTTTCTCTATATATTCCGAGAAGATTTTTTGACCACAATATTGGTCCGTCATTACCCTTTTGAGCTGACATGATTTTTTTTTTTTTTATAAAAAGTACCACTATTAATAACATTACTCAAGCAATGACCTACTTTAAAGAGTTCTTTTCCCATGCCTAGGTGTATCTATTACATGTAAATAATCTAGCTGTTGTGGCAGTCATATCTTTCCCAGGCAATGGTCATGTGTTGAATAAACTTGAATCTGCAATAACCCAATATTGCCTTTTATATTATTAATATCATGAACCAATTGAATGGATAATTTTTTTTTTTAATTTCTATGTAAAATTCCCATGATTGTCAAGCTTTCCTCTAATCATCCTATATACCTACCAGGGGCCAAGATTAAAGCAAGTTCAAGTTTACATATTTTTTAAAGTGTCTCATGCATTTACACATTTTAAAAATACACACAAATTACATATAAAACATCATATGACTTAAATATGAGATATTACTATGTATATAATAGTAAAATATTAACATTTCGTTTTTTCATTACATTTTCCTTTATGAATAAATATTGGGTTTATATATATATAGCTTTGAAACAAAGCTCACTAATTTGTATCAACTGTTCTAACAGGAATGTACTGGTATACACATAGATACAGTAGTGTATACTATAATAGTATATTATAATTGTACTTTAAAGCTGAAAAAAAAACTTGTAACCTTAAACACAAATTATTTATTGGACCATAAACATGTGTATATTTTCCATCACACCCCACAGCTCGTATAGAAGCAGTTCCACATATTTATTTCATAAAGTTGGATTCCTAAATTCAATACGCCAAGTAAATCTATTTAAAGTAACAGGTACTTTCCATTAAACAAGCCTTACAAGGTATAGGCCTAGTAGGAAAAATATAGGAAACACACTACATGTGAAGTGCGCTATATACCTCTCATAATGACAAGTTTTAAAAAAAAATTATGACTATTGATCAACTGTGATCAAGTGCACAAATTCACAACTGACGACGAAAATTGGCCTTATCATTACTGCAGTTTACCCTAAACTGGTAAAACATCGATATACACCTATAAAACATTGACCATTGGAAATGAATGTATAAATGTAAACATACTGTATAAAAATCTGCTTTTTAATGAGTGTATTAATTACTCAATACTACATGTAGTGGAATCGCTTACATACAGGAGACGATTTTATGCATGCAAAGATACATTCATTTTGTGTTCGTCGTCTCTACATGCGAATCAGGATGAGGGGACAGGGTTATTTGGCAAAATATAACGGCAAAATGGATTTCTTCAAAGCAGAAAAATGCATCGCTCTGCATGCGAATCAGGATGAGGGGACAGGGTTATTTGTAAAAAATGTTGTTCTTTTTTCATGACACTGTACAATTCTATAGATTTAATCTTACCTATAGACGAAACTGGCAGTCCTGTCCTGGATTTCTCCAAATTAAACTTTGACAGCTCGATCATTCATCCGCCTTTGTCACTATGATGACGTCATACTGTTTACCCAACGAAAGGGAAGCAACTCAAAAATTTGTATTTTTAAGGAATTAACAGTGTGCAGAATTTTACCATCATGATTTTTTGCATAGAAGTCACGCCTTTAGGGTTTTATTTTAATTTTGACAAAGTGAGAACTTGGTAAGCTCATACGCACGCGGTTAAAATGCTGAATTAAATGACTGATTTTACCAATTTTTTCCAGAAATTCTAATTCTGCCGGAGAATTTTGCATAAAAAATTTCACTTTTGAGGCAATATTGGTAAAATTCTATTCTGTATTTAAATCTCATATATAATGAAGATATGTTTTAGGTACAATTTATTTTTCAAGAGTACAATTAATTTTTTGGTAAATTTGAGGGCGTAATATCACATCAACTGAATCAAATTCTTTAAAACAGGGTGCATCTTGATATGCAGGCCTATCATATCCTAGAGTTTTGTACAATTCTGTTCAGCCATCTCTGAGAAATGCGATGGACAAGTTCAGAGGCGAGAAAGAAGAAAAAGAAGAAACCATACAAAGACAATAAGTCTCCAAACTTCATTTGGGAGACTTAATTACACTGACGGAAAGACCTTACCATTACACAGCAGGCAGTTAATCCTAATATAAAGTAAAACTCATTTAGCACAAACAAAGATATAGCGAAGTCACGGATATAGCGCAGTTTTGAGGAGTCCCCAGCAAAATTCTGAACAAATCCTTAGGGAAGTCATGCTTTTTAATTTTTCAACATGCATTAAACTGTGAACGGAATCAATGAAGTATCTGTGACCACCAAATTGATAATCATCATATGTGTATCACTCACATGTGCACAACTGTGCTACAACATCTCCACCAATTCCCTTGTGATGGGCTATCAATCACAACTGGCATAAACAAACAGTAAAAAAAAAAATACATTGTACTTGTAGAACTCTGGTGTATACTTACAGATAAGGTGCTGGTTGAAAGACAAATCTTTTTTATCCGAGGCAAAATGGATTTCTTCAAAGCAGAAAAATCTATCAGCCCAGCAAAAGTTGGAACAATGTCCAGACAAATATCCTAGAAGAAGAGAAATTTACAAATGCATCAAATTAATAAACATCAAATAAATTAAATTGAAACTTTAAGTTGATGATAGTTGTACACACAAGAAGTTTTAGCTTGTTTAGTATCTGATGAATCTTACATGCAAATGCATTAAAGACAATGTACCTGCAGTTGAGAGTTGTTTGCCTCCAAGGACTGATGAATCATGGGTAAAATGTGATTCGTCATGTCACTCACAGGCGTCTTTTTCAACAGCACACTCATATTTTGCATGAAGATCAGAGAAATCTTTGAAGTTCAAATAAATAAATGTTCAATATTCATGTATTACTCAAACGAAAATGATTACCAGTAAACGCCCTAATTCAACATTTAAAAATGAAAAAAAAGTGAGCAATGTTATGCACATACTCCACGCTCTCGCATTATCTGACAATGCTACACTAAATAAATGGCAGGGTCCACATTAAATACACAAAATATTTAATAAAAGGGTATAACTCCTGAAAAATCATCACATCAAAACCTGCTAATCTATAAATATGTCTTTAACAACAACAAATTTCTGAGTTCAAAAAGGCCAAAAACCTCCGAATAATAATGGAATCATAATTACCTACAATGTCTCACATGATTCTGAGCAGTGTTTTAGTATCGGATGTACAATTGAGCATGAGGGCTCGGAATTTTCCGGGATGAGCTCTGTAGATTACAGAGATTGAAATAAATTTTCACAATGTGGAACCATTTTTTATTAAACATAATAAACAGTTAAGAATAAACAATAGATGTATAAAGTGAAGCAAGATTTTTTTTTCTTAATTTTAAAACAAAATATTTCGACTTTTCACTCTTATACTGATTATGACGTTGTAGCAGCTTTACGTCATTTGCCGTTGTATGACGTTATTTCTTTTTCCCGCGGCGCTCTTGCGATAACGTAAAGAAAAAAAAAATTCTTATTTATACAGTGAAGTTTGCAGTGCATAAGTCACATATTCCGTCAAAAAATCGTCGGTTTAATAATTGATTTCGTAGATTTTGTGACTGTGCATAAATTGAATTTGGGGTAATCCGATAATTGTATGACCCTATTTAATTTGTTTAATTTTTTGTATACCTAGTTTCATTATACATACAGAATGTTTTGAACCCAACATTTGTATAACGGCATATTTACCACTAACTATTTTTAATAAGTACCATGAATACAGATTTCCTAGTTAAATTGCATGTACACGTTTATTGTAATCATTGTGTTTAAACATCTACTTGTTACTTTCCGTTAATGAAGTTTACAAGAGTCAAAAAATGAAATTTCAATCATTGATTGTATTTTTTTCATCGGGATTCCAAACAATTTTCTTCTCTTGCATTTCATATCACGTGCATGAACAGTATATTATTCACTCTTTCTTTCATTGCTGGATTTTCTATCATTCAACTTATACTATTAAATCCTGATTCCGACTGCTTTAAAGTCAATTTGTTTCAGTTGGCTGTTAACATAAAAGAGGCGCGTTACCATCCAATGAAATCAAATACTCAAAATTTGATTGACAGGTTCAGCTAGTTAGCCGATGTCCGATGTTATGTGTGGTATTTGTACACAATCTTATCACGTAAAAACTGCATGCTTCTTACAACATCACAGCGTCACTTATAGTTGATTTGGAATTTTGTTCTATAAAATTCATATTTTGTTATAACTATATAAAGCATGTTGATGTATTGTGTATTTCACTGTTGTACCGGTACGGAAACATCATAATCAGACTTTATCGGCAGTCTCCATTTCTCCATTTAAAACTGACTTATTCTTTTGTTTGTTGAAAAAAAAATACAATTTTGATTAAAAGATAATTCTATGTATATTGTTTTAAAGGAGTTAAAGGTTGGGAATAAATTCTGATGAGGCATTTCACACGGTTCTCGAACGCTTTGCTCATAACGCTATACACGCCTGATGTTACCCGTAATTCACGACTTAGTTGTAATGGTAACAATATTTTTTGTGCAAACATTTTGCTGAATGAAGAAAATTAACAATTTAGATTTTTAATTCTAAAATTACAAGTTCTCAATCGTAAAGGAATAGAACACAGTAAAATTACCAGGTAACGGGAATATGCGTTAAATTATGTCTGCGATGGCCAACGAGGGGGTTAAAATCGCGTGACATCATCATGGTCATTGGCAAAAAAATTCTCAAAAATAAAAAAAAATATTGATAAAGGAAATAAATTTATTTCACAACTTTATTATTATTAAAATGTGTTGGCCGTTTTTATTTCATTAATATTAATCATGATTACACATTTTTTTGTCAAACAAAAAAAGTATTTTACCGTGCATGATTTGCAGCGCTAGAGTTACTTCCCCATAGTGATTTGGCAGGAAAAAATTCTAATTTTCGAAACTACATACCCATACCTATCAAATGAGTATATATGATATATACCTTACCAGGCATCATTTTTTGGTCAATTGTACATCTGATACCGTAAGAGGATATGTCTGACAAACTGTTTCACATCGCAAATTACTGAATATGCAGAAATTATCTCCTGTATTTTTTTTTCTATAAGAAACTTTCAAAATCGCTAAAAATGACTGACGCAATTTAAAAATGCTATACATTTTCCCCATTTTTGCAAATTTTGTGACAGGAAAATAACCCAGATATACGGTAATTATTGTACTTGCATATACAGAGAGTTTCGCTTAATCTGATAGACAATTTGTCAGGGAAAAATTATCAGATTAACCGAAAATCAGAATAACCGATTTAGCGGTTTTGTGGTCTTTGATATTTGTATAGAATTAAATATAAATTGTTTCAAGACATAATTTATCAATGAAAGGATATAATTTGTATGTCAACAGTTTGAAATGAAATAATTTACCTTGCAATAGCAATGAAATAGCATGAAAGTCTTTATTTTGTTTGTAAATGCCCAAAAGAAAATGTTTCTCTACATTACGATGGTTTTAAAGTGGCCGCCATTTTGACAGGAAGTAATAAGAGGAAATGGCTGTCTGAACAGTACCTCTTTTCAATTGAACTATTTATTTTAATTCTTTTTCTGTTATGAAATGCTCTTAAATAATTAATTATGCATGATAAAAAAATATTTGATTTTATTTATAAGTTTTCTACCACGATGTAAAATTGAAAGTAGTCAGAATTTTCTCGGTGTCACATGTTCCAAAGCCTGTCATTTTTTATTCAGAAATTACGTTTAAATACTTCTTAATGGTGCAAGCCCAGCATGAAATTAACACATGCGATTGGTAAGTAAACAAACAATTAAAATTGTACACAGGTAAGGACAGTCCTGTGTGCAGTCATCCGAAACAATTACCGATGTCGGTAGCTTTCATCTTGCGAAGAAAGGAGCCCCTTGTGTGCGTTGAAGTGTAACTAATGCCATGGAAAGAGTTACTGTGTACACAAGAGGGGTGTCAACCAAAAAAACATACGTGTATACAGGTGTAAAAGGGTGGGGAATCAATATTACACTGTCACAATCCTATCAGATTAACCGAAAATGACATTTTTTCCTATCAGATTATCAGGAAAAAATATAAAGGGATATATAAGAAATGGTTTGGTGTTTTGATATTATATCAGATTAACCGAATTATCAGATTAACCGCTATCAGATTAAGTGGAACCCTCTGTACTAACAAACAAGAGCACTTAAAACCATAGAACAAAGCATACATGATTTTAAAGATAAAGGAAAAATATAGACAGCAAAAAGAGGCAAAGTATCAGCTAACCTGAATAGGCTCTCTCATTTTTAAAAGTGGGACAAGAGCTGGAAAGATGATGCTTCTGTACTCCACTTCTGTGGCCTGGTCGGCCATCAGTAGGAGGCTGGGGAGGGTGAAGGGGACCATGCCGTGGTTCACTCTCTCCTCAATCAGGGGCGGCAGAACCCTCTTCTGGTTCACTCGCTGAATCAGACAGGGGCAGAAGATTAGCAATTTGTATAGCTGATGACATCATTTACCCATTACTTGT
Source organism: Magallana nippona (assembly GCA_033439105.1). Classification (NCBI taxonomy): domain Eukaryota; kingdom Metazoa; phylum Mollusca; class Bivalvia; order Ostreida; family Ostreidae; genus Magallana; species Magallana nippona. The sequence continues at coordinate 29,656,949 of CM065926.1, forward strand.
GACAAATTATACATCAATTTCTTACACTAATATTTTACAAATGACAAGGCACAATATACCTTTGGCAGATTTTTCAGGATCTTAGGGAGGCCTCTGAAGAACTCGGACTTTTGAAGATTGTCTCGTTGAAATAATGTGTCCATAAATTGTAGAGTCACAGTTCCAACATCATCAAAGAAATCAACCTGACAATTAAATAGAGTAAAATATGTTCAAGAGTTGGTTGTAATCATTACTTAATATATAGGTGATGGACAATCAACCATTACATGCAGTCAAGTCCTTTACATCAGTTTTTTATGAGCAGGATTACTGTGATAGATAAATTAAGCTAAAGAATTTTGATTGGTTAACGTAACTATATACATGTATTACTAATTAGTCATCTCAACCTTCAAGATATATGCTTGTTTTCTTAAATGAATAATGACAGGGTTCACACTAGAATATTCTTGATTTGTGTCGCAGGACTCAAGGTTTCTGAGGAAGCCGAGTCCCTGATATACAGAATTATTACCTTCATCAGCTGGCCAGGGTCTGGTCTGGTCTTCAGTATTCAGAAGGAGTTTCACATACTGCTGTAAACCCTCAGGAACACTCCCCAAAAGGGAAGCCCAGAACTTTCTCAGCTGTAAATTTGAAAAGATTTATGTTAAAATTTCACTATCCGATTTGACCCTCGAGTACTATTTATAAGCTACAA